>OY856187.1:140805421-141222972 GCA_963693315.1 Diogma glabrata
GGAAAAAAAATTATTTTGAGATCATTTACAAACACGCTGATTTGATTGTTCATTAGTTTCCTTAGGTGTTTGCAATTAATTTGTTTGAAATGTAAAACATATATTAGGTAGTAAAGTTAAGATGATATTTTAGAAATAATTTTGGAATAGAGACATTGTAACTCAAGGGTGCCACCCTATCGACAAAGGGTGCCACATTGTCGACGTAAACCACTTTTCCTATACATTATTCAGCATATGTGTTTTCAGACCTGGTCGCTAAAGAATAATTCTTGCATACTAAATAATATACCGTAAAAAAAAGTCAATATGGTATCTATAGGAATATTCAAAGCTATTGAGTAATTGTGGTGATGGTATTCAATGCTCAACATGTTGATTCGATTAATATTGTTAAAATTTTATTTCACGTAATAACTCAAAAATTTTAAAAAGGAGAATAGATTCTTTAACACATTTATAGGACACATTTATAAGTTATCACAATTTATAAATTAAAATTATATGGATAACCTGGTTAAAATGGTTTCTAAGTGAGTTATCGTTGAAAAAATTCTGATGGTTTGTTTTTTACGGTCGGGTGTCACCCCAAAACGGGTGACACCCGGGGTGGACCGCCTCCCCCCCCCCTAGCTACGCCTCTGACCAGAATGCTGCAAAACTGTATTCGCCGAAGTTAAGAGTGCGTTAGCTAAAGTTACACAGCATCACCACTGATGCATCTAATACTCCCGTAGGCGCAGTATTACAACAATATGTCAATAGATGTTGGACACCATTAGCTTTTTTCTCCAAAAAATTACCATCTACTGAGGTCAAATATTCTGCTTTTGAAACTCCTTGCCATTTACCTTTCCATTAAACATTTTCGCTATTTTGTAGAAGGTCGTCAATTTACATTTTACACTGATCACAAGCCATTGACTAAAGCGCTCTTCACAAAAACAGAAAGAAGCCCACGACAAACAACACACTTGAGCTACATATCTCAGTTTACAAACGATATCCAGTATGTTAACGGCAAAGACAATGTGGTTGCAGATTGTTTATCTCGCGTCAATGACCCAGAAATCGCCAAACTGGATCCCATCAGAATTGATATAGTCAAAATTGCTCAAGCTCAAGTTTTAAATAAGGAATTAGAAGAACTTCTTTCTAATGCAACTCATTCTCCGAATTCTAAATACAAACTGGTTTGTATTTAGAAAGTTTGAATTTCCGAATTTATCACTTTATTGTGATACTGGCACAAACAGACCATATGTCCCCAATGCAATGAGACAGGTTGTTTTTGAGACTTTACACAAAATTTCTCATCCTGGAGTAAGAGCTTCACGTAAACTCATTTCGGCAAGATATTTTTGGCCAAATCTTAACAATGATATCACTAACTGGGCCAAATTTTGTCTCGCGTGTCAGAAATCTAAGGTGCACAAACACACTCGTTCGCCAGTCACTCATTTTCCAATGCCATCTGGAAGATTTGAACATATCCACATGGATAAGGATATAGTCGGACCTTTGCCTCCATCGAATGGGTTTCATTACATTTTTACGATAGTTGATAAGTTCACTCGCTGGCCTCATACCCTATTTCAGACATGGCAACTGCCACTATTGCTAAGACATTTGTCGGGCAATACATTCCGAGGTTTGGGATTCCCCTCGTGATAACTACAGATCGTGGTAGTCAATTTGAGTCAAAACTCTTCTTCGAACTCACAAAACTACTAGGGTCACATAGAATATGTACAACTGCGTACCATCCACAATCCAATGGAATGGTTGAACGCTTTCATAGTTCTTTAAAAGCTTCGCTCATAGCTCGAGGTGATTGTGATACATTCCACTGGAGAGCTGAGCTTCCAGTTGTACTTTTAGGTTTACGATCATCTTTTAAAGAAGATCTTAAATGCACTCCAGTAGACCTAGTATACGGCCAAAGCCTCAAATTGCCAAGAATTTTTAGAGTCTACAGCTCCTCAGGAAACTATGGATCACAACTCGTTCCTAGAACGACTTCGCACAACAATGCGCAATTTAAATCCAGTCGATACTCGCAAATCTACGAAATCCATTTTTATACCAAAAAACATAAATGATTGCGAGCATGTTTTCATCCGTGTCGACAAAGTACGGCCAGCCCTTTCTACTCCTTACGAAGGTCCTTTTAAGGTAGTTCGCAGATCCCGTAAAAATTTTGTTGTGGATTTAAATGGGAAGAGAACAACGGTTTCCATAGACCGTGTAAAGCCGATTTTCGGAATCCTAGCCTGGGTAAACCAAATAAAGGAAAATCTGTAAGGTTTAAATGAATTTTAAAAAAAACCACATTACATCTAAGGGGAGGGTGATGTAGCGGTCGCTACCACTGGATAACTCAATAACAATAAATATATACAGTTTACACACAATCACCAACATTTAAAACAAGTTATATAAAATGCAAAATCTAGTATCTAATTAATATAAAAACAATCATTATTTATTATTTAAATCCGTTCGGTTTAAACACTCTATAGCAATCAGTTGTTGCATTCAATAATTATAAATAAAATCATATGGGAATTTTATATATATATATATATATATATATATATATATATATATATATATATATATATATATATATATATATATATATATATATATATATATATATATATATATATATATATATATATATATATATATATATATATATATATATATATATATATATATATATATATAATTATGAGTCTTGGATCATAATTAAATAAAAAAAATCAATTTTAATTTATTTAATTAATTATTCCTTTATTTTATTTAGTTGTTTACACTTTTAAAGTTCACCTAAGACTAACTTAAACATTATTTCTAATAAATTCATTTCAATTTCAAAAATGCTTAATTGCTAAAGTTAGTAATATAATATTTAATATAATAGTTATGGTCTTTACAACATTCTTTAAGGTTCATGTTCTCAACATGTTTTGTCTTGTTAAATGCTGACGTTAATATTTATGTGTGAGAACTGAATGTTGGAATGTGATTTGTAATGGAATGTTATAATATAACTCCTCCGGGGGGTGAAGAAAGGGCGTCCTCGGTCTTTGGTGTAATCCCACATTCTTTCAACAGGTCGGAAAATCTTCTTGCTTTTTCCGTTTTGTGTTCTTCTATTGCTGGTTTACTAGAGTTTTTTATTGTAATTCTTGCATCGTTTCTACGAGTTATGATGTAGAACAGTAATATGATGATAACTATCGATGATGCAGAAATGCTTCCTGTCAACGTCCAGATCCAGGTTTGGTGATTTGCTTGTCTCAAATATACATTGCTTAGCTTTTTCCTGTTTTAATGTTTTCTTGATTGATGGTTTCAATATTCAGGGTTGATATAAGCTTTCGTGTTGTACGAATGTTATGCAGAGCATCTTGAATTTCTTGTATTTGACTTCTTATTTCATATGAATGGAATTTTCTGTTGTTAAATGTTATTGTACAGTTCCAAAAATTTATCAGAAAGTTTCCTGTAAGTGTTCGGTTATGGGGTCCACAATTTGAAGACAAACTTTCGTTCTTTGCATTATTTACTAAAAGTTTGTTTTCAGAAATGTATTGTATTGTTGTATCCATATCTGCTGTCACATTGCATTGGCTGTCTGTTCCCATGATTAATGGCTTAATGCAGTTATCTCGAAATTCTTTAATTTTTGAATGTTTTTGGACGTAATCAGCATAATTTAGCGTTGTAAATATTTGTTGTCTTGATTTTATTACGTGTTGTGGGTAGTTATTAATGATTGTATTATTAATAACCAACGGTACGATCATTATTGCTGTTGATTCTTCTTTCTCCAGTTTTGGCACTTGTAGTATATAAAGTAGTGTTTCATGATTTACTGCAATTTTGGGTATAACATACTGTAGAGCTTCATCTGGTATTGTTATGTTAACACCCTGGTCAACTAATAAATCTTTGACAGAAAGGATTTCTTTCAAAGACAGGATTTTGTTGCTTGGTAGTTCTAATTTAGTTCTGACTATCGCATCCTGGATGTCTTCTAATATGGTGTTGATGGTGTCAATATTAATTATTGTAGCTATTATCTCTATTTCGGACAGAATTATTTTGTTGGATATCGCTGTAGACTTTACTGCTTTATTAACTGTATCTGTAAGGAGTTGGATTCTTTTATTAATCTGTTCATTTATTTTCCATTGTTGGTTATTTTCAGTAATCAGCTCGTTCATTGTACTATTGATTATACGTAGATCTTGAGCATCTGGGTTGCCTGCTAACCACTTCCATGCGGAACCTAAAGAATCCCATCTTCTATATCTTCCATGTTGTATAGGTTTTATTAAATTATTGACCAGTTTTTTAACTTTTTGTTGTATTATATTGTGTAATTCTAACTTATCGTCTATTTTGTTAGTAACTATTCTACTGATTGACCCTATAGTTAATTCTAAATTTGTCAAATTTATCGGATGGATAATGCTTATATTTCCAATTTGAATTTTACATTTATTTAATTCTAATAATAAAACTGGGTCATTATTTAAGTTTTTAATTTCTAATTTTTGATTATTACAGTACTTGAGAGTAATAATTAGTATAATCATTTTTAGTATTCCATACATTTTATCTTTAATTAATTTTTAATTTTGCAAAATGATTTAAATTTAATTTTATTGAAAATATATTGATTGATTTAAATGGCTCTTCTGGAATTTTTATTTTAAAAGAAAATTTTATTTTTAGAAAATTATAGAAATTTAACTATATTGATTTACTTATATTGAAAATATTTTTTACTGATTTAAATATGAATTTTGCAATTAGCTTGTATCTTTTTGATATTTTATTTTAAAGGAAAATTTTATTTTTAGAAAATGATTTAAATTTAATTATATTGAAAATATATTGATTTTATTAAAATATATTGAATATCGATTTACTTATATTAAAAATATATTTATTGATACATTGGTTAAAATTTGTTCAAAACACAAAAAGTGTAGTTCTTCTGAAATAATAGAGAGAATAAAAATTAAGTTATATTAGTTTTCTTTAGTCTTTTTAATTTATTTTTATTCCGTTTTATGTTTTTATTAATTTTAAATGTTTTCAATGCTACATCTTGGACTTTAACATTAAACCCTCTTGGTTGAGTTTTCGATCTAATATTTGGTTTAAGAAATGCTACTTGGTTTTCTGTTAAACCAGGTGGTTTTTCTTTTTTCTCATTCTGCTTTTCCATTTTCTTTGCTGCTATCTCTAAATTGTTTTTCACCTCTAGGAATATATTGTTCGCATGTGCTTGAATTTCTATTGGGCTTGTTAAGTTATTTTGATTAAATATAACTTCATTTGGCGTGAAGCCTGTGGCTGAATGTACAGAATTATTGTAAAGTGCAACCGACAATTCTATGGCAGCTGAAGTATTTGGAGTTACAAGTTTTTCCTTGTTTGTGTTGAATACCTCTATTATTGTTGCATGCGTTTTCTCAATCTGTCCATTAGATTCTGAGGAGGATGCATATTCTATTTTAACGTTAAGTTTATTTAGATATTCTTTGAATTGTGCTGATTGAAAAGTGGTTTCGTGATCAGAAATTATGGTGTTCGGAATTCCGAAAAGTGTAAAGTATCTATTTAGAGCGTTGGTAATATCAACTAAATTTTTGGTGTTAATTTGAATCATTTGAAGGTGTTTGGAAAACGAATCTATTACCGATAAGAAACTATTTTTATTTATACTAAAGATATCAATATGTATTCGCTCTAATGGTTTTTTTGTAATAGGTCTTGCAGATATTTTTATGTTATATGGTTTGCGATCATATTTGTGTGAATTGCATATATTACAAGCGTTTATGTGATTTCTTATTTTGTTAAGCATTTTTGGGAAAAAATACGATCTCCTTAGTTGGCTCTCTACCTCTTTTATTCCTCGATGTGCTCTCTCATGTTCTTTGACTATAATTGTGTCTTGTCTATTTTCATTCATTACATCTTCAACAATTTTTGTGACGAAAACAAAATGACCTCGTTGTGAAAAATTTTTTCTAAATGATTCCTGTATTAATCCGTATAAATTTTCTGGAGCTAAGATAGCGGATTGTTTGCCATTTTGATATTTTTTTAAAAATTCAGTTATATCGTTTTCTTCGAAAGCTGTTTTTGAAAAGATAATTCTTTTAAAATTTGGGAAAAGGTCTTCCGTGATTATTGTATCTAGTCTAGAAATTTTGAAAATTATTTGATTTCTGTAATAGTTAATTGGACGATCTGCGAAATGAATAAAGTAGTCATCTGACGTACTTGCGGAGTGAACAGTTTCTATTTCGTCCGAAGGGTGAGAATTTCTTTGAATTTCTTCAGATTCACGTGAAGTGTTTTCTGAGAATTCGTTCATGTGCACTTCGTTTAATTCATTTTCTTTTGGAATTCTGCTCAATGCATCTGCCACTACATTTGCTTTTCCCTCTTTGTATATTATGTCGTAATCGAAATTTTCTAATTCTAGTCTCCATCTTAAAATTTTGGAGTTTTTCTCTGATGTTTTGATAAAAATTAGCGGTTTATGATCCGTTACTAGTGTAAACTTATTACCGTACAGGTAGTGTTTGTATTTCTTCACGGCCCATATTATGGCTAATGCCTCTTTTTCATTTGTTGCATATTTAGTCTCCGTTGAATTTAGTGTGCGAGATGCGAATGCAATAGGTCTTTCAATTTTATTTTGGATCTGTGACAGAACTGCGCCTAAAGCGTAATCTGAAGCGTCTGTTGTCAATATAAAGGGCTTTGAGAAATCTGGATAGGTTAGTATCTGATCCGTCGCTATTGTAGTTTTTAATGTCTCAAATGATGAAATATATTTTGGGTCCGTCAAATTAATTGATATGTCTTTTTTCAAATATTTTGTCATATTTCTTGAGATTTTAGAATAGTCCTTTATGAACCTCCTATAATACCCTGATAGTCCTAAAAACTGTTTGATTTCCTTTTGATTTTTGGGCAATGGCCAGTCTAAAATTTTTTGTATTTTGTCTTTGTTGGGTTTCACTCCTTCTGGTGTTATGACATGGCCTAAGAATTCGGTTTCTCTTTTGAAAAATTCACATTTGTCCAGTTGGATTTTGTGATTAAATTCTGAAAGTCTTTTTAAAACAATGCTTAAATTTTCTAGATGATGTTCTAAAGATTCCCCTACTATAGCTATGTCATCCATGTATACGTGACAGATTCTACCAATTAAACCTTGTAATACGTTGTTCATGGCACGTTGGAAAGTCGCTGGACCATTTTTCAGGCCAAAAGGCATTCGACAAAACTCGAAGTGGCCTTTATCTGTTGAGAAAGCTGTTTTTAATTGCGATTTCTTTTCCATTGGTATTTGATGGAAACCGGATTTTAGATCGAGTGTGGTGAAATAAATTGATTTTCCTAAACTATCTAATATGTCCTCGATTTTTGGTATTGGGAATTTGTCGTCAACTGTTTTTTCGTTGAGTTTTCTGTAGTCGATCACAACTCTTACTTTTTTAATACCTGAGTTATCACATTTCTTCGGTACGACCCAGATTGGTGCCGAGTATGGACTATTTGAATTTTGAATGATACCGCTATGCAACATTTCTTGGATTTGATCTTCAACATCCCCTTTAAAATGGTACGGATATCTATACGTTTTCGTATATACGGGTGTTTCGTCTTGGGTTTGAATCTCGTGTTTAATTGCTGTTGTTGCAGATAATTTCTCATTCTGCTTTAACAATACACTTTGATTTCTATAAATTGTTGCAATTAACGCTGTCTCTTCGATTTTGTTAAGGTGTTCCGTTCTAATTACTTTTTTAATATCGTCTTTACTAATTAATTGATTGCCATAAATAGGAATTGGAGTTATTGTTTCAAAATTATTGACAATTAATTTTAACTTTGGAAGTTTTCTAGGTATTTGTGGTTCGTTTGTTAGAATTTTTATTGTAGTTTTACCGTTTTTGGAAGTATAAATGCCTGGTTGTACAACAATGTCTTCATTGACATTTTCAAATTTCGGTACCAACCATTCACCATCGTTGGTTGTATTAAATGTAACAATATGATTATATACATTTCCCATCGGATAATAACGGTTGAAACTAAATTTGTGATTATTTAAAATTATTGAATTAGTTTGATAATCAATCCTCGCGTTTAGCTTGGCCATTGATTCTGAACCGAGAATTCCATCAAAAAATTTGTGGAATTCTAACTCATAATACGTTTGTTTTGGAATATTTTTTCCTAAATAATTTATTTTATATTTATTTTCTACTAAATGATTTCCTAAAATATTTTTTACAAATGTTTTTTGCTTTTGCAATAAATTTTCTGAAATGATACCAGGTTTTATAACGTTTTTATTTGCTCCGGTATCGATTAGCAATTTTACATTATTACATATTAGATACGGAAGAAAATTTAGTCTTCCGTGTCTGAATCCCGTTCTAAATGAAAACTTTCCAAATTTGGATCAGTATAATTTTCACTATTTTCTGAATTTGGATCAATAAAATCTTCACTATTTTCTGAACCTAATCCTTCGATCTGTTCTTCATTTTCGGAATAAATCTCGTGATTATTAATAAGTTTCCTGTTAAATGTTTGTCTTGATCGCATGGATAAATCGACGTCCATAGGAACAGGCTCATTTTTTAAAGAATTTGGTTTTTTTATGATTTGGTTTGATAAATTCAAATTTTTTGGTTTAAAAATTTTTGGTTGAATCGATTGAAATTGATTATTTAAGGGTTTCCGAGAATTACCCGAAATTATCTCATTTGAACTAAACTTGCAGAGGAAAGCATAAGCTTCGTCTACATTTTTCGGCTTTGCAGCTTGTGCATATCCGAAATATGGTTTACGTAAACCAGAAATAAATGCTGCTAGTGCATCTTCGTCTATTAAAGCATTTATTGCTTGCCACGAATTATTATACAAAACGTTTAGCTTCGCTAATGCTTTTATGTTTTGTATATTTTCTTTGATTTTATTATAATACGAGTGGACTGATAAAGTATCACCCTGTTTTGTCGCCCATAATTGCGACTTATAGTATGACAACTCTTGTTTATCACCTAAATTTTCTAAAAGAATATCTTTTATTTCTTGGAAACTCTGTGGATTTCCTGCTAAACATAAAGCATCTTTAGCTTTACCTTTAATTTTATTACTTACAGCTTGTAAGTAAAGTTTGAACTGTGGTTCGCTCACCAGAGGCATAAACACGTTTAGTGTATCCTCGGCAGTTTTGAGCCATGCAGTTAATTGTCGTCTATTACCATCATACTCTGGTATAGACTTAATTGGATCTGGTATTCTGAATAAAGCAAGTATTAATTGTTGTTGACGGTCAGTTTGAGGTTTTTTTGCTTCAGAATCATCTGTTTTCTGTTGCAAATAAGCTAACATTTTATCATGTTTCTCTGCTTTCAACGTCATTAACTGTAACTGTCCGACAACAACTTTTAACTGATTTGTTAATTCGTTAGCCATTTCTTGATCCATTGTGTGACTTAGCGAAATACCTCGATTATTTATAAATCTTTAATGAAGTTTCACTTTAATGCACTTTAAATTCACTTATTTTTTTCTACCGTGTCTATCTGGTAGTGCACGGGTTATTCAAAGGTAATCACTAAAATATAAAGCATAAAAAAAATTGCTTACCTTATAGTTATAGAAATAACTTGATCCACTTCTATCTGGTAGTGAGTGTAGTCGAGCTTCTTTCCTTTTGTCGTGGAGATGTTGGTTCCAAAGTGTAGGAAGATGTTGTAAATTCGGCGGATCCTCAAATCTTCACAGCGGTTGATGGTTATCAACCTTCAGCCAGAAAAGTCACAAATTTTTTGATTGAAAAAAATTCTTGACGGGATCACTGTTCTAAGTAGTTTTTATTTACTACTTTTATGCACTGTTTTTAACACACTTCACTTAACCACTTAGACCGCACGGCTGCGCCAATTATGAGTCTTGGATCATAATTAAATAAAAAAAATCAATTTTAATTTATTTAATTAATTATTCCTTTATTTTATTTAGTTGTTTACACTTTTAAAGTTCACCTAAGACTAACTTAAACATTATTTCTAATAAATTCATTTCAATTTCAAAAATGCTTAATTGCTAAAGTTAGTAATATAATATTTAATATAATAGTTATGGTCTTTACAACATTCTTTAAGGTTCATGTTCTCAACATGTTTTGTCTTGTTAAATGCTGAGATGTGTGAGAACTGAATGTTGGAATGTGATTTGTAATGGAATGTTATAATATAACTATATATATTATGGGTCTGTATGATTTGGCTTCATTTGGTTTTTTTCCTGGCTTAGATATAAAAACAACTTTAGTTTCTCGCCAAATCTGAGGAATGTAAGCAAGGCGAAAGCTTGCTTTGAACAAACGCATGAGATACGGAAGAATGATTGTTAGACCTTTTTGCAGAAATACCGGAAAAATTCCATCACCTCCTGGAGATTTATACGGACCGAAGGATTCTATAGCCCATCTCGCTTTGTTGGGGCTGAAAATTGTGTTGGCTAAATGATCTGCAGTACTTTTAGTTGCAGGATCTAGAAGTTGTACGTCTTCGTTGGCATTATCTTCCGTGCTCCATTCTAATGAGCCCGGAAAGTGGGTTTGAAGTAAATTATCTAGTGTCTCAATGTAGCTGGTGGTATACGTACCATTTGGTTTGCAGATTGAGCCCAAAGGGTTTGTGTGATCAGACGACATCAATTTTTGGAGTCGAGTTGCAGCAGGCAGATTATCTATCGTATGGCAGAGCTCTTTCCAGCTATTTCTTTTTGATTGTTTGACTTCTTTATTATAATTGGTTAGAGCTACTCGGTACTCTATCCAATTATCTGTTGTTTTTGCTCTGTTAAAGAGCTTGCAAACTTTATTCCCTTTCCTCTCCAAGTTACCATTCCACCAAGGTACATCTCTGCATCTTTTGGATTGAGTTATTGGAGTATTAAGGTTGTATGCCTCAGTGATGATTTCTTGCAAATTATTTGCTGCAGAGTCAAGCTCAAATGTAGAGTTGATACTGCCGCAACTATTTACATTATCATGAAAATATGTTGTGTAAAGTTCCCAGTTGGTTTTTCTCGAGTTTCTAAAGTACTGGATGCTCTTTGGGTAGTGTTCTATGTTGAAACATATATAAGCATGATAAGACATAAAAGCTTCCTTCGAAACATGCCAGTTCTTAATATGGTTAGTAGCGTTTATGTTAGTTAAAGTAAGGTCAAGGACCTCACCTCTGATTGCGTTTCTAAAGGTAGGCTCACTACCTTTGTTTGCAATAAACATATTGTTTGTATACAAAAATTAAAGCAGACGCTCGCTTTTTGTGTTAATATTACTACTTCCCTACATGGTGTGATGAGCGTTAGCATCATACGCTATTATGAGGTTGTAGTGGTTATTATTGCAATACTTGATGAGTTTCTCTACCACTTTTGGTAGTGTCTCGTCCTCATCCCCCTGGAAGTATGCAGAAGCTAAAATGAATTTACGAAATCCACCTTGAGGAACATGAATTTCTATCTGGACCGTTGTAAGATCTCTGCAGATAAATTCATTCAATGGAAATATTTTCAGATGTTTTTTGAAAAGAATCGCGGTTTGCGGTCTTTCCACATCTGAAAAATAGATCAGTTTTGTATTTTGTTTGACGATAGACCTTTTATTCTTTTACTGTCTGCCCACGGCTCCTGTATGAACGCAAGATCGCGAGCATCCTGTTCAATGAACCGGTTCAAATTAACTGTGGCCATTTCTGATCTGTGCAGATTAATCTGAACGCAACTTAATTTAGGTACTAGAGACTTTTGTCTATATCGTATAGGTGTTCTGTCTGACTTAGAGTAAGCTGATGAATCAGATATTACCCTATAGTCAGACATGGTGTGTGTACTAACAGAATTAGGATAAGCTAATAAATCAGGCATGATCCTAGGTCAGACATAGCATGTGTGCTGTCTGGTTTAGGATAAGCTGATAAATCAGACATGATCCTAGAGTAGGACATGGTGCACAGTTTTGTTGTTAGTTTATGTGATGCGTTTGGAGAAGCATCGCTCTCATCTAAAACTTTATTGTTTTTCATACAATATTTATGGAGGAAATAGGGAGATACATTGGTCAACCACAACAGAGCCCTGTGCTGTGGTAAGGCTATTAAAACTGGAGGACGCCTGGTGTCCAGAGTTCCAAACCGTTTACCACCACCGTTGTCTATTCCGAGACACTTGCGTGAAAAAGTTCGTTGTTGCAATTTATTTATTTATTTGGAAATATTTTATTCTAACATATTAGGTTTTAAAATCACTTTAATATTTCGTCGCTTTAATAATGAAATGACGTATACGCAAAAGTATAGTTTCGAGATATTTGAGTTTAAAGTTTGATGTGCGCATGCATTTGCATGGACGTTAATTTATAATTTATTAATTCTTACCCCCAGTCATAAAATAATTCGAAAATGTAAAAATGCCAATTCAAAGATACCCTTATGGGGAATGCAGCGCACCTATTATATAAAAACAACGTATAAATAGCATACGTTGTTTCATTATTAAAGCGACGATTTATTATTTGTTTTGAAAGTAAATATATATGTAAATTGTAAACAGTACCACCCTGCTAGAATTCAAACACTTTCAAACTTTACCCTATATCAAAACTTTACCCTTTATCAACCTTGAAAACTATACTACAAATTGGATGCTTCAAAAAGTCTAGATACTTTTCCATAGATTTATTCATAATATATATTAATTTTTTTGTATAAATATTTTAAAGCAAACACATCAGAAACGTTATGGGTCATACAGGCAGATTAGAATATGATAATAGCTTTTTACTACATTACTTTTTAAATACTTGTAAATTTTTAGATTTGTTATCACGGCAAAGCTTAAGAGTAGAATTATTTTAGAAAAGAAAAAAAATTGCTCTGACAACAGGTTTGTGTAGTGCTCATAAACGAAAATGAGTTTAAAACAACCAAAACCCACATAACATTGTCAGTATTAGAAGGGTAAAATAGTTTTTAAAAGTGATTTAACTGTTCCATGAATTTTAAAGATATATCATAAGACAGAAGAAATATTGCAAATAACGTGCTGAAATTGATTAATATTCTTTCTCGAATATTTAAAATTAATTGGATCAAGAAAATACTTAAATCATGAAACGATTAAATCAGTACTATGCAGTTCTTTGTGGTAAATTAAAATTTGCTTTTCTGTTATAACTAAATTATAAACATTATTTTATCGATAGCAAATTTGTTAACCATTGAATATGGGTTAATTGTTGGATGGTCATCACCAATACTACCTATTTTACAATCAGATAAATCTCCGTTACCATTTGGAAAATTAACCGAGGATGATGCATCATGGTTAAGCTCTGTGGTTTGTATAGGAAGTTTGATCGGATCTTTTATTACTGGAATAATTGCGGAGAAATTTGGACGAAAGTTAGCTTTATACGTAATAGCAATTACAACAATTTTGAGCTGGCTATTATTAATAGTGGCTTCAAGTTTTGGTATGCTTTTAATTGCCAGATTAATATCTGGTATTGTTGGTGGAGGAGCATTTTTGGTGGTTCCATTGTATATAGTAGAAGTAGCCGAAGATGAAATTCGTGGAACATTGGGATCATTATTTTCACTTGTAATGAATTTTGGGATGGTTTTGGGATACGCATGGGGAGGATACTTGGACTACTATTTAATGTCATATCTTTGTTTAATATTTCCAGTAATATTTATAATTGGTTTTTGCTTTGTACCTGAAACCCCAGCTTATTTAGCCTCGAAAAATAAAATCAAAGATGCAGAAAAATCATTGAAATTTTATCGAGGTCAAAAAGATAGTTCTATCGGATATCCAATGCAGTTTTTAAAGGAACTTAATAATGTTAAAAGCAAAGCAGAAATAAAAATGCCGTGCACAAACAATGTGCAAAAATTAATTCTAACAGATTTTACAAAAAGATCGGCAAGAATTCCAATATTGCTTGGGATAGTTTTATTTACAATGATGCAAGCGAATGGTGGTTTTATGATTATGATATACATTGCCACATTGTTCCATGATGCTGGTACTAGAATATCGTCTAATCTAATTTCAATAATTGTTGGAATGGTTTTCCTAATCGGAACATACGTTGCGACAATCCTAGTTGATCGTTTGGGTAGGCGACCATTAATAATTTACTCTTCGATGACAACAGGAATATTCATGGGTGTAACCGGACTATATTTTTATTTGAAATCTCTTGGATATGATGTAACTGATTATTCATGGATATCAATTATAACTATAGCAGCAGCGTTATTTAATTCATCGTGGGGACTTATTGCACTACCATTTGTTATTGTAAATGAAATGCTACCGATAAAAACTCGTGGAATAGTGTCAATGGTATTACGTTTAATATTTTCACTTGTAGGCTTTTTCATGCTTAAATATTTCTATGTAATGAAATCTGCAGTTGATGTGCATGGTTGTTTGTTTTTTTTCGCGATTAATTGTTTTGTGACTGCTTTTATAATGTTTATTTGGCTACCAGAAACAAAAGAGAAATCTATTGATGAAATAATAAAATCTCTTGAGAAAATATAAATTAGTCTGATTTAAAAGCAGTTTTAATGACAATCTATAATAAATTTCAAGAAAAATGTATAATTTACTAATAAATATTTTACATCCAATAACATAAAAGTTGAAGAGTTTTGATGATGGCGATGTCTATTTCATTTACTTTAAATTACAAAAAAAAATCTGCTTCATTTTGGAAATGTACTCGTCTGTGTTAGCTTTTAAATAATTCAGTGAACAGTATCAATTGCTTCTGCTATTGACATACGAATTAAAGCTAACCCGGTATTTTAGAAATGCTGACGGGTAGGCTAACTCTTATCAGTAAATTTTCGGTTTAAAATTTTAACCAAAACACTTAAAAATAAAAACAAATTTTGGCTTTGTTTGTAGTGGAACTTCGCAAAAGAACTTTAAAAAAGCATAAAATTAGCTAAGCGAAAATTACGTAGCTATCTCAACATCACAGAACTAATAGCGAGAAAATTCAATAGCGCCTAAAATAATCGCCTAAAATAAGGGTGTCAAAGTGTGATTTGTTGAAAGAGATAAATGCACTATACATAATTTTGTTGACTATCAGGCACTTATGTAAATTAAGCAAAGTGGAAGGGTGGGCTCCAAGTTTTTTATTAGAGAAAATTTTCATGACATTAACTATGGGTTTACACTTTTCTTTCAAGATACTGTGGTGAGTTTTAAAATTCAATTTCCAATCAAAGTGAACTCCCAAGATTTTTAGTACTTTGACCTCTTTCAAAACAGTACTACCGATGAGAACCTTAGTTGAGGGTTGATTGGATTTATTGTTATGAAAAGCTACAAAAAACATCAAAAGTGTAAATTTTAGTTCGTGAAAATGGTGCAGAATGAAAAAGAAGTAATATCCTGTGTCAAGCAGAAACGAGTGTAAAACAAAACATTTTCAAATAATTAAGTGTTCTACATAATTCGAAATATGTACTTTCTTTGTCACTCGGATTAGAGGTTAGAATAAAACAACTTCAACTAACTGCGAATTAAAATAAAAGTTTCAAGTAAAATTTCCAAATAATAAATTTAATTTGTTTCTATTCGAATGAAAATGTGGGATTTGATAGTTGTACGATTGACTGAATCGAGAAAAGGGCGGAACAATCACGAAACCTAAGTGAAGACCAACAGATTATATATCTCTAAGTAATTAGATCTTCAAATATAGCATGGTCTTAATTTACAAACTAGAGTCTGTAGTAAAATAAACTGACTAATAAATTAGCTTGCTAACATTTCTTTTATAGATATTAAATAAAAGTCTGAGCTCTCACTGAGGTTTCGTGATTGTTCCGCCCTTTTCTCAATTCAGTCAATCGTACAACTATCGAATCCCACATTTTCATTCGAATAGAAATAAATCAAATTTATTATTTGGAAATTTTACTAGAAACTTTTGTTTTAATACCTAGTTAGTTGAAGTTGTTTCTAATTCTAATCTCAAATCCGAGTGACAAAGTATTTCAAATCATGTAGAACACCTAATTATTTGGAAATGTTTTGTTTTACACTCGTTTCTGCTTGACACAGGATACCACTTATTTTTGTAGTGAGTAGATAGTTTTGACTATTAAACAGTAAACTGCAACATTTTCACGAACTAAAATTTACATTTTTGATGTTTTTTGTAGCAGATATCACGATTTTTTGTAGTTTATTAATATGATAAGTATTAGTTAATAATTATGGATTTACAATTCTTGCGACATACAGCTATTACGACGATTGCGGTTCTTGTCATTAAAATAAAAAGACCTAGCTGGTATAATTCGATTCGATAATTACCTCGGTAGTTTACAAATAAAGTAATAAATATTACCTAAATATTACCAACACAAACACATATAAGACATATCGCACACACCATAATGTTTTCAATAAAAAGAAATACTGTTTTTGCAATTTCTAAGCTTTAAATTTTTAGAAAAATATTATTGTATACCCAGAAACATTATATAATACACACCGATTTCTTGTTGTAGGGTCTAATCATCGGCACATTACGTAATAATTTTTAAAACAAATTTAATTTAAAGTGGAGATCGAATATTGACATCTAAAAATGCATGAGAACACATATTTCGATTCACTCATTCCAAGAAAAAAATAAATTATAAAAATGTTTTATAACAACCATACGCACATAAACCTAAACACATTCTATTTTAAAAAATCTGTTTTAGCTAGGACTTTTTTACGGAGCATTTACAATTTACATAGCTGAAATTACATTTGATGATATTTGCTTAGACAAATCTTTATTAGCTAGTATATGAATCACCCTATAAATGTTCAAAAATACATGAAAACACATACTTCTAATCAATCATTCGCAGTAAAAGCATAGGTAAAAGAGCAAATGATAATAATGTTTTTATGACAACCGACACACCTAAGTCTAAACGCAATCCTTTAAAAAAAATTTTAACTAAAGCCGCAATTAGACTATTGCAGAACTCTGCAATATTTCTGCAATGGTTGTGTGTAAAATATTCGTTGCAGAAAAGTTTGGCAATGAACTCACTGCAAAACATTGCAATGACTCATTGCAATGTTTTGCAATGAGTTCATTGCCAAACTTTTCTGCAATGAATATTTTACACACTACCATTGCACGAATATTGCACAAATATTGCAGAGTTCTGCAATAGTCTAATTACGGCTTAAGACACAGAATCAGAGTTAAATTTTTTAAATTCTAGAAAAAAAATATTGCAACCCGCGAAAAATTATTTGGGATAAAAGCGCTAAATAATATACCTGAATCTTTTATGTTGGGGTCTAATAATCGGCACATTATGTTATAGCTTTTTAAACAAATTAAATTTAAAGTGGATCCCGAAAAATTTAAGGAAATAATATATTCGTCATTCGGATTAAAAGAACAAATTACAACAACTTTTTATAACAACCTACAAGTAAGTCTAAACCTAAACACATTCCTTTTTAAAAAATCTGTCTTAGCAAAAATGAATGAAATGAATCAGAGGTAAATTTAAATTTGATAATATTTTTGTAGACAAATCTTTATTAGCTAGTATCAGAATCAGCCTGTCTACAAATGCATCAAAATTCAAAACACATATTTGTATTCTTTTGTCATACGCAGTAAGGCTGCTTTCCAAACGACGACTTATTTGATACTTATTACTTATTTGCCGCCATTTTAAAAATGTCAAAAAATCATTCAAGACAATAATGTCTGTAATTATGTCAGTTTAAATCTGATTTATAAAAACGTTTGATCAAATTAGTGACAGATATTAACTAAATTAAATAAAAAGTATATTTGACATATCAGATTAGATTTTTACGGAAAAAGAGATACAAAATAAGTCACCTCGCCAGCATACTTATTCGAATAAGTTTGAAATAAGTTACGTTCCACAAATAAGTCGTCGTTTGGAAAGCACCCTTAGAGATCAAATTATAATGTTTTAATGTGAACCTTATGTCAGCAAACCAAACAAACTAAAAAAAAAGTGTCTTAGCTAAAGATTGTAAATTACGCAAAATCAGAATTATTAAATTTATAGACTGAGAGCCAGTGACCGGCAAACTTACGGTATTTTAGCAAACTCCATATTGATGCTAGGTATAGTTTTTCACCTGCCGTAGTTGAAATGGGTATTCACTATCCCCGCCGATGGTTCCTTTGGGCGTGTCCGCAAGTCAAAAAACGTAAAAATTGACTTCAAAAACGTGATTTCAGCAAGTCTGCCGTTTTAATATCTTAAAGTATACAATCTTTTTTTAGTAAAAAATCCAATGGCAGACACCTACTCCGGTTCCGAGTATTTTTTTTTAAATTTCAAAGTTTTAAAATTTCATGAAAATTTACTTTAAAGTCCAGTAACTTTATACATCACAGTATGTGTCAAATCCGGTAGTTCTGATTTTTTGCAGACATGGTTATGATGTTGACCTAAAGAATAATCCAAGTCTGTGACCTCGAGCGCCGAACGCAACTTTGTCAAAAATCGAAAAAACCGCGAAAAAATCGTTATTTTTTCAAATTTTGGCGATTATAACCCTAAAGGACTAGTTTTTTCTTTATACTTTTTTAGGACGGTTTAAAGTAGAATAAATTTGCTACAATATGATATTAGAACTGTATCTGTAAACCCAATTGTTTCTGAGATTAAGCCTCAAAAATCGAAAAAATCGTTATTTTTTCAAATTTTGGCGATTATGGCCCTAAAGGACTAGTTTTTGAAAAAAAAAGTAGACTAAATTTGCTACAATATGATACTAGAATTGTCTCTGTAGACCCAACAGTTTCCGAGATTGGACCTTTCAAAGTTTATCATTTTTTTAACTTCGCAATATTTTGCAATATTTTAGACATTATTTTAGTCACTCGAAAATTCATTCAGAACGACGGAATTGCAAAAAATTGCGAATTTCGAAAAAAATGATAAACTGAACTGCTTAATCTCGAAAAGCATTGGGTCTACAGAGACAGTTCTAATATCATATTGTAGCAAATTTAGTCTACTTTAAAACCATCCTAAAAAAGTATAAAGAAAAAACTAGTCCTTTAGGGTTATAATCGCCAAAATTTGAAAAAATAACGATTTTTTCGCGGTTTTTTCGATTTTTGACAAAGTTGCGTTCGGCGCTCGAGGTCACAAACTTGGATTACTCATTAGGCCAACATCATAAACAAGTCTGCAAAAAATCAGAACTACCGGATTTGACGCATACTGTGATGTACAAAGTTACTGGACTTTAAAGTAAATTTTCATGAAATTTTAAAACTTTGAAATTTAAAAAAAAATACTCGGAACCGGAGTAGGTGTCTGCCATTGGATTTTTTACTAAAAAAAGATTGTATACTTTAAGATATTAAAACGGCAGACTTGCTGAAATCACGTTTTTGAAGTCAATTTTTACGTTTTTTGACTTGCGGACACGCCCAAAGGAACCATCAGCGGGGATAGTGAATACCCATTTCAACTACGGCAGGTGAAAAACTATACCTAGCATCAATATGGAGTTTGCTAAAATACCGTAAGTTTGCCGGTCACTGGCTCTTAGACTATTACAATAGATGGCTTCAAGATTGTTTTCATTTAAGAGAAAAATGAAAATGTCTTAAAAAAGTTAAGTATAAGTATTGAATTTTCAGTTTTAAATAATCGTTTTCAAAATTTTATGTTTTAACAAATTTTGTTTGCTGCCTTTTATTTAAAATTCATTTCATATTGAAATTTAAAGGTGAGTTTAAGTTAAAACTTGTTATGAGTTTATATTAAATGGGACAAAATTAGATCAAAACATTGTTTTAAGGTTATGTCTACTAGCTTCAGCGTAAATAATCAAAGTGGTAATCGCTATTTTTTTCACGAACAGCGATCTACCGCATCGCTTTGATATATATAGTTTGTTTTATCGGTATTAATGCGTAATTTTAATTTGGATATATCTTCGATGAAATTGTGCAAGAATATGTTTGTCTTTTTCTCTGCTAATTTGCAATTAGTATCCGCGATAACAAAAAAAGTCGTCAGCATACTAAAAGATTAGAGAGTTTTCTGACGAATTATTGTGCAGCTAATGGGTATATTGAAAAGTATGGAGCTCATGGGATCGCCCTGAGGCACTCCCTTACTGACAAAACCATGGATTTTAAAGGTATCTTCATTGAAAATGATTTTTCTATTGACCAATCTGTCGTGAATCCAATTAGCGTATGAAAAGGGAATATTAATTTTTTTCATGATATTGGTTAGGATTTCCACATCCACATTATCGAAAGCTCTCTTTATGTCGAGACTGATGAGAAAAAAAACACAATTTGTTGCTAGTGAATTGCATCAGACCGTTTAACAAACTAAAGATCAGGTCTCTGGTCGACCTATTTTTTCTAAAGCCGAATGAATGTTCAGGTAAAACCAAATTAACCGATATTGATTTTTCTACTCTATTAATAACAAGTTTGTCTATTAGGTTATATAGGACCGGGAGAAGAGAAATGGGCCGAAAGTTTTCAGGGTCCGAATTGTTTTTGTTGATTTTTGGAATAGGAACCACCATTGAAGTTTTCCAGTTAGATGGAAAAACTAAATCATGCCAGGCCTTGTTAAAGTGGTCATTTAACTTGTTAAGGTGTTCTATATCTAAGTTTTTTAAAATTCTATATGAGATTTTATCAGTACCAAGGAAGGGTGTTTTTAACTTTTTTGAGCACGGCAGTAATTTCGTCTACTTTAAAGTTTAAACTCGTTGTAGTATATGGACGTAGGAGAGGATATTTCTTTTGAGATAGAGCCGGAAGGGTTTTGATCAAAATTCTTATTCATAAAACTGACATTGTCTCTGATATTGAAGATGTTAGAGCTTTTAGAGTTCTTGTTTAGAAAACAGCCAATTTTATTCCATATTGACTTGATGTCAGAATTCGGGTTGATGCTGTTGATGAACTTATTCCAAGAGTTCCTTTTTTCCTTTTTAATTTCTTTCATAAGCTTACATGTGGCTCTTTTCAATGATGTATATGTAAATAGACTTGGGTATTTATTGTAGAATCTTAGTTTTGCCTTTTTTATAATCCATAACTTCTTAATGGTGTCATTCCACCATGGTTTAGCGAAATATTTATTATCAATAGGTTTCGTATATGAGTTAAGTTTTATTATTTTTTCTAATCGCTCTGTTAATTTTCCAATCGAAAGGTCAGGATTGAAAGTGGAGATATGCTTCCAAACCTTGGAATGTAAGACTTTCGTTTCGTTATGTGGAGATATACTAAAACTATCTAAGTAATTCAATACAATGGGTAAATGATCAGATTTACCGATATTGTTTTGTATGACTTCCCAAGAAACCTTATTAAATAGATCCTGGGAAATGAGGGATATGTCAATAGCTGAGGAGAAGCCCTTTCTACCCAGTCTGGTATGGTCGCCGTTGTCCATTATTATAAAATTGGAATTGTTGATGATGTTGACAATAACTGTTCCCTTGAAGTCAGGAGTGCTGGAATTATCCCACAGATAGTGATGCGCATTGATATCCCCTAATATCAGTGAATTACGATCGTCTTTTAAATTAGTCAGCAAGAGTTAAAATTGGTTTTTAAGGTCTGTGGATTGATATTAGGAGGGGCTTAGAAAGTAGTTAAGGAAAAAGCTTTGTTATTGTGATCTGAAACTTTAATATTCATGACTTCGATAGAACCAAGATCCCAGTGATAGTTAGTTTCTTTGATGATTGTGTTGTTTTTTACAATGAAACCTATACCTCCTTATCCATCATCCCTATGTTTTAAAACGGTGGTATAGTTGCGCAACTTGAATCGAGAGTTAAAGCAAGTTTCGGAAAGAAAAACTACATCTATGTTTTCTAAGTGAAGGAAATATTCCAATTCAGGTAGATTTTATTTGAGGCTTCTAATATTCATTTGAAGGACTTTAAAAAGCATGTAAGAAGAAATTAAATGGGTGATTTCTCACGAAGTAGAAATATGGAATCAGTTCTGATTCCACCCATAGTAAAGAGTTATGAAGAGGTGGAAATATTGTTCGACGACGGAAGTAGAATTGGAAGAGGATCAGTGAGCAGAATTGAAGAGAACTGCATAATATTTTCAGAATAAAAAAATTTCAAAATAATATCGTAATTCGTTGAGTTTTCACGATTGAATGAAGTAAAAGAGATTTCATGTATAAAAGATGTATGAATTTTAGAGCTATAAAATAATTCAAGAGTTAGTGAGAATTCCGGATGATGGGACAGTGAATAAAGATGACATAAAGAGAAAGCTACAAAAAACATCAAAAATTTAAATTGTAGTTCGTGAAAAAGGTGCAGTTTAAAGTTTAATAGTCAAAACTATATGTTCAGTACAAAAAGAAGTGATATCCTGTGTCAAGTAGAAACGAGTGTAAAACAAAACATTTCCAAATAATTAGCTGCTCTACATGATTTGAAATACTCACTTTGTCACTTGGATTAGAGATTAGAATTAGAAACAACTTCAACTAACTAGGTATTAAAACAAAATTCGTATTAATTTTTAACGGTATTAAAACATTATTCTAGTAAAAGTAAAAGTACAAAATAATTTTTATTTATTTATTTATATTCGAATGCAAATGTAGAATGCGATATTTATACGATCGACTGAATCGAGAAAAGTCAGAACCATCAAGAAACCTCAGTGACAGTTAAGACTTTTATTTAATGAGAAATATTATATACAAAATGAAAATTCTATAAAAGAAATGCAAGCCAATTTATTAATTAGTATTTTATACTCCAGACCCTAGTTTGTAGATTCAGAACATGTTATTTGAACAGAATTTCATTAAAGTTATAATCTGTTAGTCATGAGGTTTCGTGATGGTTCCGCACTTTTCTCGATTCAGTCGATCTGTGGCGAACGAACGCACCAACATGTCACTAGTGCGACCAATTTTTTAAAAAATTATTTTTGCTTAGTAATCGATATCATGGGCCGAAAATTTTTTCGAGTTTTCTGATTTTTTTCAATTACTTCCCTAACGTTACCCATATGTTACCATAACATAAACATCTCCTAGCGTTAACCATCTATCTGTTGACAAAACAGATATGGTCCTTATGGATATAAAAACCAGATTTCATCTAATTAGCAGAACTTCAAAATATCTGATCTCAAAGGAATATCCCTAACGTTACCCATATGTTTTTACAACATGAACATCTTCTGACGTTAACCATTTACCTGTTGACGAACAAGTATGGTCTTCACGAATATTTAAAACGACAATTCTTTTTAAATCAGATATTACTTCTCACAGCGATCTCTTTCTATGGTACACATCTTCAAGGTAAACATTGGTCTCAGTGAACTTTGTACTTTCAGACTTTACCATCACTTACGTTACCATATGCACTCCTTTCACTTACGCTAAATTTCTGCTTCTTACTTTTAACAGCTAACTTTCGAAAAATTAACTTACAGTCACGTCTACTGATATTAGTATTCGTCTCAGACAACTAAGTTCTGTCAGGCCATCAACATCACAGATATTATCTTCTGCTCCTCCAATTTTGAAAAAACGAACTTTTTAACTCATGGTACACATCTCCACAAATATTGGTCTCAGGCAACTCAGCTCTGTCAGACCTATATCTCCACTCGTGTTTCTTCTTTTGAACAATACGTTATTTGAACAACGCCATCTCCAGTTACCACAATTTATTCCAGCCCCTCTCAACGCCTCTAGCTGTGCCTGGATCATCTCTACACTCAACTTTAGAACCACCAAAGATCGTATAAATATCGCATTCCACATTTGCATTCGAATATAAATAAATAAATAAATATTATTTTGTACTTTTACTTTTACTAGAAACTTTTGTTTTAATACCTAGTTAGTTGAAGTTGTTTCTAATTCTAATCTCTAATCCAAGTGACAAAGTGAGTATTTCAAATCATGTAGAGCAGCTAATTATTTGGAAATGTTTTGTTTTACACTCGTTTCTACTTGACACAGGATATCACTTCTTTTTGTACTGAACAGATAGTTTTGACTATTAAACTTTAAACCACCTTTTTCACGAACTAAAATTTACATTTTTGATGTTTTTTGTAGCTTAGCAAATACTAGTACATTAGTAGATGAAAAACGTGATGTACATACAAGTGAAAGAGTGAAAATTTGAACTCGACCATTTTTGATTTGCCTTGAATTTGACTACAATGAATTAAGGATCGCGTACACATATCTTTTTTAAATGATGTCAAAAACAGACCAAAACAAAAGATACGTAAACGCCTGTGTGCGAATAAGACAAAACATAATCACTTTTTTTTAAAAAAAGATGTCAATCGTGTATATTTCGCAAAATTTTGTGCCGACTTTGTCCGAAAAGATGAAATGTTTGTCTTTTTTATATTTTTTATAAAAAAATTATACACACTATGATACTTTTCTAAAATAAATTTTGTTTCTCGATAATTATGATTTATATGATCGATTCTCAAAAAAAAATAAATAAAACAAAAACTTATTTTATTTTACACAAAATTAAACAAAAAATTTCGAAATTCTATTTAATAAAATAAAATTTTTTAGGTAAGAGCATTTTATTACTTATTTTCGGATAACATCGGTATTTAAAAAAAAAGTGATTATGTTTTGTCTTATTCGCACACAGGCGTTTACGTATCTTTTGTTTTGGTCTGTTTTTGACATAATTTAAAAAAGATATGTGTACGCGATCCATTATTTTAGAATTTGTTTAAAGTGCATAGTTTATGCATAGGGGGCACCCAACATGCATAAAACAAGAAAGTTTTGCCAATACGAGGTATAACTTTGAAATTAAATTGCTCAAGAATGGCTATACCAATTTCAACACTTTTTTTTTGTTTGATAGATGATTAGTTGGTCTTTAGAAAAAAGATTAATTAATCTTTTTTAATTACTTTTAAAATTAAAATGTTAAAAACTTTTTTAAAGATCGCTAGGCGCTAGGGTCGAAGATCAATTGAATTTTAACTTTTTTTAAATAGTTATATCCTTACTCTTAAATAGCTCCATAATGCTATCGCCTCCGGGTCTACGTGCTCTTTTTTTACACGTGTGTTAATGATACAGGTGTGGAGCGGGTCACGCTAAATGATTAGCAAATGGGCTGGATCAAGGTGTCATGCGACTCGTGCCGGGCCGATGATCGGCCAAGCTGGGGGCCCATTCAAATAGCTCAGTCACAAACGAAACCGCCTGGATACCGGGTGACCTCCAGGTGTATTTTAGCTTGCCAAGTTATCAGGGCTCTGACTTGGTCGACCTATCTTCCCGTGAAACTCGTGGGAATAAAATGGAAAAAAATAATAAAAAATTTAAAAATAAAAACGAAAACACAAATAAACATCAAAAACGGGACGACACCGCGTTGACGAGAAAAGCAGGTAAAAGTGGCAGGCACAGGAGCGAGTCTCCTCGTCATGCTGATAATGTGAATGTACCAGCTGCCGGGACCAGTAAGACTTCCGTACCGGCAGAAAAAAGCACTATGCCAAAGAAAAGTAAAAGGTGCAGTAGGCAGAGAGGTCCACCTCTACCACCTTTAGGACAGCCCGGAGGGCTGGACGATCCACTGAGACGGGGACTCAGTGGTGCTGGTACCAGGTGGTACCTAAGGTTCCTCACGGAGGGGATGTCTCCGGAGGACTCTAAAAGGAAGGCTCTGGAAAGGGAAGACGCAGGAAAAAGCAGCAAAGAAGTCTAGGATAGCCACCCGTCAGGACAGAGAGGAAAAGATCATCTCAGACCAGGCACTAGCTACGCTGGTGTAATTAAGACGAGTAGGGTGGCTATCCTGGATAAGCATTATCCCCAGAAGATGCTTGGCGCGGAGGGGTTAATCTGGGGTTAATCGAGGCAGGGCTAGTGAACCAACTAGCAATAGGATGTGCTGATCACAGGATCGGGTTTTAGGGGATTCATTTCAAACCTGGTTATGTTATGGTAGAGTGCGACGACGAGCAGACGGTAAAATGCCTCGTGTCTGTTTTACCAGAAGTGAAAGCTGGTAAACATTCACTTGTGACGAAATTGGGAGATAATATTCCGATTCCAAGGAGTGCTGAGCAGACCAGGGAAAAATCTCTCGCGCTGCTGGAAGGGCAAAACGCCGGCTTGTTCATCAAGGATTGGAAGCTGTCGGGCAATTTGGATGAGGGCACAGAACAGCTCCTGACTGCACTGATCGACGACAGGGCAAAGGCAGCCTTATCGGAGGTAGGGAATACCCTTAACTATCGATTTGGCAAAGTCTTTGTCCACGGACCAAGAAGGGCGGTTGCGGATAGAACGGAGGAAAAAGCGACAAGTTGTATCTCTGGAGAAGCACCTCAGATACTATCACCGACAAAGGGAGCAGTTGCAACCTTAATAACACCCAGTGAGGTGGTAAATATGGTTTTCGAAGAGGTGGAGGATGCTGATGCAGAGTATTGTAGCAGCATCGAGGATGTGGGGACAAGGAGGAGGAGATGTTGTTGATGAATGAAGGGGCAGATACGCCCCTCTCCAACAACATCTAATGGAGTCAGCAGGAAAATTGTGCGTGGCCCAAGTGAAAGTGAAGTGAACATTGTTTATATGAATATTAGAAGTTTGCGGAACAAGTTAAGCGATATTGAAATCATGACAGAAAAGAATAAATATTTTGGGATTCATGCGTTTGCTCTAACTGAAATTTGGATTAAGGAGTGCGAAAATGTGTTCTACGTGTTAAAAGGGTATAACGGTTTTCTTTCGAATAGAATAAAAGGTTATGGTGGATGTGCAATTTATGTTAAGTCTTCCATTTCAGCTATTAAAGAAGAGTTTGAAAATAACAACATTTTAGTGGTTAAACTAGTGAGGGAGCAGATTTATTTAATAAACATATATAAATCTCATGAATCTAATACAAAAAATTTTATGAACAAATTTGCATTGATTTTAATGAACTATTCAAATAGTTTAATAGTTTAATATTATAACGAAAATTCTTCAACTCGCTTAGGCTTAAATTCTTCATCAATCATTGATTATGACATTACTGATCTTTTTAAGTTTCAGTATTGTCTGTCTATTATTGACTCCTCTCTCTCAGATCACAAGCAAATTATTCTTAGTCTTGACAACACCCCGTCCAGAACAGAACAACAGATAAACAAAACGGTCTTAGATTACAAAAACTTAGAAAACACGTTGGACTGGACGGGCCTTCAGAACTGTTGAACGTTTTCTGAATTAACCCAAAGACTGCAAACTGCAATTGCAGGTAACTCTCATAAAATACTGGTGTGTAAAGGAGTAAAAAATAAAAATTGGATAACTCCGGAAGTTAAATACACCTTAGCTCAGCGTGAAAGATTTTCCAGATTCAAAATTAAATACCCCGACAATAGCTATATTAAGGAAAGATATGAATACTACCGAAAACTAACTAAAAATAAAATAATAGCCGTGAAACGCAAATTCAACTCCAAGCAACTAGACAACTGCAATGGCAATCCAAGGAAGTTCTGGGATTTTCTAAAATCCACAGTGTTTAATGGAACGCCCAATAAATCAGCATAAATCCTTTTGCAGAAAAACGATGATATCTTTGCTGATGATTATTTTATTGCTAATGAATTTAACAATTTCTTCACATCCGCTGACACAATCACATTAAATAATAACGTGGTAATAGAAACCATTTTCTGTGCTGTTAGAGGGACAGTAAAACACTACACCGCGCTGGAACAAGCTGTAGCGGAAGTAAATCTGGCAATCACTAAGGCGTTTGAAGCCAGCTGCCCAATTACTAAGGTAAACGAGCAGAGGGAAGCGTTTTGGTGGTGCAAGGAGTTGTTAAAATTAAGAACAGAAGTACGGAGACTTTTCAATAGAGCAAAGCAATCCGGAAACTGGGAAGAGTATGCCAGAGTGCTTACCACCTACAATAAAGAAATCAGGAGGGTAAAGAGGGGCAGTTTCAGAACCTTTTGTGATGATATTTCGGCAGCGTCTGTAGCGGCTAGGCTGCAGAAGGCTTTGACGAAGGACGGTGTGGAGATTAAAATTTCGTTGAGAAGGCCGAATGGTACGCATACGGAGGATGAACAGCAGAGAGCTGCTCTTCTTCTAGAAACAAACATTCCGGGAGGCATAAGCACTTCTACAGAAGACACAGGGAAGCAGAATACTAAAAGACAAAGCCCAGAGGATTGGAGGGTGGCTTCCTCACTTTTTACGGAGGAACGTATTAAGTGGGCCATAAGCACTTTCTTGCCATACAAATCTTCTGTGCCTTCTTGGACATTGAAGGAGCATTTGGTAACACCACACATGGAGCGGTCAGGAAGACTCTAAGTGAGAAAAACGTTAACAACACCACTATTTACTGGATGTGTGAGATGCTGAGAACTAGAGTAGCAGAAACCAAGGCTGGGGATTGCAAAATCAGCCTTAGCACCACTAAGGGCTGTCCGCAAGGGGGGTATTATCAACCCTAATGTGGAGTCTAATGGTGGATGAAACCCTAACTATATTAAGTAGCCAGGACATTAAATGTCTTGGGTACGCGGATGACATTGTCATTATCGCCAGAGGTAAGTTCGAAGAAACACTTTGTGATATAGTACAGAGGGGACTGAATCTGGTAGATACAGGGTGCACATCTGTGGGACTGAAACTCAATCTGAGTAAAACCACGATGGTCCCGTTCACCAAGAAAAGAAAACTTAACATGAAACCCGTCGTATAATGAGGGGCTCCATAATTGAATCTGCACAGGAGACTAAATATCTAGGAGTATTTCTTGATAGCAAACTCCTGTGGAGAAACCACATGGAAGCAGTGGTAAACAAAGCCATAAGAGTTCTAATGGTATGCAAAAATGGTGCAGACCAGGTATCCTAAGGTGGATGTATACCATGATAGTTAGACCAGCCATCACTTACGGAGCGGTTACATGGAGCAAAAGAGCCCAGCTTAATGCTGAGAAAACTGAATTGGGAAATGTGCAGATGCTGGCCTGTATCTGCATAATTATTGCTATTGGTATCGCAGGTAATGAAGAAGCTGACAAATTAGCAAGACAAGGTGCTTTAACATTGGCTGTTGGCCCGGAGTCCTTTTTTGGACTGGGGACTAAAGCCATCCACGAAAGGATGAGGGAAGCAATTATGACGGATCGTTCCAAAACCTGGAATGACACCGAGGGTCTAAGGCAATCCAAGGAGTTGATTGGATCATTCAATCAAAAGAGAGCAGTAATGTGCTGTAGGTTAAATAGGAATAACCTAAGAATACTGACAGGGGTTCTTACAGGACACTGTAAACTAAGAAAACACCCTTATTACATTGGGGAGGAGCAGGGAGATGAATGTAGATTTTGTCTTTTGGAAGAAGAGACCCCAGCCCATCTTCTCAAAGATTGTGGAGCTTTGATCTACACGAGAAGGTTTCATCTGGGGGAGTGGGACATGCATAAACTTAACCCTCTCCATATTCTAAAGTTCCTGAAGGAAGCTGGACTGAAGGAGGTGCTCTAACTGGGTAGTTACCAGGGAGTAGTAGGGTGGGGTACAATAGATCATTTCGGTCGCAGTCAAAATATAACCACCAAATTTTAATCTAATCTAATCTACTCTTAAATATGTCAAATTTACAAAGCGGCGTTCTTTCGTTTTCTTGAGATAATTCTTAAGACTAAAATTCTAATTTTTCATCATTTTTTCGAATAATTTTTATTTACAGGAAATTTTAACCACTGAAGATTAATATCTAGAGATGAGTTGTCCAAATAATTCCTGTTGCGGCTAGTGACGTTGTACAGGCGATGAGAAGTGTGTTAGATGGTAGTAGTTTTTAAATGTTATTCATATAACATCAATACTTATTGTAGTGATCTTAGCTTTCTGAAGTTGATACTGTTGAACTTTGAATCAGCATATCTATTTAGTAAACTTCCTCTTTACTTATAGAATATTATACTCAAAAATGGCGGTAGTATGGCGTAAACCCTCATCAGCATATATTCATTATTAATTTTACAAAGTTCAGTTCAAGTAAACATTTAAATAACATAGGTTCTCTATACAAATTACAATATTGGCGTTGCTTATTAACAGAATCTGTTTATCTCCATTGACATTACGTTTTTCATACCATTGACAAATATTGGTGTGGTTAATGAAACAATCAATAAAAATGGAGAACACTGACATTACAAACTTAATTATTTTTGAGTCACATTACAAAATTTTCTCATTATAATATATAATATTTCATGTATATCTATTTAATTATTCAAGGAGAAACCATTACAAAATTATATTAATAAAACATGGCGTGTCAATACAGAATGTATAACTTTCAAGAGAAATTTTGTCAATAGGTGTTCTCCACATAAGTCAAGTCTCGGTAGTAAGATTTACTTAATGCTTAGCCGCTTTGGTTTTTGAACACATTAAATCAACTTTAATAACACTATTTTTATCAGTTGCTCTGCAATACACTACTGCACTATATGTCTACTCGCTTGCATAAGAAAATTCGTGTAATTCAATTCTACCAGCTTGCGAAATGTATCTAGAAAGTTTTATTTTTTCAATCAACTTTAACTCACCTCGTCCTTTTTTGTAAATAATGAAGATGTCGTCCGGGAATTCATCATCCCAATCCAACTTTCTTAGCCATAGAGTCTGAAATATTATTTTCATTTGGATAATAGATCAAGATAGCCATCCAATGTGTCAAAACCCACTGATATAATTAGCCGTTTTGTTGCCTTTTTGGTATCGTTTAACGTTATTTTAAATGAAAAAACATCTTCTATGGCATTACAATGAAGACCCAGAATCGTTGTTTTCGATGAATTCTGAAATTTAATTTTTTTCTTCTTTTGCCATTCATTCAGATGCATTTGATCTAACCTTTCTCAAATTAAAACCACCAGTTTTCAAAACTCGATATAATTCCTCTTTAATTTTTTAAACTTCTTCAACTATATCACACCTGAGATGAAATCTTCATTATATTGCTTATTATCGCAGACTATCTGTTGCAAGGTTCTGATTGCCAGAAATTGTGAACTCGCTAACCCAAACATAATAGTATTAAGTTTGTAGAGCTTAATCTTATTCGATGGTTTGTTACTCCACAAAATTTGCTGATATTGGGTATCTATTTCCGCAATTATGACTTGACTGTACATTTTTTCAACGTCACCAGTCAATTTGCAATGCAGTAACTTCTGAACTTTAACAAAATTGATTATAGACTTAGTTGAATGATCGGACCCACCAACATTGTTTCATTAAGAGAGATGCCTGTCATATATTTCGTTGACCCATCAATTACCACTCTTGATTTGGTTGTTTCGCTCGAATCCTTAATTGCGCAGTGATAAGGTAAATAAAAACAACTAGCATGTGAATGCTAGTTGTTTTTATTTTTTCTCAGCAATTTCAATTGGGTTCAAATATCTATCTTATAGATATTCATCAATGAATCTTAAATATTCTTTGATTGCGCCATTTTCTTGTAATATTCTTTTCAAACTCAGAAATTTTTTTCTCTGCATTGATTGAATTTCCAAGCTGCGCTGCATCACTTTTAAATGGAATTGTTACAATATATACAGCCGCCATCTGCTGAACGATGTAGATTACTTTTGTAGTGACTTTCACATTCAAATTCTTCTTGACTTGACAACTGGGTACTCTTGATGGCAGCTGACCAACTAAAAGTGCTTGGATATCAATTTGATTATTTTCAGAGTACAACGATTAAGGATTGATTTGAAACATGACGTCGCTGTAGGGCTTGCTTAAATACATTCCGAGCTCATCGATGAAATATTCATTAAATTACTACTATTTCCTTTTCTCAATTTTGGTTTCAGCACATCTTTAACGTGTAAAGTTGAATGGTGTCTTTTATGGCATTCACAGCAGCGACATTTGAATCTGCATACTATTCCTTGGGTGGGACTTAGATATAAACAATTAAAGCACAATTTTTTATCCCCGCTTTTCGGATACATTTATTAATAAAATTAGCAAGAGTTAACCTCGATTTGGCTGGAACTGTGATTTTTTAATTGAGAAATTGTTCTTTGCCTATTAACTCAAGTCAGAAGGGTTAAATTCGGTAAAGACTGATAAAAGAAGTGCAAAATATTAATCAAAATTTAAATGGATGATAGAAATTAAAACCGATTTTTCTAACCGATATAACAACAGTATGACAACTTTATTCGAATCGAACAGCAAAAATGTGCATAGAAAAGTACTTAACGTTTGTGTTATGATTCTTTTACAATAATGTAAAATTTAGTTCACAATAACAAAACTTAAATGTATGACAATACTATAATTGAAACGTCTAGCATATTTTATCCTTAAATAATAAATAATCAAAATAATGGATATATTTAGTTCAACAAAGACTTACGTCAATTGAAGTGACTTCTTATTCGTTGTGACTCCATCTGGTTGTAAACCCATAGTTACAAAGTTTAATATCGAGGGTTGACACTCGTCACGAAACGCTAAGCCACTATAATATTTCATTAAAACTGGTACCACTTAATATTTGACTACATCTATGAACACATCTCCTCGTAAATCTGGCTACTGCCTTCAAAGTAGAATGCGAAGAAAATTTATAATTAAATATACCATTATTAAATGATATACCAGGCAATTATTAAGTTGTTATTACAAAGTGTTCTTCTTTTCAATACAGACAACACTTAATAGATCTTTTCTCTAGTTTAGACACAGTGATGGCTTAAACTTTGTTAAGAATTTTAGAGGCAAGGAAAGTTTAAAGCTAAATTATGCTCGAACGGGTTAACCGATTTGAATAATTTTTTTTAGTTGAAAGGTGGTAAGTAAGGCTTTATAAAAATGTTACACTAATAACCTGGCATAGTTCAACAAAACAAAACACATGTCTGTAGTTTTAGTATTTTTTGGTCACAAAACTAAATAATTAGAAAACCAAAAACAAAGGAAAAAGGATACTTTTGGTTTTCCCACCCTTAAAAAAAATTAAAATTTTGAAAAATTAAAATAAGGTAAATTCCAGTGTAAACAAAGAAAATGGTTCCCTAGAATCGATATACTTGTATTTAGTAAACAGCACAAAGGACCAAAAATTTCAAACCAATAAGGTACAAACCATGATACAAAGAATAATAAGATATGCTCGCAACTTTTTTTCTTTATTTTCTCTTTCTTCACGTGACGTCACTAGGTGCCAAAATATAACCAATCCAATTTTATATTTTATTGTTGTTAATTCTACTTGTAAAATATCACGCAGTGACGTCACACAAATGAAACAGTGAGAAAAAAACGAACTGTCAAGCATATCTAATGCTTGACAGCTCGTTTTTTTCTCACTCTTTCATTTGTGTGACGTCACTGCGTGATATTTTACAAGTAGAACTAACAACAACAAAATATAAAATTGGTTGTATTTTGGCACCTACTGACGCAAAGAAAGAAAAAAATAAAAAAAAAAGTTGCGAGCATATCTTATAAAATAACGCTTGTCTGTAATTTTAGTATGCTTTGGTTAAATAATAAATCTTTAATAGTTATTTACATATCGAGGGCTGAAAGTAGAAGATTACGCCTGCGGTTCATATTGAAGCCCGACGCGAAGCGAGGGCTTTTATTGAACCAAGGGCGTAATCTTCCTGTCAGCCTGAGTGTATGTACAACGTTTTACGCACAACTTCACAACTTAATTGTAGTATAAATCAATTTTTGAATTTTTTAAACTAGTTAGACATTTTGAAAATTATACTAAACATGCCATGATTTCCTCTATAAACTTCATACAATAATTTATTTGTTTGTTCTAATATTATGAATAATTTACGGGTGATTATTTTACGGGCGGTAAAGTAGAAAAATATATTAATATTTCATATAGCAACGGGATTTTATTTTACGGATGTAAAGTTCAACTTTCAGCCACGATAGCTAGGATGTAAAATGTGTTTTACGATTCGTTTGTGCGTAAAATATAAAAAAATAAAAAAGGAAAGAAAGTAAAAACGTTCTTTTTAATATCGCCGCGTATAAAAAATTTAAAATGAAAAAAAATCGTATAAAAATGTAATTTTTTTTATCAGTGTAATATTTTTATAAAACCTTACTAAGTGCCTTTCAAACAAATAAAAATTTATTCAAATCGTTCGAGCACAATTTAACTTTAATTAAACTTTCCTTGCCTCTCAAATTCTTGACAAGTTTCAAGTCACTCTGTGTCAAAAATAATGAGTAAATAAAAAATAAAAATCACGTATTATGGATCGCGTACACATATCTTTTTTAAATTATGTCAAAAACAGACCAAAACAAAAGATACGTAAACGCCTGTGTGCGAATAAGACAAAACATAATCACTTTTTTTTAAAAAAGATGTCATCGTGTCTATTTCGCTAATTTTTATACCGATGTTATCCGAAAATAAGTAATAAAATGCTCTTAACCTAAAAAATTTTATTTTATTAAATAGAATTTCGAAATTTTTTGTTTAATTTTGTGTAAAATAAAATAAGTTTTTGTTTTATTTATTTTTTTTTGAGAATCGATCATATAAATCCATGGTATAACGAATATAAGGTATTCTTGACAGCTAATCGAAAATTTTGTGTGACGTCATCCGGCGTAAATATAAAGAAACAAAAAATGTTTTAATTTGGAAATTAGAGAAAACATAATTTTTACTTTATGGTTTTCCTGGTTTTTTTCATTAACAATTTGTTTATTAAGTTCTCTAACTCTAAAGAACATTTTACAGGGTAGGAAATTCGACGTCCACGCCATGCTGCAGGGGTAATGCAGACAGAATTAGGTTGGTGTATCGGAGACAAGCAGAGAAAAACTGCTTAGTCTACTACGCTACATCAGCGAATTGGCGCCTTAAAACTTCTTATAACCTTAACATCATAACAGAACCATTAACGAAAATTTGGGTTGGGACTGAGGTTAATACCATCACTCCGAAAAAAAAGCTTTGTTAAATTTGATAACCAAAAAAAGAATACCAGACACTAACAAAACAACAGAAGTTTTACCTGGACGTGAGAAAGAACCAAACTACCGAATCGGAACGTGAAACGTATGCAGCCTGATCGCTCATGATGCTTTAATAAGCCTAGAAACAGAGGCTGAGAGGCATAAGATGGATATCATTTCTCTGCAAGAAATTAGACAGCCAATAATCGGAAAACAAAACCCGAATAGTCACTCTTTATGCAGTAGTGGTCATTCTCCTCGAAATGAATTTAGTACTGATTTCCTTGTTGGTGCACGCATACAAGAAGCCGTGTTAAAATTCATCCTGGTCAATGAGAGGACTTGCTACTTAGGGGTACGCGGTACATAAAACAATTTTTCTCTTATTGCCTTGCATGCACCTACTGAAGCTAAAACCGTCAATATTTTCTACATAGCACTGGAGGAGGTTATGAAATCAACACCAACAATGATAATGGTGAGAGAATGACTGAGTTTGCATTATCAAATTATTTGAGAATTGCCAGTACTTTCTTTTCGCATCGATCGATTCATAAGCAGACTTATGTTTTTAAACCGAATGGAAACTCTTGAAGTCAAATTGATCAAGTACTAGCAATAGCACGTTTCTTTTCGAGCGATTTGGATGTGCGTTCCTTTAGATGTGCAAATATTGGAAGTAACCACTTCCTTGTATGTTCTAAGATAAGGTTCCACTTTCAACGATCAATTCAACGATCTTTTACTCATTAGAGTATTTAAAAGTTTGTCTTTTAAAGTCCAATCATTTTCAGTGAAGTGTAAGGAACAAACTATCTTATAATAAATACGAACATATTTTGTTTCCACATGATTCTATCCACTACAAATTGATTTATTTTTCTGGAAATTAAAAAACCTTATGTTTTGAGTATGATTTTTCACATTTGTTGAAAACTTTTGCAGGTTTTAACGTTGTTCGGCATTTAAATTTGTATATGTTTTAATAGTAAAACAAATACTAAAGTTCATTAATTAATGAATGAATTAATTTCAATCATTTCATTAACTAATAAATTAACTTATAAATCATACTAAATATATTTTTAATTTAAAAACAATAGCTTTTCTCATTGATAATAACAACAAACGTATTATATAAAACTCTGAATGACGTCAATCAAAATCAAAATGGCACCGCTGTCACTCTAGTGAGAATACCTTATTTTCATTTTACCATGATATAAATCATAATTATCGAGAAACAAAATTTATTTTAGAAAAGTATCATAGTGTGTATAATTTTTTTTAACTAATTTTTTTTAACTTAACATGTTTAAAATATATAAAAAAGACAAACATTTCATCTTTTCGGACAAAGTCGGCACAAAATTTTGCGAAATATGTATACACGATTGACATCTTTTTTCAAAAAAAAAAGTGATTATGTTTTGTCTTATTCGCACACAGGCGTTTACGTATCTTTTGTTTTGGTCTGTTTTTGACATCATTTAAAAAAGATATGTGTACGCGATCCTTTATACTACTACTATTACCGAAGTTTCAAGGAAATCGGAAATGGTCAGGTTCAATTTTTTTTTATTTTACTGGCGTTTTGATTCGATTTGCCATCTATATTATAAAACCATTGATAAGTTTTCTGAGTTGGGAGCTTAAGACTGTCAAAATAAACAAAAATTAGATGAAAGAATTTACTTATTTTGTGTGTAAATTTTTGCTAAAAAATAGGGTGAAAGTGTGAAAAAAAATTAAATCTAATCGATGATGTTCCTAACTAGTAACTCCCCTTCCTAAAATATGAGGATTTTAACATTTAAACACAATTCATAAAACTATCATTTATATTAAGGTTCCACATTAGAAAACATTTTGATGATTATGTATTGTAAAATATAATCAAAAACTGAAGAGGTTGTTGTCGTCTGACAAATATCATATTGCGTTAAAAAAAACTCAAGTGACGTTGTGATACCATGTTAATATTCACCCTTTAATTTTAAACATTATTTTATGGCCCATAACAAAATTTGATTAGATTTCTAGCTCAATTGATTTTCAGAAAATTCAATAAAAATTAGATTTTATTGTAAATAACGATTTTTTGGAAAGAGTTTTAGTGGTAATGGAATCATGTTTAATAATACGGGAACGATTGAAATTATGTAATTGTTATTTATTAGTAAGATGCATCTGGTGTTGTTGTAACATATTGTAAAGTTGTAACATATTGTAAAGTTTTTTACTTCGCTTATGCAATCCTTGGGTCTGACATTGTTGTCCAGTCGATGTTATTTGTACTATGCAAAGAAAATATTAATTTCATCTCTGATGATAAACTTCATAATGAATAACTCCATCTCCTGCAGTGAAGAAAAAAGACGAAAGTGTAGATTTTAATATATATATTTTGAAAAACTTTTGTTTTTGATAACGCTATCTATTAAAAACTAAAGATCGAACTAATTAGGTTAAAATCAGTATAATATGGATTTTATAACTAGCTAGCTACAATTTGGAAAATTTTAATTAATAACATTTCATTGGAAAACGAACTAAAAATAAATTTCACACATTAGATTAGTATCTGAATGTAAGTTTCTTTAGTAAGTCCTGTAACCGACCATCCTCCACTGCAGCACGATTTAATTATAGTTTTGTTTTCGCGGGAAGCGCAAGTCGGAAATGTAGGGGGTCCTCTTGCATGGAGGTTGAGTAGGTCGTAACTCCCTTCGTGCTATGACAAGTCAATCAGATCATTCCGGCGCAAACCGCAGTCAGCCCATTACCACCGCCACTATCTACTATTTAGCCATCCATGTCTAGCACAGACACAAAACGATAAAAAAAGAAAATCACAACAATTTGATTGAGAATACTCAGTACTCAGTAATTTTAATTTTAATAATTGTAATTAAGAATATTATTTTAATTGAGAACACTCAGTACTCAGTAATTTTAATTTTAATAATTGTAATTAAGAATACTATTTTAATTGAGAATACTCAGTAATTTTAATTTTAATAATTGTAATTGAGAATACTATTTTAATTGAGAATACTCAGTACTCAGTAATTTTAATTTTAATAATTGTAATTAAGAATACTATTTTAATTGAGAACACTCAGTACTCAGTAATTTTAATTTTAATAATTGTAATTAGATTAAAAAAAAAACAATCTAATCTTAATTGAAAACAATAAAATATATGAGGTCGATCGGCAATATTTGATCCCCATTCAAAAAAATCATGACCAAAAAAAATACTACGGTTTCAGAACCACTCATAAACTTTCTAAAGTGTAATAAAAATTCACTCACCAATATGTCCTTTGTTGAATCTGGAGATGAGCTCACGGCAAGACCACAAGGTTCTTTTTTTTCTTTTCAATAAAAAAAGGAAATCTAAAAAAAGCTATGGTGAATCCCAAAAAATATAGTAAGTCTGGTCATGTTACACTTAATTCAGAAAAAAAATTATATAATTATATATAACCATTATGAAACATTAATGATCATAACCTGTTATATCTAGAATAAACTAATAGTAAAGCTAATCAAATTTATATTAAAGCACTAATGTGTGATACAATAAAAACATGGATATAAAAACTAACTGTATTTTCAATGAGCGAACAGCACACTGTGTTATATAAGTTAAACAATTAAAATAACCAGCAACACCAATGTGTAATTATGAGTTTAAGATACAGGAATGAAGTTGTATCTGCATTATACACATATCACTTCGACTCTTTGATACTACTTAAAATATAACATCGTGTTATTGGTGATACTAAAACTTCCTAAAAACGCATTACTATTGTAAGGCTAAGCGTTATAAAAGCCACTTGAAAATTTGAAGGTTTTGATGGATGTAGGATAACCATATTTTCCTTAGCAAGATCATGAATATAAAATAATCTCTTTTTCGGGTTATAAATCACTATAAAATAAAATATGACTGCTACACATATATTTTAAATCTGTTGCGAACTAGCAGTTTACTATATCTTGCTTGGATTGAAGTTTAAATTTTGTCCACATGAAACACCCCAATTCCTGACTGCATGCTACGGTGGACTAGACAGTCTTTTAACAGCCGATATAAAATGCAATTATAATGCAGGTTGTTGGACCTGTTACGGAACCAGTTATTATCGACCACTGTATCGTGGCTTTGGACTTTTACACTAATTTATAATCATACGGTCAAAAAAAAACTAAAACAAGACTAGACCGCCGGTAACGAAAATGTTCCAGGCGAATCTGGAGTATGGTAATCTCTCACTAACTAAAATTCACCCTAGCCTATCATTCAACAATAAAAGAAAATAGATATATATACATATAATAATATAACAAAATAAATCTTACTTAATCTGTGGTGGATTGTTGAGCTATATTCGTCCTAAGTTGTTACTCGGTTCCATGTATATAAGTACGCATAACCCCATAAATATTCTTAGCATCAATTCTGGTATAATTATTTGAAGCTTCTATTCCCAAACTAATTTGATGCCAATATAATCCTTCATTTGAGTCGAACGATCACTAGATGTTTTATTCTTTTTTTACTTAATCGCCTTTGAAAATGATTAGCAGGAACCAATATTTAGCTCACTCCCCAACAAATATAACACTAACCATATATTAGACCAATAGACAAATTTATTTCCTTTATGGCGTAAACACATTCACATGATAACTTGGTTTATATTTTTTCCTATGTTGATGATCTTCTTTTCGCTTATCTAATTTAAGTACCAAAATTATACCGGTGTGGTATTTTTTTTCCTTCGTAATATAAGGTCACTAGCAAATAGCAAAATTGTTTATTAATTTGCTTCTAAAGGCAACCATAGAATTTTTTTTTTTATTCTTTTCACCAATTACGTTAATTCTTTCGTAACTCTTCTTAACAAAAAATAATCAGAAACACAATGTTTATTTTTTACGAATTCCGACATAGAATTTTTTTTCTTTTCTTTTTATTATAATTTGTCACTGTTCTTATTTTATGTTTTTATTTTAAATTTATATTTATTCTAAAAAAATAAACACGCAGTGTTTAACTCTTCAGAGTAAAAACATGGAATGCCTCTTTTTTAAAATTGCAAAATGTGATTTTGCTTTTGACATCTTATGATGTCAAAACAAAATCGGGTAATACTTGAAATTCAGCAATGATTAACAACGACGTCTGTTCATTAGTATTGGAAATAAAAATTTAGTACGTTCGTTGGCTTTTTATAATATATTCAAAATCAATTAGCAGTTAAGTTGGGAAAATTTTAGAAGTACTATTAATGTAAAAATGAACGGAAATTAATGTAATACATTTCTATTGAATTGAAAACAAAGAGGAATTTGATTTTATTATTGTTTTGCGATTATTGCGATCGTTACACCATGAATTCAAGGTAGAAACCAAGATTTTTACTCTTGAAATCACAAAAACGTCGCCATCCCCTCCATGACAGAAAACCACCGAACTACTTCCACCTATTAAACTGTATCTGGGATCGAGATACCCACAGTCACCGACGTCAAGACCGATGACCGGTTCCAACACTCATGAAGTCCTTAAGAACTTCACTGAGTATTGAGACCGACCATCCATCCGAACGCCAGCACCATGGACACCCCGATACAATCAGTAAGTATGACCTGAAGGTGTGAACCCCAGAGACGACAATCAGCCAGAGGAACAACCCTACCTAACGAAAAGACATCATTCCCTGATGTCTTTCGCGTGATGGACTCCAAGATTCTTACCGCTCATATCTATGCACTCGTAGAGTACATTTCCAATCTTAGTCTTAATCATTGCAGGTAAGAACTTTGGAGCCAATTTTGCCGAGAATTTTTTGGTAGCGTCACTCAAATGATGTTGCCGTACAAACACACGTTGTTGTGGTTGAAAAGTCCGTAGTTTAGATCGCAGGTTGTACTGATGTTGCGATTTTTTGAAAGCTGCTTTTAAATTTTGTTGAACCCGGTTCCTGAGCAGAGTCAAATGATCAGAGCGTTCTATTTCCTCACCAGCATCTTCACCAAGCTTGTGTAGTGATCTCAACAAATGGTAAGTATTTCCATCCGAGATTGGATGTTGACCAAATAATAGATAGTACGGTGAGTACTTGGTAGCAGAATGTACTGCAGCCCGCAGTGCATACGCGATTTCACCAATTTGTGAATCCCACTTGGTGTGTTGACCTTTTATGAACGCTCGAATTGCTGCTAGAACTGACCTGTTGACCCGCTCTGACGCGTTGCTTTGAGGACTATAGACACCGGTCCTAATGTGTTTAATGCCGAAATCTGACAAAAGACTTTGAAAGTTCCTACTAGTGAACTGTTTGCCATTGTCACTGTGTAGAAACTCTGGTACCCCATATGTAAGAAACACTTCATTCCTTAGAAAAGCATTCACCTTCGGTGAAGTTGCGTTTCTAAGTGGTTTCAGTAGTACAAACTTCGTAGCATGATCCAGAACTATCAATAACACCGTATTCCCAAGTGTAGAACGAGGGTACGGTCCCAAAAAATCTATATAGACTCTCTGCCATGGACGTGCTGTTTCGAATTGATATTGCATCGGAGGACGCAATATCTGGTTCGTGGCTTTTGTTTGTTTACATGTGTCGCAGGACACAACATAGTTGTGTACCTGTGACGCCATGCCCGGCCAATAATAAAGACGTCGAAGTAATTCTAAAGTCTTTTTAACACCCCCATGAGCAGCAGTACTATCATCATGATGCTTCTGAATCATGTTTGAAGTCATCGGTTTTGGTACCCAGAGTTTCCACACAGGAACATCGTTGGGAATTGCATCAGGTCTTGGCTCAATACGAATGTATAGCTTATCATCCACGACTTTAACTGATGGAAAGTCCTTTGGTGATGATTGAACTTTAGCTATCATATCCGTATATTCCTTGTGCCGATAACCTTCATTGTCGATTTTGATGTCGTTAATGTGATGTGTTAATGCTTCCGTCAATTCCTCGTGTGTATCGTCATAAAGACGAGATAGAGCATCAGGGACTATATTTTGGGTACCTTTTTGGTGGACAATGGTAAAATCCATATGTTGGAGTTTTAGGCTCCACCTAGCCAGACGGCCACTCAAGTCCTTCTGTGACATAAGCCACTTCAGACTTGAGTGATCAGTCACAATTGTAAATCGGTGACCTTCAACATAGCCCCTGAATTTCTTCACACTCAGAATTGCCGCAAGACATTCAAGCTCAGAAACAGAATAGTTTCGTTGAGCTTTATTAAGTTTTTTCGACATGAAGGCTATCGGACACTCTTGTCCGTCTTCGTCGATCTGATACAGTACACTACCTATCCCTGTCAGACTCGCATCGCATCTAATAAAGAACTCTTTATTATAATCAGGGTTTACTAATACCGGTGCTGTAGTCAGCAATCGTTTTAAATTTCCGAAAGCAGCTTGCGCTTCCAATGTCCATTTCAATTTCCCCGAACTCTTTTTTAATAAATCTGTAATTGGTGATACCACGCTTGCATAATTTGGTATGAAACGTTGGTACCAACCAGCCATTCCCAATAATCTCCGTATTTGTTTCACTGTTGACGGAGCTGGATACTCAGCAACAGCTCTTACCTTGTCAGGGTCTGTTCGAAGACCATCTTCACCAACCAAAAATCCTAAGTATTTCACCTCTCTCAGAACAAATTTACTTTTCTTGAGGTTTATTGTTAACCCAGCCGCTCTTAACAATGAAGAGACTTTGGACAGCAATTCCATATGTTCCTGGAACGTGGAAGAGACTACCAATAGATCATCTAAATAAACAAAGACATTTTCGTGATATTGATGTGGTATCACTTTGTGCATTAGCCGACACATTGTCTGGAGAGCATTGCACAATCCAAAGGGCATAACCCGGAATTGATACAATGGACGACCAGGCACTGTGAAGGCTGTCTTGTCTCTAGATGCTTCTGCCAGAGGAATCTGCCAGAAAGCATCTTTGAGATCAATACTTGAAATGTACTTTGTGCTATTTAGACGACCTAGTAAGCCATCAATCAAGGGAAGTGGGTAAGCGTCCTTTTTAGTTAGTGAATTGACACGACGGCTATCAATACATAATCTGTTTTTACCAGATTCTTTTTGTACCAAAACCACTGGCGAGCACCAAGAACTGTTAGACTCTTCGATCACGCCCATTTGAAGCATTCGGTCAAGTTCGGCATAGACCTTCAGTTGAACAGCCGGCGATGTGGGATAGTGTCTCTGTTTAACAGGTGCACTATCACCAACATCGATGACATGTTCAACTAAAGAAGTCTTTCCGAGTCCAGACACTTCAAATGACGGGAAAGAATCCTTGATCATATCCAGTTCTCGTTGCTGGTCAGTGGTGAGGTTATGTGTATTAAAAGTTTGTAGCTCTGTGCGAGTCAGTTCACTAACAAAAGAAGGAACAATACCGAATTTCTCCCAGAAATCTATGCCCAGGTAGAGCTCTTCTCGTAATCCAGGGACTATATGGAACCGCATTGGTTTAGTGGAGCCATTCACGGTTATTGGAATTTCTATGTAACCCAAAATTTTATTTGCAGTACCATCTGCCGTACGAATACACGAAGTGTACTTACGGTAAGTTGTACCTGCTGATTCCAATAATTCCAAGGAATTTCTTCCAAGTATTGTGATTGACGCTCCACTATCCAATAGTCCGGAAATATGTTTGTCCAAAATCTTTATTGCTAGTCGCGGCCGAGGATCCTTTGTTTCTGAAAGGATAGATGAAATACAAGCTTTGCGAAATAATTTCCTCATCCTCCAATATCTGATGTTACGCTCCAGACGTCTAAAATACGTGCAATGTAATGATGGGAAATTAAATGTGCTAGATGATTCTATTCTGGTTTCTTCGGTGGTAGATCGTCTTGTGTTCCTACATCTCTCGTCGCTTTCTTCGGGCTCATTGGCTGTTGAACCGAGGGTACCATCCCCGAAGCATGTACTCTCGGACGGAAGTTTACCGACGGGTGACAATAAGAACAATTTGCATAAATTACGTCAGGTTTGTTGCACTTCCAGCAATACAGTTTTATTCTGTTTTTAGAACAATCAGGAGCTCGATGTCCATTTACCCCGCATCTAAAACAGACAATTGGTTGTCTGGACATTGATGGACCAGGTTGATTAGTATTACCAGATGATATCGCAGGTCGTTGCAGAATTCTTCTAGGTTGTGTATCCACAGCTTCAATATATCCATCTTGTTCTGGATCTATTTCTGATTCATAGTCGTCCACTTGCTGTAGTTCGCTAATCCTTAAGTTTGACATTCTGGTTGGGACTGGTGTAGACCACAAACGTTCGAACTTCTGACACAATGTCCGAAGCTCGTCCATAGTTGTAATTGTTGCTGCAAGTGTAGCGTTTTTCAGTTCTACACTCAGTCCTTCCCTAGCGATTTCTAATAATTCAGCTGCAGCAAATGGTCGAACTAATCTCCGATTTAACGAACCCACTTCAACTAAATACTCATAAACGCTCTCTTTGACTTTCTGTTTACGGTTCAAAAGAACACGTAATACCGCTTTATCATCGGTGAGCGTACCGAAGGTGCGTAGGAGTCCTTCCCTAAGCACTGAGTAGGTCACTTCCTCATATTCATGAGTCAAATTCAAATAATATCTATCGGCAGCTGCCTTGAGGTACCGTGGAACGATCGACCTCAGGTCGTCCCAGGACACACGGTCCCTCCTTGCAGCCGCCTCCACTCGATGGATAAACTCATGAACATCAGGAGAGTGACCATCCCCTGTGAAGTTCGGAACCCAATTTGAGTCATAACGACTCAAATTGTTCCTACGTACCTCTCGGTATGCTCCCGGTGACAATGCTGGAGCCGCGACACGAGATACCTGAGGAAGTGGGTTGTATGGTGGTGGTGCTGTTAATGGAGCTTGTGGATAATTTGTTTGAAATTGTTGTAACTGCTCCTGTGGTATCGGTTGATAATTCAGAGGCTGCTGTACCAATGCCGGATTGATGTATCTTTGTTCAGCTTGGAACGATGAACCCAGTTGTGGTAATGCGAAGTCCTCCACTCTTAAACCTGATTGTTGAAAATACGATGGTGGTAATTGTTCTGCCCGTCTTTGTTGTTGTTGATACCCACGATTTAAACTGTGTATCGTATTAGTTATTGGCTGTACTGGTATTGGAGTGGATCTCTCCTCTGGCTGAAACGCAGGCGATTCGGATGGTACAGATGATCCTCCTGGTTTACTCTGCATAACTGGACGTGTCGACAACGATCTTATTATATCCCAAGCGCGTGACAATTGGGAGATAGCGTAGGTGCGGGCTTCTTGCAAATCATCGCGAGAACCCAACCTATTCATCCTCCCTGTATAGTGCAACACACGATTAGCCAGACCATCTAAGAATGGCTGATTAATCGGTGGCTGAAGTCTACGTATCTGATCCACAATTAGTTGTGCTGCCTGCACCACCATTTGAGACTCAGCTACCAAATCTCTCGCGTGAGATACCGTTAGTGGAACTGAACCTTGTACCGCGTGGTTTCGAAGTTCCTCTGCCCAGTTGACCCCCCTGAAATCCACACCTCGAACCAGACATTCAATTTGCAGTTCGCTGGGTTCCAATCCATAAAATGGATGGTCAATGTCTATTTGACTTGACATTTTGATGGTAAAATTTATAGAATCCAGAATTCACAATAACAAATAACAATAATAAAACCAATCTCAACAAAAAAAAATGTAGCTAGTATGCTGTAAAAGTGAAAACAATAAAAAGCGCAAAACGAAAAAAAAAACCAACGAACGCCCCAAAAAAAAACAGAAAATTTTTGTAAAAAAACAAACTTCGTAAAGGAACCAAAGGAAAGACCGTCGTAGCTAATCCTTGCTGAATCTGTACAAAAATTCCTAAGATATTGTATATGTAAAAATATAATTTATTTATTTTAATTTCAGATATGCTGAAATTTCAGAATTAATTATATACCTAAAATTATTTATTGACGATAGCACCCCTAAAAATATTTATTTATTTTTAAAAAAATTGAAGAATAAAAAATATTCAAAAGAATGTTTATTTATCGGATGCACCGTCTTAACTTTGAAATATTTATTTATTTTTTTTTTAAAAAAAATAAAAATATTTATTTATATCTTGATGTCTTGCTTATTAAGAAAATTTATTTATTTAGCTACCTAAAATTATTTAGATTCTAAAAAAAAATTATTTATTTACCTAAAATTATTTAATTACGAAAATTTACTTTATTTAATAAAAAATTTTATTTATTTAATTTTTGAAAAATTTGTTTGATTTATTTTATTTTTATTTTTATTTAATAATTAGATAAGAGATTACCAAAGTCAAGATTCGTCTGGAGACAATTTAAAAAGTAAGTATGCTACAATATTCATATTGTTTAAATTTGAAATATCGCGTTCGCGAGCCCACTCCAACAATGCATGTGAGAACTGACTAGAAAAGCCCCTAACGACCAGATTCTACAGAACAGATTCTCCCCAACCTAATAAAACAATCACAACTGTCACGATTAGACACTAGGTCCATTTCTACTGGCCCAGTTGTGCTTGTTTAACCTACAAATAAATTACAACTAAACCTAATGCGAAAGTTGTAGAACGCTCCCGAGCACCAGACTTCAAATCTTAAACTCTATGAAAAATTGTTCTATTGTAAAAGCTAAGTGGGAAAATGGAAAGTTTTGAATTTGTATGAGGTGAAGCCTCTGATCCTGAAAGCAAAAGTACAATTGGTTCTTCTCTTCATTACACCGAAGAAGCCTCTGAGCAAAGAATGGTACTACTGGTTTGCACCTAAGTACAAACACAGCACCACCACTCCTCGTCCCTGAGGACTTCCTCGCCGAATGAAGAGAAGAAACCAATGTTCTTCGATCGCATAACCCCGATGGCCATAGGCGATCTAAGAACGACATCAATGTTAAGGGGATAAGCCCCATGGATGGCTTTTTAGGCCTACCGCTGGGAAAAGTGAATCAATAAACCTAAATAATATATAACTTATCCATAATCTAAATAATTTCTTATTTAAAAATGCTAAATCGAAACATGAAATACATAATATGTGTTAATAAAGTTTTACATGAAATTAATTAAATTTAATCTTCAGACTAAATAATAAATTGGTAATTTTAAAAAAAAAAAATTACGATTATTTTAAATTCAAAACTAAGCTTACTAATTTTTAAGTTATTAACTCTAATATATTTGTTTAGGTTAAATCTTTCGCTTTATTTATTGTATCCAAAACAAAAATAAATGTTAGCTAAAAATAATTATTTCTATATTTATACCACTTTTTAAAATTAATCGCAATGAAAAAATAATTCTAAAAAAAAATGGTGGTAGCTAAAATGGACTCATACGAGATATGTATACGTACATCCGCGGATCATTATGATGACAAATGTAGAGATATTGATTTGGATCCGGCTCACTCTATAAAGTTGATGGGAATTAATTATTTTCAATTGTACTTCCATAAACATAGACCAATAATACTTTGAAAGTAGTGACGAAAGATTTAAACTTATACAAAACTGTTGAAAAGCTGTTTGGTCAATGTTAACCTTTATTACGTTAATAACATCCTAAAACTCATAGAAACATGACTTAACCACAATCAGAAAAACATACGATTAATTTCATATATAAATTAATTGCATCATCCAAAAATATGTACAATATATAAACAATTATATGTACAATATGTACATGGTAGCATAAAAAAATTTCAAAAAAAAACTGCTTCCCCAAAACGGTTTTCTTTTTTCCAAATAAAAAAACAATTAGTATTACTAAAAGCAGATGACAGCACAAAAAACAATCTCCAAAAAAATTGCTGTCCCAAAACGGTTTTTTTCAAAATTAAAAAAAATTAGTCTTAACTAATTATACAATGAGGAACAGGGGCCTCCTGTGGACCAGACCACTCCTCTTCCTGTCGCGTGGTCGGTGAGATGAGGACCTCCTCAACCAGCTCCTCCGTTTGAGTACTCTTGGTCGAGGAAGCTCCCAGCTCCACGACCAAGCGACTCTCCTTCTCCCTTCTTCTCCTCTCCTTCCTCTTCAGGTGAGAGCTCCTATTTCTATTTATCCTCCTTCTCTCACGCCAGCCCACATTCACTTCCTCAGTCACTTCATCCATCTCATCCGCTTCCTCATTCACCCCATTCAACTCCTCATTCACTATCTCACAAATCAAATCATCCAGAAACTCATCATATTTTTCTTCGTAAATATCATCCATCAATTCCAAAAATATTTTATGTTTTACTTCATCCAGAATCACATTTATCATTCCATCCACTACATTCCTCGCCTCAACCATTCTCTCTTTTCTCTCCTCATTCGCTCTCCCATCCACCTCATTCATCCAGGGCTCAAACCCACCTGGCCGACACCTCCTTATCAACCCCTGACCCCTCATAATTGTATACATTCTTATCAAAATTCAAAATATATAATTTCCTAATCAAAACCAAAACGAAACCAATAACTGGTTTATTTCAAGATAAACAAAAAGCTGATTGACAACCACGGCCCAAACCGGTTGCCACCACCCTATTACCAAAAAAAACCACAACTGGTTTATCCTAAAACTTACAAAGAGAAACGCGGAATTCTTTAAATTTTTGAAAATATGAATTTAGAGTACTTATGATAAATATACACATGAACACCTTAGAAACTAAACCTTTATTCTTTCCTCTAGCTTTTTAACAAAAAAATTTAGCCAAATAAACCGACGCGAAAAATAAACTATATATAGATATTAATTAATCTGAATTGAAATAATCAATTAATATATAAATATATAAATATAATAATATAAGATGTTCCACAAAAAAAAGTTTTTTTTTCAAAAAAAAACCGGCTTGCCAACGCCCAACCTGGAAAATATTTTCCCACCAAATTATTTATATATATATCTAAAAAAAAATACAAGAAATATAACTGTAATCAACCTAACGGGTCCCTTTTTGTTCGGCGCTAGTTATAATGCAGGTTGTTGGACCTGTTACGGAACCAGTTATTATCGACCACTGTATCGTGGCTTTGGACTTTTACACTAATTTATAATCATACGGTCAAAAAAAAACTAAAACAAGACTAGACCGCCGGTAACGAAAATGTTCCAGGCGAATCTGGAGTATGGTAATCTCTCACTAACTAAAATTCACCCTAGCCTATCATTCAACAATAAAAGAAAATAGATATATATACATATAATAATATAACAAAATAAATCTTACTTAATCTGTGGTGGATTGTTGAGCTATATTCGTCCTAAGTTGTTACTCGGTTCCATGTATATAAGTACGCATAACCCCATAAATATTCTTAGCATCAATTCTGGTATAATTATTTGAAGCTTCTATTCCCAAACTAATTTGATGCCAATATAATCCTTCATTTGAGTCGAACGATCACTAGATGTTTTATTCTTTTTTTACTTAATCGCCTTTGAAAATGATTAGCAGGAACCAATATTTAGCTCACTCCCCAACAAATATAACACTAACCATATATTAGACCAATAGACAAATTTATTTCCTTTATGGCGTAAACACATTCACATGATAACTTGGTTTATATTTTTTCCTATGTTGATGATCTTCTTTTCGCTTATCTAATTTAAGTACCAAAATTATACCGGTGTGGTATTTTTTTTCCTTCGTAATATAAGGTCACTAGCAAATAGCAAAATTGTTTATTAATTTGCTTCTAAAGGCAACCATAGAATTTTTTTTTTTATTCTTTTCACCAATTACGTTAATTCTTTCGTAACTCTTCTTAACAAAAAATAATCAGAAACACAATGTTTATTTTTTACGAATTCCGACATAGAATTTTTTTTCTTTTCTTTTTATTATAATTTGTCACTGTTCTTATTTTATGTTTTTATTTTAAATTTATATTTATTCTTCTCTTACTCTTCAGAGTAAAAACATGGAATGCCTCTTTTTTAAAATTGCAAAATGTGATTTTGCTTTTGACATCTTATGATGTCAAAACAAAATCGGGTAATACTTGAAATTCAGCAATGATTAACAACGACGTCTGTTCATTAGTATTGGAAATAAAAATTTAGTACGTTCGTTGGCTTTTTATAATATATTCAAAATCAATTAGCAGTTAAGTTGGGAAAATTTTAGAAGTACTATTAATGTAAAAATGAACGGAAATTAATGTAATACATTTCTATTGAATTGAAAACAAAGAGGAATTTGATTTTATTATTGTTTTGCGATTATTGCGATCGTTACACAATCAGCCAACAGGATGAGACTTCAAAACTAGAAGCACATGTGATTTAAATTAGTTTCGTGAAATACACCAAAACAAACATTCCACATACCTTTCAATTCACAAAATAAAAAAAATTTCCATGTAGTGCGTCCACCGAAAAATGGCTGTGTGTGCGAGTCCTGGAATACTATATTTCACTATTTTACTAATCAATTATGATTTAAGTGACTTTACACCTTGAGCAGCTCAGCAGGAAATGGAAACACAAAGTTGCTGTCACTTTAAAAAAAAACGTGTATGACAATCTTAGGACACGTTTACTCGAATCGGTTCAACATGAACGCAGTGACAATCAAACCGGTAAACAAACAATGTGTATCCCTGTTGACAGTTCGAAAATTAATCGCGACGAACATTCAAACTAACAGAGTTTTCTTCTTTTTTTTTTTAAAATATTCGTTTAAAACAATTAGAAGAATAAACAAAATAATTCTTAAGTTTTTATTATTATTTTTTTTTTTGTTTCTGCAAAAAGTAATTTTCCCATTTTCAAGTTCTCTAGTTATACCTTGTTGACACAAATAAATGTTTTGCACTAAAACAGCTGTCAGAGGATGAATTAAACCAAAAATGATTTGGTATAAAAAGACTCTAAGACAATTGGAAAAGATCAAGATTCCATTTACTGTGCTGTCTAGAATATTTAAATCGGTTCTTGAAATGTTTCTATCCCATTGCCGCGAAATAGTTTGTTTACTTTTTATCAATTAAAAGATAATATAATTGTATATTGAATATGGATTTAGTGCTCAAAAAATCTACATTGAATTTTGTGCATAATTTGTTACTCCAATCTGTTACTCATAATTGTTGCTCTGATTGTTTTGAATTCAGAGTGAAGATCTTTAGACTGGTTTATCCATTTGCCAAATATGAGATGCTAAGACATCACTTATTTTTTTTTTGAAAAAGAAAAAAATTTATTTTGCTGAATTTAGATACAGTATTTAATGGAATCTTCAGAAGATAAAATAAACAAATTTGCCAAATACAGGTCAACATGGGCCTATTAAAGAGGTTGATATATTTTTAACTTTAGGATTATACAGCTAAATTTCTGGCTAATTCAATTCCGCTCATATATCAATTAATGACTCAACAAGATGAATAAAAAACGTTTAACCACCTGGTGGTTACAGTCTTCATAAGAGTCAACGACAAGTCAAGACAACGGCTGTTGTGTAGTTAATTAGTTGGATTTGAATCAGAGGTTCCGGCTTCATTTTTTACTCAAGTCCAAGGTGTTTTTTTATTAAAATAATAAAACTAATTCACCAAAAATCATTCAATATTGCATGTGATAAATTGGAACAGGTACTCTGAGGGTTGGTCACCGATATAAATAATAAACGAGTAAAAGTCTTGCAGTGAAACCCAGCCAAAAACTGAATAGAATGTTAACATTATAATACAGATGAGCGACACTTGAAGACCCACTACGTTCCTAAAGGAAATATCAACGACAAAAAGAAATCACAAAAACAGACTCCATATGCAAATGGGTGAGCAAACAACAGCAGAAATTAGTAAAAGAGATAGTAAATTTTTCAGTTTATGTTTGGTAAAAACTGCTCTAATGTAACGTAATGTCAAAAGCGAAGATCAAGGTCGTACATCTGGAAAAAATGACGTTCTATAAAGTAAAGTTATAACCTGTTCAAAATGACCAGGCTTAAGTTGAGACTTGAGCCCGAGGGTAATGTCACTTTTTTACCAGAACAAAATGCGTAGTGTAGGGTAGTTCGTAGACCCTTAGATCAAAAATCAACCTATATTTACAAATCAACAAAAGCTGATCCCTCTATGCACCAAATTAATTAATTAATTTCATTAGCGAAGGGTTTGGAAGTAACGTTCGCTTAGATTATGGAGTTCAGAGTTAAATGTAGGAACTGAGGCTCATCAATCCCGGTGTTAGTTAGAGAGATAATGTGTTAAGGGAACTTGAAATAAAGATCTTAGGTTGCGTAGCACACGATGGCATTTTTTTCTTGATCTTTTTTTATTATCCTATTAACCGCTCACTTCTTACCGAAAAAAAATTCACAACAAGTTAACTACTGAGCTAAATCGATAGTGGCTTTTGGACACATAGCCAGGATGGCAAATTATGTAGGCTTAGCAAATGCAATTTCTACTCCCATCAGGAAAACTACGATTTACCACTGTTACATGGTACAAACTGATCAAATGCGACAATAAGAAAGTTGCCCGTTTTCGTTATACCTAATATCATTAACATCAGTGGATCAGTGGTTTCAGAAAATAAAGATAACCAAATAACGAAAGAAGGTGCACAAACATTTCTTGAAAACCAACTACTCCGCATAGTTTAAACGCAAGGCATATTGATTGTGAATGAAAATCAGACTAAACATGGTAAATATACAATCCGATATGGTATCCCATAGAAATTTACCTGTGATGCAAACTGAAACTTTGCAAATTCGTAGGGTAGTATGCGTTTAAGATTGATTGATTGATTGAACTTAAAGGCTATGTTTGAGGTTGTAGCAATTTGTTTTCAAATACAACCTATAGGTAGCAAACTTAAACTAAAAAAATATTTAATAAAACAAATAATACTTCTGTTGAAAGGTATGTATAATGATGACACATAAGAACAACAACAAATATTATGAAATGACGAATTTCTTCCGAATTTTTTTTGCGTACCTACTGTATAACCATAACACAAAAGTCACAACGAAACGATTGCAAAAAAGATTATATTTTACCAATAATGTTACAATATGTTGAAAATTAACAATTATGTATTATTATCATAAATCTTTCCAGTGTCCTTAAAAGTTAAAACATTCGTTTTGCAACACTTTTTTCTATAATAAAATCGTTTAAAAACCGTTTTTTGTTGTCTTCAATCCTCCATGAAATTTTATTGTTTTTTATTTAATAATTGTCGTTTTTTTTACTAAATGTTCCCAACGGTTTTTCAACTCCCCCAACGAAATAATCAATACTGATATTTTCTCACAAGTTTTTTTTTTTATTCCGCCGTTGAAAGGGAATGGCATTTCCACAAAATACGAATCCTTTCCATTAACATTATCGATTTATTTCAAAATAAAAAACCATTTAACAAAAATTTAATTTATAATATTGGTTATAAAAATTTCAGTATAGGTCGCACAGTGACCTTAAAAACAATATTTCCCCTTTATAGTTTCTATTATTTTTGGAAATTATTTTTGTTATGTTTTGTTAACATCTGTCAATCGAACAATAAGTATCGAATATCGATTATAATATAAATTAAACAAAACAATTTGATCAAGGTTTATTTCAAATAGTGGGAGAAAATAATTATTACTTCATTAATTTGTGTATATCAATGGGAAAATCAATAATTATTTTCTTTTCTTAATTATAAAGTTTACTCTTTCGAAGTTAAGTGGTTTAACCGAGTGGTTTAAGTGGTTTAACCGAGAAAACGAAGATCAGATCTTGAATAAGATAAAAATAATTCAAGCTCCTTGAAATGACACATGACTGTTTTCTTGATCTACGATTCCTTCAATTCTAAACCAGCAGAGACTAAAAAATTCAAAAACAATAATATTTCTCTGCCGTCCGTTCTTGAGGAGCTAAAAACCTCATTGGCAAAAATCTTTTGGCTGCTTTTTACTATATGATTAAAGATTGACTCTTTTGTTTGCTCATGCAAAGTTGTTTTGTTTTTGTAAACTACTGATTACAAAAATCAAAACTCCAATATCGAATCAACTAAATGTCACATACTTTTCAATTGTAAAATACGGAGGGGTTGAAATCTCACAGCTCTGAGTTATCAAGACTTCGGTCTGGGTAAAGGATTTTGATATAGTTTTCGGCAAAAAACTTCCACGAGGACATGGTTTTTAGTTTTGGGCAGCGATGTATATCAAACATAACTCTTTGTTAAAGTACAAGTATTTTTTATATCTGTTTAATAATTTATTACAAAACTAACACGAAAATATGGAGGAGCTGAAATCTCACAGCTCTGAGATATCAAGACTTCGGTCTGAGTTAAGGATTTTGATATAGTTTTCGGCAAAAAACTTTTATGAGGACATGGTTTTTAGTTTTGTGCAGCGATGTATATCAAACATAACTCGTTGTTAAAGTACAAGTATTGTTTATCTCTGTTTAAAAATTTATTACAAAACTAACACGAAACATCAATACGTTGCCGGAAAATTATAATCAAAATTCCAAAAATATTGTTAAATTTAATACACCTATCCCCCGCTTTACATGGCACTCATTTAACACGTTTTCGACTTTACACGGTTTTTGAAATCAAAATTTCCAAAAAAAAAAATGTAAAAAAAAGACAAATTTTATCTACTTTATTTTAATAATTATATCTACTTTATTTTAATAAGCCTTCTGGTATATACCATTTATGATCATATACATACAGGTTGTTATTAAAACAAGAAAACAAGAAACTTGTAACAAAAAACGCCTTTGAGTGTTCCAAGCAAAATTTTGTAAATACATGTTGAATTAAATCAGCATAGTGATGTAAGAAATTCTAAATGTAAATTAGTTGACTAATGACTTTAAGCAATAGATCGTTATTAGCTAGATACAAAATGCGTAGGTGTATCAATGGTCATTGGTCATAGTTAATTTGTAAGTAAATAATTCTATCTGTTGACATACGAGCTAACGTGAGATATTATACAACACTGGCAATAGCAGTGAGATCTTATTTTATCCTTTTAATGAAATATTGGGATCTGTCATATTTTATTAAATGATTGGATTTATTATCAAATCAAAAGTTTAGTTTAGTTATCAATTCAAAAAAACTTAACACAAACAATTTAAATTAGCGTCCATCAACATCGTTGAACGCAAGTTGTTGCGGTGACCTTGGTGTTAAAAGTTTTTATTTGTTATTTTGAAACACATTGTAATTTCTACTACACAACACATTTTATTTAAAAAAATAAAAACAATTGAAAATAAATTAGTGATATGGCTTGAAGACCATTATCAAAGACGTATTCCAATTGGTACCAATATCATAACTAGTAAGACTTTAAAATTTTTAGAATGTTAAACAGTTGCCATCTACTTAAATAGATCTACTCCATCTACTCAAATAAAATGCCTTTTAAGTTTTATTGCAAGTCATGGTTGGTTCGAAATATGTAAATAATTTATTTAAATAATTTTATGCAAAAATTTAAAATTGAAAAGCGCATCTACTGATTTAGATACAGCACAAAAGTATGTACCCACTAAAATTGACTAAAATTAATTTCGGTACATCTTACTGTCCTGCAGCCAAATTCTATAACTTTGAAGCGGTAAAGCGTTAAAAATTCCATTGTTTCTGTTCATTCAAAAACTTATCACTTCACCGCTTTACAATTACAGAATTAAATACTAAAGAGTGATTATAATTAGGTGGCAAAGTGTCCAGGTAAAAAGGAATAAACAAATCTTTCCATTTATTGGAATGCCAATACAAATGCTTGGGTTAAAGCCACATTGTTCATAGATTGCTCTCATAACTCTTACGTACCAGAAGTAAAATAGTATTTAATCAAAATAATATTTAAGGTTCTTCTTTTATTGAACAATGCTCCATGTCACCCTCAAGATTTTCCGCTTACAAACGGATAAATTGTATTTCTACCCAAAATTAATACTTCTTTATTGCAACCATTATACCAGAACATAATAAATAACGCAACTACTTTCAACAACATGATCCGAATATTGAACTAGCTCTCCGATTTCTGCGAACTGTCAACGAATTTTTAAGTTAATATGAAGATGTTTGCAAGATTTAGCTAAAAAAAAAAGCACAATAATTAATTACAGATTTAACTTCCAAGTCGCACCGAACTGAATCAAGTTAAGTTAGGTTTGATTTAGGTCAACATACTAGTATGTGCATTGTGCATGAATAATTACTTTATATTTTTCCGTGAATTTCTTATTGGTTATGTTACATGTTTCTTTTTGAAAATCAATTTAACTGTTCTGTCGATATCTTATGTGATTAAACTGGTACTTTTTTGTTTTACGGAATCTGTTTGTCGCCCAAAAAATGACCAAAAACCCACGTTTTTCGTTTAACACGGTTTTCCATACAAAATTTATATTTTCGATTAACACGTTTTTATCAGGAACGTATCTACCGTGTAAAGCGGGGGATAGGTGTAATATCAAACTTTTTCAAAATTCCAAAAATATTCCAAAAACTAGAATGAAATCAAATATTTAAACTTTTTCTAAATTCCGATAATATTCCAAAAATTCTTAAGAATTTAAACTTTTCCAAAATTCTAAAAATATTGCAAAAACTATTACAAAATCAAAAATTAAAACTTTTTTCAAAATTATAATAAAATCAAAAATTTAAAATTTTTCAAAATTCTAAAAATATTCCAAAAATTCTTACAAAATCAAAACATGAAACTTTTTTCAAAATTCTAAATATATATATATATATATAAAATTCAAAAATTCTATTTTTTTCAAAATTCTAAAAATATTGCAAAAATTATAACAAAATCAAAAATTGAAAATTTTTCAAAATTCTAAAAATATTCCAAAAATTCTTACGAAATCAAAAATTAAAACTTTTTCCGAAATTCTAAAAATATTACAAAAATTATTACAAAATCAAAAAAAAATACAAACTTTTTCAAAATTCCAAAAATATTTCAAAAACTATAACAAATTCAAAAATTTCCATGCTCAATTTCATTTTCAATTACATTTACGTCATAAAAACAGCTACATTTTTTTCCAAAAAATTGGCTAAAAAATAAATGAAATTATTTTTGACACACTTGACAACATTTTTTTGACAAACTTATTATGCCATAATTCTCAATAATAATAATAAAATTTCATTTCAAACAAACAATTTTATTTTTTCCAAAAAATTGGGTAAAAATAAATAAAAATCTCTCTTTTGACACACTTGACAACATTTTTTTGACAAACTTATAATGCAATAATTCTCAATAATAATAATAAAATCTCATTTCAAACAAACAATTAATTTTATTTTTTTTTCCAAAAAATTAGGTAAAAAAATAAATAAAAAAAAATCTTTCTTTTGACACACTTGACAACATTTTTTTGACAAACTTATAATGCAATAATCTAGTTTTTGATCTCACATACCAATCCCGGCCATCAAGATTTCTCCAAATTTAATGTTCCTACTCGTAATCACTTAAAATGAACGTTTTTTAAGCCAAAAATATGAAAATTTGCTATTTTTGACACACATAATGATTTTTTTGACACACTTCCGGTACAGTTATCGAACACAGCGTCCTTTCGGACCTGTCCCTTGTGAATACCTATTTTTAGAAAAAAAATTTTTTGAAATCCCTCCAGCGGTTTTCCCTGCAGCGTCGGTAATGACGGCGGCCGGACGGACGGACGGACGGACGGCCGGCCGGCCGGCCGACAGACAGACATACATTTTTTTTTTTTGCTTTTTTAGAATCAGGAGGTCCTAAAACGTCGAGAAATGTCAAAAAAAGTGGGAGCAAGAATTTCACTTTGAGCTCATGAATGTAATACTTAGGTCTTTCAGACCGAAGTAATAGGTCTTTCAGACCGAAGTAATATCAATACGTTGCCGGAAAATTATAATCAAAATTTCAAAAATATTGTTAAATTAAATAAAATCAAACTTTTTCAAAATTCCAAAATTATTCCAAAAACTAGAATGAAATCAAATATTTAAACTTTTTCTAAATTCCGATAATATTCCAAAAATTCTTAAAAATTCAAACTTTTTCCAAAATTCTAAAAATATTGCAAAAATTATTACAAAATCAAAAATTGAAAATTTTTTCAAAATTCTAAAAATTATAATAAAATCAAAAATTAAAAATTTTTCAAAATTCTAAAAATATTCCAAAAATTCTTACGAAATCAAAAATTAAAACTTTTTCCGAAATTCTAAAAATTTTACAAAAATTATTACAAAATCAAAAATACAAACTTTTTCAAAATTCCAAAAATATTTCAAAAACTATAACAAATTCAAAAATTTCCATGTTCAATTTCATTTTCAATTACATTTACGTCATAAAAACAGCTACATTTTTTTCCAAAAAATTGGCTAAAAAATAAATGAAATTATTTTTTGACACACTTGACAACATTTTTTTGACAAAATTATTATGCCATAATTCTCAATAATAATAATAAAATTTCATTTCAAACAAACAATTTTATTTTTTCCAAAAAATTGGGTAAAAATAAATAAAAATCTCTCTTTTGACACACTTGACAACATTTTTTTGACAAACTTATAATGCAATAATTCTCAATAATAATAATAAAATCTCATTTCAAACAAACAATTAATTTTATTTTTTTTTCCAAAAAATTAGGTAAAAAAATAAATAAAAAAAAATCTTTCTTTTGACACACTTGACAACATTTTTTTGACAAACTTATAATGCAATAATCTAGTTTTTGATCTCACATACCAATCCCGGCCATCAAGATTTCTCCAAATTTAATGTTCCTACTCGTAATCACTTAAAATGAACGTTTTTTAAGCCAAAAATATGAAAATTTGCTATTTTTGACACACATAATGATTTTTTTGACACACTTCCGGTACAGTTATCGAACACAGCGTCCTTTCGGACCTGTCCCTTATGAATACCTATTTTTATAAAATAAATTTTTTGAAATCCCTCCAGCGGTTTTCCCTGCAGCGTCGGTAATGACGGCGGCCGGACGGACGGACGGACGGACGGCCGGCCGGCCGGCCGTCAGACAGACATACATTTTTTTTTTTTGCTTTTTTAGAATCAGGAGGTCCTAAAACGTCGAGAAATGTCAAAAAAAGTGGGAGCAAGAATTTCACTTTGAGCTCATGAATGTAATACTTAGGTCTTTCAGACCGAAGTAATAGGTCTTTCAGACCGAAGTAATATCAATACGTTGCCGGAAAATTATAATCAAAATTTCAAAAATATTGTTAAATTAAATAAAATCAAACTTTTTCAAAATTCCAAAAATATTCCAAAAACTAGAATGAAATCAAATATTTAAACTTTTTCTAAATTCCGATAATATTCCAAAAATTCTTAAAAATTCAAACTTTTTCCAAAATTCTAAAAATATTGCAAAAATTATTACAAAATCAAAAATTGAAAATTTTTTCAAAATTCTAAAAATTATAATAAAATCAAAAATTAAAAATTTTTCAAAATTCTAAAAATATTCCAAAAATTCTTACGAAATCAAAAATTAAAACTTTTTCCGAAATTCTAAAAATATTACAAAAATTATTACAAAATCAAAAATACAAACTTTTTCAAAATTCCAAAAATATTTCAAAAACTATAACAAATTCAAAAATTTCCATGTTCAATTTCATTTTCAATTACATTTACGTCATAAAAACAGCTACATTTTTTTTCCAAAAAATTGGCTAAAAAATAAATGAAATTATTTTTTGACACACTTGACAACATTTTTTTGACAAACTTATTATGCCATAATTCTCAATAATAATAATAAAATTTCATTTCAAACAAACAATTTTATTTTTTCCAAAAAATTGGGTAAAAATAAATAAAAATCTCTCTTTTGACACACTTGACAACATTTTTTTGACAAACTTATAATGCAATAATTCTCAATAATAATAATAAATCTCATTTCAAACAAACAATTAATTTTATTTTTTTTCCAAAAAATTAGGTAAAAAAATAAATAAAAAAAAATCTTTCTTTTGACACACTTGACAACATTTTTTTGACAAACTTATAATGCAATAATCTAGTTTTTGATCTCACATACCAATCCCGACCATCAAGATTTCTCCAAATTTAATGTTCCTAGTCGTAATCACTTAAAATGAACGTTTTTAAGCCAAAAATATGAAAATTTGCTATTTTTGACACACATAATGATTTTTTTGACACACTTCCGGTACAGTTATCGAACACAGCGTCCTTTCGGACCTGTCCCTTGTGAATACCTATTTTTAGAAAAAATTTTTTTGAAATCCCTCCAGCGGTTTTCCCTGCAGCGTCGGTAATGACGGCGGCCGGACGGACGGACGACGGGCCGGCCGGCCGACAGACAGACATACATTTTTTTTTTTGCTTTTTTAGAATCAGGAGGTCCTAAAACGTCGAGAAATGTCAAAAAAAGTGGGAGGTAAGAATTTCACTCTGAGCTCATGAATGTAATACTTAGGTCTTTCAGCGAAGTAATATTTCATTATAATTTTTGAAGTGAAAACTTCTTTAGCCGCGTTATGCAATTTTGTATGGAGTAAAATTTATATATTCGCGAACGCATTTTTAAGAGAACAAAATATTTTTAAATATGAAATACATTTATCACTTCTTAACGTTTCAAGTTGCGATGTGGATATCGCGGTCGACTGAGATTCTATAGGTTGTGAGTTTAATTCTTGGTGTGGTACATTTTTTTATTGTTTTTTTTTAATTTTTATTAAATACCATTAAAATTATTTTTTTTTATTTATGAATTCATAAAAATAATAAAAATTTCTTTTTACGAATTTTAAAAAATTGATCTATAGTGCAGCTTTTTAAAGTTATATTGCTACTGTCTTTTGGAATTTGCATTCGAATCATCATGCTAAATAAATATTGAATAAATATGAAATTGAAAGTATGCCTGTTTGACCTTTATGCATTAATACATTAATCATCACAAAAAATCATCAATGTTTTTTTAGTTGAACATAATTTTAATGAAATTAAAAGTAACGTACGAAAGATAAAATAACCTAAAACAATTACATTTGTATATCAAAATTATATGTATTGGAATTTAACACATCATGATGTTACACATTTTATCATCTTCACCACCTTGTTGGTTTGGAATGGTATGTAATACATGTTTCTAAAATTAAGTGAAGACTTAATACTTGTAACGTGATACTTGATAACATCAATTATATCTATTTAAAACTCACAATTACGAAACGGAAATCGCATAAATTCTAGACAAAGAAGCATAGCTTTTGTATGATTAAACATGGATGGCAATCATGATAAATAAACTAATTAAAAATGATGGCACTTAGCCGATAGTGATTTGCAAAGGGCAACAATGCGCATTAATACCAATGAATTTACTTAGCTTTCCTCAGGAAGATTTGTAAAATTTAAAATTGTGTTATCTTGAGATATCGTATACCACTGGCAATAGCAGTGGAATCTCTTTAGCCAAAGTGATATCTTAGGGGTACTGGCGGATGAAGTATTTTCAATCAACGATACCATCCCTTACTTAAAGTTATGGAATATTCTTTGATGATATGCTATTTTTTTTAAAATAAAATGTGTTTGGTAGTAGAAATTATAAGGTGTCTCACAACAACACATAAAAAACTTTTAAGAACAAGGTCCCACAACAACTGCTTTCTAAGGTGTTGATAGACGCAAATTTTTATATGATATGTTTTGATTATTTTAAATATAAAAATGTATATAATAGTTGCTTGAAATGCTGAATGCTGATAGATGTGAAACCCAGAATACTTTAAATGATTTTAATTTAAACATTCTGAAATTTTAATTTGCAATGCTGCAATAATTGGAAGATACAAAAAACACAGCTATTTCACAGATGTTATAATTTTTGCAATTTTGAAAAAGTTTCAATTTTGTAATAGCTAATGGAATATTTTTAAAATTGTGAAAAAGGTTAAATTTTTGATTTTATTATAATTTTTGGAATTTTGAAAAAAGTTTGTCTTTTTGATTTTGTTATAATTTTGCAATATTTTAAGAATTCTAGGAAAAGTGTGAATTTTTGATTTTGTTATATTTCTTGAATTATTTTTGGAATTTTGAAAATAGTTTCAATTTTTGATTTTTTAATAATTTTTAGAATATTTTTGGAATTTTGAAAAAGTTTAAAATTTGGATTTTATTATAATTTTTGGAATGTTTTTAGAATTTTGCAAAAGTTGTACTTGTACTTATATACTTGTTGATTTACAAAGAATTTTATGTGTAATATCCATCGCTGCCCAAAACTAAAAACAATGTGTTTTCTAATTTCTTACAATATCCTACATCCTTTACCAGAGAATGAAAAAAATTTGCTTTCAATAATATACATACTGTGATAAAATCAAGCATTAAAGTCCGGTATTTTTATAAAATTATAGATCTGAAAATTGGTTAAACAATTTTGGATTTTTGAGATCAATTAAACTCAAGTTAGTAAAGAAGTACATAATTGGAATTTTTTCAATTCAAAGGTACGGTTTGAAGTTTCTCAGAAAAAAACCCCAATTCACATTTTTCGTGTTTCGGATGGGATTCGAACCTACCCTCGTCAGTGCCCGGCTAGAATCCTTGGGCAGACACGCTATCGATTACGCCGTTGAGGCGATGACAATTTCAAAGTTGAAACTTCTTCATCACTTATTTATTTTACTTAAGTTGAATTTTTCCACTGTCATTAGACGCCATATTATGGAAATGTTTTTGCATTATATGGGATTTTTTGCATTAAGTTTCTAGACAATACTTTGTGTAAACAATGTTTATAGCGAGGTCGTTAAATTATAAACTCTTTATTTTACAATTCCAATGACCACAATTTCTTGTGAGAGATTTAACATTTTAACAGTGCTTTGAAATGTATTAAAAATTAGCTAAAAAATTCTATGAAAAGTACAAGACTGGAGGCTTGGTCACTATTATCGATTGAGAAAGACTTTCTACAAAAATTAACTACTGAGCCGTTTTTTAAAGAAAAAATTATTGATGATTTTGCAGCTATAAAAATCATAGAGAGGAACTGAACTACAAAAAATATAATATTTCAGTTTGTTTTTTAGTTTTCATCAATATAATAGTTGTTAGTTTTTGCTTATGGTGAATTAAGAAAAATATTTAAAAATATAAATAATAAAACCTACTTTTCAATTCAAAATTTTATAATTCAATCAAAGTAATTGTCATTTTTTGTTGTCATAGTTATACGATTTGTTTGAAAAAATAACAAATATATTGGCCAAAGAACTCTTGTTCAAAATATTTTTATTTCAAAATTTATTTAGATTAAACAATTTTTTTTAAATATTTTGCTTGCGGCGAATTAAAAATAAACTTATTAATAAAATGGCATATTAATAAAACTTTTGAAAATGTCTACCCTAGCTTCAGAAGCACGCTTCGCCACTGCATATTTCTGAATTCATTTTCCGAAGAGATTTGAATAGAAATTTTTGGATTCCCTCTGTGATAATTCTGTGATTCCCTCTGAAAATAATTTATTTATTTAGCGTATGGTTTTTATGACCCATTAAAAAATAAAACTTAAAATAGGTAGATTTTTCTTTGACATCTACCTAAAACAAAACATGAAAACACATTAAATGAGCTTACAATCAATTTGATTGCGCGTCTTTTAGTTAAAAAAGAGAAAGTAAAAATATTTGAACATTGGGCAGTACATTTGAACATTAGATGTTTACATCGAGTGAGTCTATCCATGCTACTACATCGGGCGTTGCCAAATGGATGTCTGCGATGTTGCCATTGTATCGTCGAATTGGACTCACAGTTGCTATGTGTTTTATGGTTTGTTGTGGAGCTCCGCAGTCACATTGAGGGGACTCTGGAATGCCCCACTTGTAGAAAGAATCAGCACAACGTCCATGATTCGTTCTTATTCGGTTTAGTGTAGTCCAGGTATGACGTGGCAAATCAAAACCAGGTTGGGTAGAAGTCGGGTTAGTAGGTTAGTAATAGAAATCCCAAGTGAATTGTAATGATGCCAGGAGGTGTCCCAGGCATCCAAGATATTAAAATTAGTTGCCAACAGGTTGCTGGCAGTTTTATGTGAAGGCTTTCTTGACTTCAATCGACAATGAGTATGGTCACCCTAATATTCGTGCAAGGGCAACGTGATGTTGTTGGTTACCTTTTTATGTTCACGAATAAGCGCATGTGAGCGTCTGAGTGCAGGTGGAGCGATATTGCTTAATACAGGGAGCCAAGGTAAAGGAGTAGACCTGATAGTACCACTTATAGTACGCATCGTGGCATGCAGCTGGCAGTCAACTTTTTCAGTATGTGAGCTATTCAGCCAGACTGGTGCGCCGTACTCAGCCACTGAGTAAACCAGACTTAGAGCAGTTGTGTGGAGGGTAGCTGAAGTAGCACCCCATGTCGAGCCAGCCAGTTTGTGCAATATATTGTTTCTCGTTTTAAGTTTTTTAGACGTATTCTCTAGGTGGAGTTTAAAAGAAAGAGTTCTATCGAGAGTAATGCCCAGATACTTTGGCTGTTGATTGTATTTAATGACAGTGCCATTAAATGACAGTGATAGTTCGTGTTTTGCCAGTTTGTTTTTTAAGTGGAAACAAGAACTCTCGGTTTTACTTAGATTAGGAAATAAACTCCACGTTCGAAAAGAGTCATTCATTATCGCCAGGTCAGTTGAGAGCAAATCTTCCAAGACACCCATGTCTTTATTTTGAGTGGCCAGGGTCCAGTCATCAGCGTAACCAAATTTCTTTGATGTTGTGTCTGGAATGTCATGAATGTACAAATTAAAAAGTAATGGCGCCAGGACGGAACCCTGTGGTAAACCATTATTAAGCATTTTGGACCTACTACAGGAATTATTTAGATGGACTTTGAATACACGATTATTCAGCATGTTGTTAATTAAACGCGAGATGGTGTTACAAGGTATTGCATTGAACAGCTTATATATAATCCCCATTCGCCAGACCGTGTCATATGCTGCAGTGAGATCGATGAATACTGCGCCTGTTTTTAATTGTTTTTGATACCCAGCTTCGATGTTGGATGTTAAAGCGAGCAGTTGGTCAGTGCAACTGCGATTGGGACGGAAACCGGCTTGTTCGACTGGGATCTGGTCATTCAGTATCGGGCGATACGGTTGTATATGAGCCGTTCTAACAATTTGTAGCAGGTGCTCAAAAGGGCAATCGGGCGGTAGCTTTCTGGTTCATTAGATGGTTTACCAGGCTTAAGTATCTATCACTTTTGTAGTCTTAAAATGTTTTGGAAGATTGCCGGTTTCTAGGATATTCGAGAAAAATTTAGCTAGCCATTGTTTTACATTTTTTCCAGCATTTCTAAGAAATTCTGGAAATATACCATCGCACCCAGCTGCTTTTCCATTTTTTGTTTGGGACAAAGCTGAATCAAGTTCTTCGCTACTAAAAACGTTCGCATACTCTGATGGAGACGAGCAATTGCACTTCATTTCTCTTAATTTACGTTTGATTGTTCTTTTATGAAGGCGATTAATAGAAGAACGAGATGTGTTTACGATATGATTCGCAAAGTCCTCTGGATTTATTTCATTATTAGTACGAGTAATTGAGTTTGAGCCACCCAGCTTCCGAAGGAGACTCCAAGCTTCCCTGCTTGAATGGGAAAAATCTATGTTTTCAACAGCGGTAATCCACTTTGCTTTCTCGCGGCGTCCAGTGAGTAAATTAAGTCATCAGCCACGTCTGCCTCACCAATACTAAGGTACTCCTCATATAATTTATCTATATTTATCCCAGTCAGCTTTGTTAAAATTACATCTAGGTTGAGGAGTAGAGTTAACGAGTGGAATTTGGATTCCTACCTCAAGAATTACTGGACGATGTTGAGAGCATGGAAAACCTTGTAGGACAGCCCTAGATATTGGAATAGGGTTTCGTTGTTCGTTTTTTATGGAAAAACAGAGGTCGGGATTGTAATCACGTCGCCATCTAGCAGATTTAAAGGTTTTCAAGTCTTTCGCATCATATACCAGGAACATATTGTTACCATCCGCCCAGTCCGTCAGTTGTATGCCATTGGGATTGTTGTTTGAGTAGGACCACTGGGTGTGATGGCTATTGAAGTCACCAGTATATATTGTTGGGTGATGAAATAATGGTAGAGAGGCAGCTGGCCATCCTGTATTTGGAGGCTTGTATACGTTTACAATCTTCATGTCTGATATATCAACAACAATAAGATGTATATCGTTGTCCGTCTGTGTAAGTACATGAGTGCAGTTCATGATTTCTGACTTTACATATGTGGCAGACCCATATGCTTGATGGTAAATAGCACTAATTAATTTGTAACCAACAATGTTTCCTCTAGAGGTAAGTTGCGCTTCATCTGCTGCATGCGTTTCTTGCAGAATTACCACATCGATGTTGAAATCTTTTAATACTCTTTGTAAATGTTCAGTTTTTGACTTGCTTATGCCTTCAATGTTCAATTGGATTTGGTAAGTGGAACCTTATTTTAGCACATACAAGAAAGTGATCACTTCCAATCAGAGACGGAAACCGGTTCGTTTGAACCAAACCCAAACCACTGAACCAACGAAATTTAGCCGAACTAAACCCAAAACCAAACCAAACCATTTTCAAAATGATTTGACCGAATCAAACCAAAACCAAACCAGTTTTTTAAATGATAGTTGAACCGAACCATAAAACAATGTTTTTCTGTTTGGTTCACGGTTCGGTTTTATAGTAAAATATTTGTTCTATTATACCTACATCAATTGAAAAAATCTTCTCATTTCTTTTTGAAACTACTACATTTTGAAACTACACCAAATGAGTCTGTAGGATCGAGGTTTATCGATGGTCGGGACAGAATTAGAATCCATTGCCTACGTGTTATAAGATAAGTGTGCCCACCACGGTCTCTTTAAGGCGGCTTATTATGCCCGATTTATAGTCGGTAACTTTAACTTCACTTTAACTTAATGTAAAGTACAAATGTATGAAAATGCACTAGAGCATTTTATAATCGGTAACGTAAACTTAATGTTTACTTAACGTAAAGTTCATTTCATTCTATTTTAAAGGTTTGGTTAAGGATTTTTTGACGTTTAGTATAAAAACTAAAGAAAATTTAAATTTAACTGAGTTTCCATAAAAATAAAATAAAAGGATGTAAAAAGAGCGACATTAACGCCAAATTTCGACATGGAATTAATATGAAAATAATTTTTTTATTTTAAATTTTGCATTAAATTTTTATTTTGATTTCATTATTTTAAATTTTGATTTTAAAATGAGTTTTTTACTTTTAAAGAATTGATTAATTTATAAAATTGATTACAAACCCCAAATTAATTTCAAATCAAACGTCAAAGAATACGTAGCTTCTTACGGACTTTAAATCAAAATTTTGTAATGTCTTAAGTTATGGTTTACCGACTATAAATCGGGCATTAGTAGAATAAAGCTGTTTTTATTTGACTATCGAGAGTTAACAATAACAATAACAATAAAAATGTAAATCTAAATTCTGAATTTGAACCAAAACCGAACCAAACCCAAACCAAAACCAAAAAATTATACAGTCTTTAAACCAAAACCAAGTTTTGAAATATCAAGAAACCAAAACCAAATTAAAAACCATAATAAAAATTTGTTATTAAACCAAAACCGAACCAACTTAAAAAAATCTTTGGTTTCCATCTCTGCTTCCAATGTATGCATCTCTAAAGAATGGCACATCCAGAACACTCGAAAAAAAACGTGCTGTAACTAGCACGTGGTCAATTTGATTTCGAGTAAACATTCGGTGAGACCCAAGTCTGCTCATGAATCGATCAGTGCAAAAAGGAAGTATTGGCAATACTCAAATTATTTGATAATGCAAACTCAGTCATTATCTCACCATTATCATTCGAATTCAAATGCAGACTGTTGGGGCCCCCACATTTTCATAAGAGATCTCTTCCATAACCTCTCCCAGTGCTATGTAGAACGTATCCTCCTCGTCGACGGTCCTAGTTTCAAGGTGCATGCACGGCAATAAGAGAAATGTTGTTGTATGTACCGCGTACCCGTAGATAGCAGATCCTCTCGTTCACCAGGAGGAATATCATCATGGCTTCTTGTGTGCGTGCAGCAACAAGAAAAACAGTTCCAAATTCTCTTCGAGAGGGATGACCACTTCAGTATGAAGACGGACTATCCAAATCTTGTTTGCCGATTATTGGCTGTGTAATTTCTTGCAGAGGTATGATATCCATCCTATACCTCTCAGCCTTTATTTTTATACTTTTAAGAGCACCAGGAGCTCTCAGGCTGCGCACGTTCCACGTTCCGATTCGGTAGTCTGGCCCTTTTTCACGTCCAGGTAAAATTCTGTTAATTTTGTCCGGGTCTGTTATTCTCTTCTGATTTCCAAATTTAACAAATACATAATGTTTTTTTCTGGGGTTAAGGTGTTAACCTAAGGCCCAAACCAAATTGTCGTGAATGGGTCCGTTTGCATCTTATGGCACCAGAAACAACCTTTTTACATGTTTATATAGCGAACCGCTTGATCTAAGACAGACGCCCGCTCCAAGCCGTCCCTAACATGGAGAACAGACGCTTGGGTCGCATTGGTTTTAAGGCGCCAAATCGCCGTGATGTAGCATCATTGGCTAAGCAGTTTTTACTCTGCTTTTCTCCGATATACCAACCTAATTATGTCAGCATTAACCAGGCAGCACGGCCTGGACATCGAATTCCGGATTTCGCTACCCCAGAAGGTTAATTAATTTCATATTTATAAAAAATTTAAACGTTTGCCGAAAAAATTGTGTTGACTGTTGAGTCTATAATTGTCGGCCTCCCTACGGCCGCCAAACTTAGACTCAGCAGTCAACCCAAAATAGTAACACTTTAGCTCATAATTAAATAATATACTATTTGGAGTTGAAGAAAAAAATTGTAGTTTTATCAAAAAATTTTGTGTGTTGTATATATTTATAAATATATACAATAAACAAATTAACAAGATATTGGGAGAGTTAAAAGTGATTCTAAAATGGAGATGAAAGAGAAAAAATTTGGGTAACTATAAAGAGTGGAAATAGCATTAAAATAATGCAGACCCTGTTGAGCGATATTCGTATGTGTCGTAGCATGCTTTATGTGTTACATTGTTATTGCATAGCAAGATTCTGATTTTTACAAAAATTCTTTTTTATCACAACTTCTTTTAAAACACCAAACAGCCTCATCGAAACAGGCTTCCCCCCTTCATTGTTTCTTTAAAACTTCTAAGCGGTTTCGATCAAGGCTATTTGGAGAACTTTCCTCGCCTTTAACGAAGCTATGATTTGTAAAAAACTTCGGAAATAACTTTGGTCTTTTGTTAGCATTTATGCAAGCTGAATAGAATTTATGGTTTTCACAAGTTATAGCTTCGGTAAAGTGCTTCTAATAGCTCGCTTTAAGCAATCTTTAGAAGTCGTATAGAAGCTATTAAAAAATGCGACAAAAATATTACAATTGTTTTTATATATCTACACTTTTTAACGTAATTATTGATATTGTTATGTTATTATATAGTGTTTAAATTTAAGGTTTTTTTTTACGACCGCATAAAGTTTTGAACTGTGGTCCTTCCATCGTTTGTTTTGCACGCTATCCAATCGGTTAATTTATATGTTAAAAAACAACTAAATATCTTTGATAGTAGTTACATTAACAATGACTTCTATAAAACTTCCATAAGAATTCGATAGCATTTAATTTTTTAATTCAGACGTAGAAAATATAGTATAATTCTGGGGCTTACTTTTTATGTGAAAAAGTATGTGGCATGTAACTTCAATGGGTTTTTAACGATGAAATCATAATCTGAGACTTACGTTCTTAAAAGAGTTTAAATCTTTTTAATAGACGTAAAAGAATATTAATAAATCTTTTTTCTATTTGCTTTAATAATTCAAAGATTTTAGGGATAGCAACATTAAGGTGTTACATTTTTTTAATCATTAACTTTTAGCATACTTACACCTTTATTTGAACAATATACTTTGAGTTTTTTCAAAATAAAAAGTATTGTAATTGGATTGCCAATATGTGTCACAACAGCATGCATACTACGGTGCTAATGAAGGCAGTAATAGAAACTATTTCAATTTCGTATAAGCTCGTTTCTAGTTGAAATAAAGAAGCTCTCACTCCAGTTGTGTGGAGAACTTCTCCGTGAAGATTTTATCGAAACTTTATAGAAGTAAAATATAACTAGTTTCCACTTAGAAGCTTTAGCGAAGCTTTATTGAATCTTAAGCTGGTATAACTCAAAATTGAGAAGTAAGTTTGCTAGTTGGGAGGTTATACAACTATAAAACATGGCCTGTCAAGGTCAAAACGGGACGGGTGGCAATGTAAATTAATTTAGTTTTCTTATTATAATGTTCTACAAGGTAGAGGTTGAATTTCAATTGAACAATTTTCATTTGATAGAATTCTTTTGTGATTATAATAATGAAAAATGAAGTGCGTAATCTTTACACGCTGTTGAAGTAAAACTTCTTTGGCCACTGCAGCAGGTATTACTAAAAATATTAAATATAAAATAAAATAGATATGTCATATTGAAATTTAGAGCTTCTTTCTAATATTCTTGATAATAACAATTACAACAATGTGTAATAAAAAGCCATATTTACATGTTTTACAAAGTCTTACAACGTATTACAAATTAAATTTCACGATGAATACATGTTGTCTTAATTTGACAATTGGTACAACAATTGATGCATTTTTCAATAAATCTAACAAATTTGTCATAAACCTCTAATTTCATATTTCAATTATGCTAATAATTGAATTGACTTTGTAATACATTATGTAAATATTGCTTTTTATTACACAGTAAATTATATTATCAAGAAATGGAACTCTAAATTGCAATATGACATATTTATTTTATATTTCATCTTTTTATTAATACCTGCCACAGTAGCCAAAGAAATTTATTTTAACCGCGTGCAAAGATTACACGCACTTATTTTTCTATTTAAAAATACAAATTTAATCAACACAAATATTTTTTCCCGCCCAGAAAAGCCCGGGGTGCAAACTCTAAACACCATTACCACCATGACCACAGTGACACCACCATGACCATCATGACTATCATGACCACTGTGAACACCATGACCACCATGACCACCGTGACCACTATTACTACCATGACTACCATGACCACTTTGATCAACATGACCACCATGACCGCCATGACCAACATGACCATCATGACCACCGTCAACACCATTACCATCATGGCCACCGTGAACACCATGACCACCATGACCACCATGACCACTATGACTACCATGACCACCATGACCACTATGACCAACATGACCACCATGACCACCACGACCCCCATGACCACCGTGACCACCATAACCAACATGACCACTATGACCACCATGTCCCCATGACCGCCATGACCACCGTGAACACCATGACCACCATGACCACCATTATCACCATGACCACCATAACCACTATGACCACCATGACCACCATGACCACCATGAACACCATGACCACCTTGACCACTATGGCCACCATGACCGTCATGACCAACATGACCATCATGACCACCGTGAACACCATAACCACCGTGACCACCATGACCACCATAACCACCATGACCACTATGACCACCATGACCACTATGATCACCATGACCACCATGACTACCATGACCACTATGACCACAATGAACACCATGACCACTATGACCACCGTGACCACCATGACCACCGTGAACACCGTGATCACTATAACCACTATGACCACCATGACCACCATGACCACTATTACAACCATGACTACCATGACCACAATGACCACCATCTACAATCGACACATCCAACTCATATAACATTTAGTACGTACGTACGTAGTAGTACTCACAAAATTTATAACGTTTAGTATAAGTGAATAAAAAATATCTTATATATTAATACGTTAAGAAAAAACTTTCTGGAGCCTAAGGCTTTTTTATTCGAATTTTGATTAATTTCAAACTTTCAGTGCTAACTGATATTACTGTCACTTAGGTTTTAAAGATTTTTGGGATTTTTCGGATCATAAGTAAAGAAGTTATTATATACGAAAAACTTTTTATATACATATGCATTATAAGTTTACATACATACAAAAACGAAATGAAATTTAGTTCTTAAAGTTTATCGTACTCGATGAATGGTAATGTTGTGAATGAAGAAATGAATGATGATTTAGAATTGAATGTGGTGAATGATGAAATAGAAATTCCCTTAGTAATTTTGAGAGATTCGCTCAAGTGTGCTTTGAATGTCATTCCAGGTAACATTGATTCGTATGTTTGTGGTGCTTTGGATATGAGTTGTCGTTTTTGTCATGCCAAACATATAAATTTAAAAGCCTAATATGTTTGAATAAAATATTTCCTTATACATATTTTAAAATTCAAGTGTTTGTTAAATTTGTCAGATGAAGATAGAATTGATTCGACGTGATGATGGTATGTGAGTTTATATTATTTTTCTTTGTTTTTTTTATTATCTTATATATTAATACGTTAAAAAAAACTTTCTGGAGCCTAAGGCTTTCTTATTCGAATTTTGATTCATTTCAAATTTTCACTGCTAACTGATATTACTGTAACTTAGGTTTTAAAGATTTTTGGGATTTTTCGGATCATAAATAAAAAAGTTATTATATACGAAAAACTTTTTATATACATATGCATTATAAGTTTACATACATACAAAAACGAAATGAAATTTAAAACTTAAAACTTTATTTTATTTTTTTATACTAGGAGGGCCCGGCGTGCTTCGCTACGCTTATAAATAAAGTTTTTGCGTAGACATTTTGTTGACGTAGATGCAATGATTTCAAAAAGTGGTAATGAGAAATGCTAGCATATAATTTTTAATTTTCCTTTTTAAATATATGAATGAAAAATAATCTACTCTAGCTGATCAGTTCGGATATATGAAAAATTAGCGATCAAATAAGTTTTCAAGTAAGCTTATTTGACCTCTAACTTATTTGATCGCTAATTTTTCATATATCCGAACTGATCAGCTAGAGTTCTGATTATTTTTCATTCATATATTTAAAAAGAAAACTTAAAAATTATATGCTAGCATTTCTCATTACCACTTTTTCAAATCATTACTTCTACGTCAACAAAATGTCTACGCAAAAACTTTATTTGTAAGCGTAGCGAAGCACGTCGGGCCCTCCTAGTAATAACAAATGAACAAATGAATGACTTGACCATACAAACCAAAAAGATCCACCAAACATGCTTCCATTCCTGAACCAGTTATTTGATTTTGCTCAAATTTTAAAACGGTGCTTTTTGTCATCTTATATTTTATTATATATGCCATTTACCAAGATTTACGACAGCTTATTTCTCTGCCTTTAAAAAAGCCTAATATGCTGCAATTTTTATTAATTTACGAGTCTAAGCATCCATTGTAAACATAAATGGAGCAGACATATAATATTTTGAAAACTGTTATTAAATTAAATGAAAATACTCCAAAAACTCGGATTGAAAATCATTAAATTTAATTCAAAATTATGTTTTCTTGATTGAATTCCTGTTAAATTTTTAAGAATCGAAAAATATGAACTATTTCTATAATGCACCAAAAACCAGTGAATATTTAAAATATGTGTGTCATAATCGGATTGTATCGTATATTTGCCGAATATTATATTCGTTTTTTGTACTTCCGTTGCAAAATTCTTATAACGCGCCTAAAGAAGTTTTACTTCAATAATTTAAATTAATAATTTAATAAATAATTATAATAATTTAATAATTTCAAAATTTCAAAATGCACTTCAACATAATCCAAAAAAGGCATGGTTACTTGAACTTAGGCGCAAGCGGATTTTTTATGATTTTTTAGTGTAAATTAAGTAAATTTAGTAAAAGGGGCAGTTTTGATCTGTTTATCTTATAAGCACATAGGAAATAGGCAGTGGTGATATTCAGCCGGTACGGAACGGTACGCCCGTACCGGTTGTTAAAATGTTCAAAATTTTCCGTACCGATTGTTGTATATTATTGTGTGGGAATTTCTCTTTTTTTTAAATACATTTTTATTTTTATATATGGCTGTAAATACATGTTTAATACTAGAAATATTTTGATAGTGAATGGTTGTTACCTATGTTACTCTAAATCTGTATTAAATTGTATGATTGAACCGTACAAGAATGATGCTTTTAAATTAATTAATGCTTTTAAGTGATACTGCGTTATTGCATATTTGGAAAGATAAACAACTAAATTATTTTAAAACTAAATACCAGTGGATTAATGTTGTTAGTGACGAAAATGTGGGAAAGGATAACCAAGATAAAGTTGACAATAATTCAAAAACTGCGCACTGCAAAATTTTAAAAGAAATTGCAATGTTTCTTAAACTTAGTGCTTTTTTATATGACGTACCGCATTCGTATTGGCCGTAAAAGATTTTTCACCCTTCCCCAGCTCACAATTTTATTTTATTGATGATATATACGCTCAAAATTCAATTCAATAAAGAACTACCTCAGTTATAATTTAAAATCAATTAAGCAAAGAATTACGGTACAGAGTATTCTTACTAATTCGGCCATCCTGGAACTTCAGCATCTCATCTCATCTTCAGCAATGTCGTCTTTTGGTTTGGTCATAAGTCGACAGTGAAAGAAAAATTTGGGGACTACAACCTCTTTTGTGCCAACCGAATGTTTTCTGTTACAATAACCTCAAATTCGGTTGTGTTTTCTTCAAAAACCAAATTTGAAGAAACAAAAACCGAATTTGAATCTATTGTGACAGAAAACATACGGTTGGCACAAAACTGGTTGTAGTGGCCGAATTTTTTCTTTCAGTGTACGATTAACGACCACAAGTCTTCTCTAAGCTACTCGTCGTCAGTTGTAGCTTTTCTTCTTCACAATTGCTAAATTTAATGTCAGCGACTTGTTCACTGGCTGCAGAATTCTTCTACAACAATAGATTCGTATAACTAATCATCTTCCTTATCGCCAACATTGGTTTGAGGCAGCTCATTGTCAGCATGAGATTTGTTAGAATTAGTTTCTTTTAAATCATCATCTTCGGGGTATTCCGGGGCGATATGTCCAAAATTATTACACTCTACTTAACTCCTTTATTCTTATTCGGACAACTTCTTGCAGAATGTCCTTTCTCTTCACAATTATAGCCCAGAAAACCAGTTCTGAGTATAGCTAGTTTTCCAATTGCGTTGTTGTTGTCTATCTTAAATTGGGAATACAACTTCAGTTTTTGCTCAAACTCGTCAACCGTTGTAGATTTATACAATAACAACTTGTTAGTTGCAGTATCCACGATATATTTAAATTTGTACTCAATCACAGATTAATCTTCTACTCCACCCATTAATCCAAGTTCACGCATTAACATGAATGATTCTCCAAACTTTCATCATTCGTTTTTGTTCGCACTTGCCATTGCCTATGTATCTCAGCACTACTTATTTTTCAGAAAATTCCGAAATTTGATGATGTTTAAACTTTCTAAAAGTTGTTAGATCAGTTTTCAGCTTTAATTTTCTTTTGTCTGTGTGTCCAATTCATTTGATCTTCTTTCGATCTCTTCGACGAAAGATTGAATTCTGTAATTCGATTCACCATCAAATGTTGTTATAGAATTTTGAACATCATTGTATCGAATTGCTTTCTCATATTGTTCATTCTCATCCACCATCTGTGTTTCTTTATGTATTCTTTCTCCTGAATTAATAACATTGGTCTGATTTTCATCGTCGCCAGAATCTCTCCTTTTAGAATTGATTTTAATGTGTTTTAATTCGCGTCGCATTTCTTTTAATTACAGTAAACTTTGTTTCCCAGATCAGTTGAATTCGACGTACCTGGTTGCTGATCATTCGAAAATTTTATTTAAGCTCGATTAAAATCTTCGTAGAAATGTTTTCTCATCAAATGTTCCAAAACAAAATACACGTTAAACCGTTATGATTTCACAAAATACATAACAAATATTAAATTATTTTTGCGTCTATTTTCACCAAAAATAAAAGAATTTTCTTAAAAATTTTGTATCCAAGGAACTCCTAAATCCAGTGCGAGGTTTAGATATTATTATAATCTAAAAAAAGTGCCACTACTAAGCCAATATCGTTTCAATGTTGAATCCAAAAATATTTTAAACAACTGTAAAATCCACTGATGAGATTCTGCGATGACCTGTTTCAAAGATTAGTGATGGGAACAATCGAATGATTTCAACAATCGAATAAATAGTAATCGACATGTTGTAACAATCGAATAATTATTCGAAGTGTTTTTTGTCGTCAACAAAGTAGAACACACCACCCCTAGGGTCACAAAACTAAAAAACTCGTTGGATTTTGGCCACTTCATTTTTCAGTTTAAAAAAAAAAACTTAATAATAAAGAAATTATGTTTCTATTAGGTAAGGATGAATATGTCTATATGCGTATTTTCAGTATTGAGTTAAACGATCTAGCCACATTTTTTAAAAATTAATATCACATGGACTTTCAGTGTTTTATTCTAACTTGTTTGGTTAGCACTTTCAAAGTTTAAGTGTAATGGATGAGGCCAATTTATCCAATGGAGTAACACTAGACAATTTTAAATTTAGAGTTTTAAGAACTCAGAAGTATAGCTAAAAATACTATATGCTGGTTCATTGGCACTTTTGTAAAAATCAATAAACTTATGTTGTAAGCCAGTTACTCATAAAAAGTACTGTATTGTAATAAAACAAGTTTGGCTTTTTTTGCTTGACGAATCAATCATTACATTAGTGAAAACAACAAATTTTGATCTTTTATTGCCACTATGATGTCTTCCAATATTTTAGGACCCAAAACATTCTCAACTTTGTTTCCGCCTTCGTTCTAATACTCTAGAAGATGGCCTAAGTGAGAATCCAGAAGATGGCCTAACAAGGTAAATATACATAAACAGTAAAATTATAAAAAAACTTTGTCTTCTTTATTTTTTCCATTAAACTTATTAAATCAGTTATCTGCGTAAAGTAACAACAGATTAACATTATGTGATTTGTCCATTTTATTCATTTGAAAAACATTTATATTGAATACTTGTTTACAGTGAAGGCCTTGCCCGCTTATCTATTCGTAAACTAATCAGCAGTAAATTCGTCTAAAATTACTTTCATCACAAACGGCTATAATTAATCTTTTGGTACAGTGGTAAGGATATCATATCTTAAACCTATAAATCCTACAATCGTTATAGATAAATTTCATAAAACAATATTTCAAAAAAATCTTCAGCAAACACTTTGAGTTTCACACTTGAATGTCTTGATACCTGTTACATCTAAAGTTTAATAAATCAACAGTCATAACTCAACAATAATCAAACTACGCAAAACCAATATATTTAACAGACAAGTTTGTTTAATTTCTCCTACTTAATGAAATCCCAAAAATGTTAAGATTTAACAATAAACTAAAAATTCTAATTAAAATCCTCGTTTTAATTCTGTATAATATTTTTGTCAAAATCAATAAATCCAATTTTTTCAATAACAAAAAAAGTAATTTATTTACAACGGAAAAATATATTTAAATATAAATAAACAACGGATATATACTTCTACAATATGCATAAAATTCTTCTGTTCTTTTTTTCCAAAAGTAATTCATGCACTACCAAGAAAAAATACATATTTAAATATAAATAAACAACGCACATACATATACTTTTACAATTTATTCATTAAATTATTTTACTCCTTTATCTCAAAAAACGAAACAAAATGTTTGACTATAATCTATTTATGACAAATTGAAGTATCCTCAAAAACAAAACACAAAATAAAATTTTTTTTCAAATACTTTTTCATTGATGTAATATTTTTTATTTCATTGTTATTGTACTACTATACATATAAATATATAAAGCCGATGTTTTAACAACTCGTTTTTAGGACCTAGATTGGGATTTAATTAATTGTTGAATCACTAATTTCCAAATGAATGATAAACAAAACAAAACTACCAAGTACCTACGCCTATTATAAAAAATAATGTAAAATTATCATTCCTTGATATTATTAGGATATTATTGTTCTATTTATAATTTTTCCAAATAATAACTCACATCAATTATCAATTTTTTCAGCAAAATATTTTTTTGTAGGGATTAAAATACAAAGATACACAAACAAATATTTATCAATAATATATATAAAATAATTCTTCAATTATTCCTTTTAAATTTTGATAAAATATTAAATAACTATAGCTCAAAGCTTTTTAGATTTTTCATTGTATAGTTGAAGTATTTTCAGAAACATTTTGCAAATAATTTTTTAAATCAAGAAAAGAAAACTACCTAAGGACCAAGTTCAACTATTTTTCAACCTCTCGATAACTATTTATTCGATTGTTCCATTCAATTACTAAAAAAAAATAGTTATTCAAATAAAAACACTTCGAATAAAAAAACCTTTCGAATAAAAAAACTAGTAGTAAAAACACTTCAAATAAAAAAACACTTCGAATAAAAAAACCTTTCGAATAGCAAAACTAGTAGTAAAAACACTTCGAATAAAAAATCCTTTCGAATAACAAAAATAGTAGTAAAAACACTTCGAATAAAAAAATTAGTAATGAAAACACTTCGAATAAAAAAACTAGTAATAAAAACACTTCGAATAAAAAAACTAGTAATGAAAACACTTCGAATAAAAAAACTAGTAATGAAAACACTTCGAATAAAAAAACTAGTAACTATTTTTATTCGAATGAATTTTTTATTCGGTGTCTGTTATGAACAATCGAATAATTCGAAATGTTTCAACAATCGAATAATTCGATAGTTTTCATTCGATTGTTCCCATCACTATCAAAGATGACTTATCGCTTCTTCTCGGACGAGCTCCAAAAATTGTAGGATTTCATAGATTTCTTTACAGACATTTATATAATAAATTCAACTTGCAAAACTTTCTTTGAAAATAATTTTATTTTATTGATGTTATACGGGCAAAATCAAATAAAGAACTATCTCAGTTATAGTTTAAAATCAATCCAGGAAAAGAATTACAAGAGAAACAACAATTACTAATAAAAAAAACAAGCTATTTAATAGCAATAGATTTTATGGAAAAATCTATTGAAAATTTTGATGCATATCATATGTTAAATTACGGTTGAGATAAGGACAACATCTACCAAGTGACAAGCGTGTTAAAGAATCAGTTCTTATTCTGCCGCCCCAAAGCCAAAATTTACTTTGGCAATTATTTAGTTAGATTTTTAATAGTTTGTATTTTTTTTTAAATTAATAATTAGATATGTTTAAGTTAATATATATCTATGACAGATTTTTTTCGTTGCGTTCCGGTTGTTAAATACTTCGAATATCACCACTTGGAATAGGGATGATAAATTTTGTAGAAGAAACATATTTGAATAACATCTTGTCAAAAAAGAGTAATTTTGTATGGAATTTTCTTTTTTCAAAGGGCTGTGTCTTGGACCGGCTGATATACAACTAGTTTTGGTTTTATTCGCTTCAGTAAGTGATTCTATATCAAATAAAATAAAATCTTGTCGCCTAATACTAGTTTCCCACCGCAGAAATTTACTATGTAGTATAGCAAATATTTGATATTAGTTTGATTTCTCACCGTTCATATTATATTAAGATAATGTTTCGGTGGGAAACCAAACCTAACTTGACACTAGAATAAAATTGATATATCAAAATACCGTACTGTCAATTTTATATTTGATATTAGCGTTATAGTTTTTAAAATGAAATTTGCAACCCAGAGAAAATCAAACTAGATTTAGACCAGCCCTGCCATTGTTTTTGAACAGCATAAAATACATATATGTTTTATTCTATAACGTCTTTTTTAAATAATTCTCTCACGAAAACCAAACGTCTACGTTGACTACGTTTTTCATGTCCTATTCCCTTATAATGCTATACTAAACATATCCATATCATAATCAACAATTAATGCATACACTTTAATTTATTAAATATCAGAAATGAATCTTACAAGCTAAAAATCGCAAGAAAACACAATGTTTACAAATTCCATAAAATGACATTTCACCTATAAAATAATAATTACGTTTTACACCGTCGATATTATACTTTATTTGATAAGTATTATATTTACTAGCTAGCAAATGAAAATAGCAAATTTAAAATAATTGTTGTGATAGTTTGCTTTCACACCGTTGCTATTATACTTTATTAAACTATACTAGCTAGCAAATTGCTACGGTGGGAAACTAGTATAAGTAGAAGTAAAAGTATGTTGCGCACAAAATAATACATAGTTTTCTAGTTTTCATATTACAGATCAGCATATTCTAACGATCCCAACATTTTCAAAAAGCTTGGTCAAAACTTAGGTCAAAACTTATACTAGTTTCCCACCGTAGCAATTTGCTAGCTAGTATAGTTTAATAAAGTATAATAGCAACGGTGTGAAAGCAAACTATCACAACAATTATTTTAAATTTGCTATTTTCATTTGCTAGCTAGTAAATATAATACTTATCAAATAAAGTATAATATCGACGGTGTGAAACGTAATTATTATTTTATAGGTGAAATGTCATTTTATGAAATTCGTAAACATTGTGTTTTCTTGCGATTTTTAGCTTGTAAGATTCATTTCTGATATTTAATAAATTAAAGTGTATGCATTAATTGTTGATTATGATATGGATATGTTTAGTATAGCATTATAAGGGAATAGGACATGAAAAACGTAGTCAACGTAGACGTTTGGTTTTCGTGAGAGAATTATTTAAAAAAGACGTTATAGAATAAAACTTATATGTATTTTATGCTGTTCAAAAACAATGGCAGGGCTGGTCTAAATCTAGTTTGATTTTCTCTAGGTTGTAAATTTCATTTTAAAAACTATAACGCTAATATCAAATATAAAATTGACAGTACGGTATTTTGATATATCAATTTTATTCTAGTGTCAAGTTAGGTTTGGTTTCCCACCGAAACATTATCTTAATATAATATGAACCGTGAGAAATCAAACTAATATCAAATATTTGCTATACTACATAGTAAATTTCTGCGGTGGGAAACTAGTATAGTCAAAACAAATTACAGCAATGTGTTCGTTGCTTTCAAACTTCTATACCGATAATAGACCGTGACTTCAGACAACCGTTATTTTAATTGTGACTAACTTCATTCGAAGCTGTTCGATACATTTCTCAGTCATTTAACATCGTTAGTGAGAAATTGAACTGTGAATAGATAAAGGATTGGAGAATATATAGATAAATTTATTTGTTTTTTTCACATTCCTGTTAATAGAATAATCCTCCGTATACTAAAATGCCTTCTGCCGCAATTGCGAAAGTAGAAAGCAAGACTACTACAAATCCTGAGGGACATCCTCATGAATTACCACCACTACGTCAAGTTCTTGTACTTATTGAACATAAAATTCGTAATTTAGAAAAACGTAAGGTATGTATATTGTAATTGTTGAATACGTGCTTAAACCATTTAGATTTCAAACAGATCTACATGTTTTTATCCATTTCGATTAAAATTTAAACGAACTTAATGCGCTTATTGTCCCAAATGTCAATCGGCTTTTGTCTGATGATTAACGACGCCATATTATATATTTTAATAAAGGTATATCGCGGTACAAACTATTACAAACATATTTAATATGTTTCTCAATAAAAATTATTATTTATGAATCAGTATCATTGTTTTATTATTTCAGGGAAGACTTGATTCATATAAAGATATACAAAAGAGTGGAAAAGATTTAACTCCGGATCAATTAGTTGCTGCTTCTAAATACGATGAAGTCATTCAACTTCTCGAGTTTGCAAGAGAGTTTGTAAAACAAATTCAAACAATTTTAGCTGTTACGGAAAAAGACCAAAGAAGAACAGCTAGACGTGTATGTGCATTGCGGTTTTATGTTTAGATCAATAATAATTTAACTAATATTGTGTAATTCTAGGAATTAGCTCTTAAAACTCAGCAAGATACCGGAAAATTTCGTGAAGTTCTAATAATTCAAAATACATTGGAACAATTAAATAATGAAGTTGTACGACAAGATTTTATGGATGGCACTAATGGTGCTATTAAGTTGACGGATGATGAATTTGAACTATTGGACAAATTGTAAGTTTTATATTGTTATTGATTCGGTCGCACCAGCTTTTTAATTGTAAACGAAAATTTTGATGAGTCACTCTCTTTTTGTGTTCGATTATCGAGGTGTTCTCACCAAATTTTATTGTATCTCCTCGAATCGGTCAGTTCTAGAAGCACTACGACATAGGTCTAATGTGCTTTAGTCTTATTATATTATTGGACTTTCGGTTCCCGTATCTAAATTCAAAAATTCTGCTACTGCCCTTAGGCACTGCCACAGATCTGTGATCTATGATTTCAAATCCAATTCTACTCATGTATTTGTTTAGGATTCGTAATAAACCGTAATTTAATTGCGCAAGAATAAATCTGGTTCTGCGAGGTGATAGAATTTAAGAATTTTTTTAGTACTCGATTTGGCGAATAATTAATTATTGTGTCTCCAACAGCTTTAGTGTGTTCTTTTTAGGTAAATTTGATATGTAAGCTCATTGAGTTTCACAGTGACTTGGTAATTTCTGACTTAATGTAGACAGCATGCCGTGATTTGGTATCATTGCAATGGCCTATAGTTTTGAATGTTGTGAGCATCAGTTTAAGTAGTGAATCGAATATTACCCATAGCAGTTACGGATTTCTGTTTTGAATGGACATGTCAATGCATATGTTAAGTGTTGTTTTATCATATCACGTGGTGGTTTTTCATTCTTGTGATGTAGGTGGACTGTTTAGATAGAAATTGAATAATTAAGGTAAGGGAACTCTACCTAGTGCAACTTTTTGTATTAGTACTCTTGTATTTATAGTTACGAAACACAGCGGCTATTTGACGACTGCTAGGGTTGTTGGCACCAGCGCTTTGCCTTTAGTATAGGTGACAGATTAATGTTGGAGTATTACTTTTGAATTCTATGAAGTGTGTCAAATCCACTTCACTTGAAAGTGTTTGTGTAGCTCGATTTATTTTACATACCCTGCTAAATGTTGTATTAATCAAAACGAAATTTATTCGTTTGCTTGTCTAATTTACTATTCCACTACTCTTATTTTGTGTTAATTTATTAGAGTTGAAGTTCGATTAGATTAGAAATTTAGTAGTAAAGTATAATACTACAAGTAAAAAGAGCTACTGTACCAACTCAAACTATGCCCCTCTTGGATCCCCAGGATACAGATGGGCTCAATAGATGCTGATCAATCCCTTTGATACAGTCAGTATTATCAGGTAATTCATTCTCTTCACCTCTTGTGAATCAAAGTACCTCAGTCTTTGAAGTGTGCTGCGATCCCTTTCTCCAGTTGATAGAATCTGCATTCATATATCCCTTCCACCCCAACGTTCTTGAGGTGTTTCATTAAACTGTCCTGTAAGGTTACCTGTCGGTAGATCTAGGTTATTCCGATTCAACCTCTTGTTTAATTCTGATCTGCTTGGACAAACCAATTAATTCTTTGAACTGTCTAATCCTCGTATCATTATGCCAGGTATTAATTCTGTCTCATTCTTTTATAAATAAAGTTTATCACCCCGATTACCGGAGGTAAGTCATATCACTTTAAACGAATAAAGTCACATCTCATAAATTTTCGTATTGTTGAAGTCGTTTATTACGCCTCAATTTTATTCGACAGTTGTCACTTTAAATGACATTTTAGTCGCCTTAATTTTTCATGTGACAATAAATTTTTCAAACGTTTTTAATTGAACGGCTGAGTAGAAAAAGGATAATATTCCAAAAAATGGAATATTATTCTTTATACGTTCATTAAACGAATTCGACATTCAACTACAAAGTAGCTATCTCAGTTTATATCGACTTCAAAAACACATTATTTTTTAGCGACGGAACAAGACTATAGTCATGTCACCTGATGTGACACGACTCCAGTAATCGGGGTGTATATCTACTCCACAAATGATATAAATGCCTATAGACTTAACGGCTGTTTGACTATCTGACAAGATGGTAATCCTTTTATTTCAATAATCCCCATATTACGTTGCCTCTATGTCAGTTTGCAAGATGTTGTGGTAGATGCCTATTGGTTTAGGGTATTTTTTGTCTGTCCAAATATCACTGCTCCAACACCTACCTGAGTTATTGAACCACCCGCGTACCATTTAATGACAACAACAGTCAAATAGTAGGTGACTCATTACTTTACTCTTGCTTTAGTTGTCCACATTGGGGGTTATCCTATCAAAGTTGAACTGCTTAATTTATTCGTTTTTAGGTAACTCAACGTCTACTTCTCTGATAATTCTCTCGATGTTAAGGTTCGATAACCTTTTCGATGCTAAATCTCGGAATGGCTTCTCTGGCTAAGCTCTTAAACTACAATTGAAGTAGCACTACTCCTAACAGTATTGTAAGTTCCCCAAAAAGAAAAACTTCCCAAAAGATTACATTGAAAAAACAATAAATTAACAAATATTGTGAAATTCAAAGAAAGAATTATAAGAGAAAATTCTAATTACTTAATAAAATATTGATAGGAGAAAATTAGACTTATATAAAAACAAAATATTAAAATTAATTAACAGGTTACTACTGAATTTTTAACATTCTCCCACCTTTGAAAACATGGTTATTTGCCTAGTTTGTATCAATCCGGTTTAATGACAGTTTCTCCACTTTTTGTGCGAAGTGCATCTTCAACTTCATGGGCGTTATCCGGTAGTACCTCATACAGAATCAATCATTAAATCGGACTAATAAATTCCATCACTTGATTTTACTTTTGTCATCCTAGTGAATCTATCTTTTCCGGGTATTAATTCAATAATTCTGCCAATTGAGCAATCCTTTATTTTTTTATTATCCGACCCAATTAAAACCACAAAACCCACTCGTTAAAATTATTTCGTAAATATTCTTCCCGGAATCTTAAGGCAAAGATTTTTGAATTTTTCTCTAGATATAGAATATCTCTTCAAACTCGTACTTTTCCATATGATCAAAATCAATTACTAATAATCAATTACAAATCAATTACAGCATACTTATTCCAATAAGTTTAAAATAAGTTACGTTCCACAAATAAGTCGTCGTTTGGAAGCACCCTTATTTCTTCAAAATCCAATGACGATTTTCCCAAAATACGAATTAATAAACTTTATTGTTCTAACTATTCTCTTCCTACCTATTCGATGTTACCGGCTCGTCGATGTTACCGATGACTTGATTGTTTTTAACATCTTGTGGAAGCATTTCGCAGTCCTTCTTATGTATCTAGGTGGTGTTGTCATGTATAAGGTATCATTGCAGGGATCTTAATGACAGGCCCAAAGATATTGTTTGGTAAGCATTTCGTTATGTTCACGGACCGGCAATATGTTACATTCCTCGTGTAGATGATCTCGGTGGGCCATCAAATGACATCCGGTTGCTGTACGCAAGGCTGCGTTCTGTGTTATTTGTAACTTGTTCCAGTGGGTGTCAGCGAGTTGGGGTGTCAGCGAGTTGGGGTGTCAGCGAGTTGGGGTGTCCATATGGGAGCAGTGTAGTTTATGAAAGGCTTTCCTTTTGCTTTATAATCTGTTATTATAGTGTTTTTATCTTTACCCCACGAACTTTTGGATCGGTTCACATCTGGCTGGTGATTTACATGCCCACTTAATACGGTCATCCGTAATTTGTGTGGAACTTGTTCTTCACTCTTTTGGTTTTGATCTTATATTTCTTTACTAAGGATAAATGTTTTAGTGAGTTTTGTTAAAAATTGTTTGCTCCGAATTCAAGTTTTACCCTGGTTGATTCATTACTTAGGTTATTCTGAAATGGTGTTGCGGCGGGTAGCTGATATACTGGATGCTTGTTGCTTAGTATTCTATGTAAAACATCTATAAATGCGTCAAGTCAAACCTATCTTCGAAACATTCAAGTTCTTCATATATGTCTGTAATGTGGGTAGAGTGATTCTCAAGGGACTCATCATGATTTGGTTTCTAAAGATTTTCATCGCTTACAATAAACATGTTAGTTGTGTATAAAAACTAAAGCAATTTTTTACCTCTTGCGTTATTTTTGCACTCTGGAGGTACGACAATACAAAACATGAGTTTCTATTCCTCCGATTGTTAGATCGTTGAAGATAACTTTAAGTATAGGAAATTCTTTACGTTACGTGTTTCGTAATGCGTTTTGAGCAGCATCACTTTTATTTCTTTTCTTCTTTTGTTATCCATAAAATAGTTGGCTAGAATAGAAGTGCATAGAGTTCTAACGAGTTCTAACACTGCGAAAAAGTGATAGTATGTCGTTAAATGATAATAATTTGAATAATTTTGCGAAGCAGCTCTTCAACACTAGGGTTTGCAAATTTACCGATATTTTTATTTACCGGTTATACGGTAAAAAAAAACTTTTATAAAACGTAAACCGGTAATTTACCGAAATAATAAACTTTAATCTAACTATTTTAAATTATTAGTTTAAGCAAACTATTTATAACTTAAATTAGCGTGTAATAATAATTAATAACACATTTGAAGAAGAAAATTTAAAAATAATTCAAATCTTTAAATTTTTTAAGGTTTTGGTTATTAAAATATTGGCGTAAGAAACACGTTGTCTCTAAATTATTATCATTCAAGTTGGACCGTAGTTAAGTACAAATCAGACCAGCTGCACGTTCGAATTCAACACTTTTTGCTCGTATGGTAAATATTTTATTAAAAGCTTTCTCTAAATATTTGCCACAAATGTTTTGTTCTTGGAAAAAGTCAATATAACTTTTAATAATATTTGTGGATCCCTTAGGTAATTTTTCAGTACTGCTTTCCACAAAACGTTTATTCATTTTCTGTTCATTTGTACTTTGCGACTATTCCTTTATTGTTGTGTATTAAATCAGACATTGCTAATATGAACGTACTTGGTCGATCACTAGAAGTGCATACTTCTGAATCTGAGCTTTCGGTTTCAGATCCATCATTTAAAGCAAAACATTCAATTTTTTTTATCAAGGGGTTTTTGCTTTATTAAATATTTTATGCTTCACAATGATATAAAGTTGTTATAATGTCTAGGATACGCAATATATAAACACATTCATAAAAACCGGGGCGTTATGAGAGGGCATTATGAATTCATAACGCCCGCTATTAAGACGCTAAAACATCGCAAACAGACGCTAAAACATCGCAAACAGACGCTAAAACATTAAGACGTTTTTCACATCTTTACCATGTTTTTGTAGGTTGTATTTATTGGTAATTTGCGAAACATCACAACGTTTCTAATTTTCGCTATTACGGAACTTATTTGGTATCGCAAAAAATACTGCAAAATCTTCTTCGTCTTCCAAAGGTTCTTCAAAGGGTCTACTTCCCCTACATGAATATGGCTGATGCTTCTTATATAAAATATTTATAACCGTTAGCTGAATGAAATAAACACGATTGACGATAAGCATTAATCAAAGCTTCTAATTTTCTCCTAACAGCACGATCATCAGTCGTAATCGAATCAATGTTCTATTAAGTTTGAACATATGAACATATTGGTCATTAGCGTTAACATTTATCAGATGGCAAAAACCAGATTCAAAAGCAGCATTTGCCATGAACGAACGAACATCATGTATCTGCGATTTTTTAATTGCGGTAAACTGTTAGAATATTAAGTAGGAATATTTCACCGTATCTTTTGAGTGCTTTCCTTCTTGGACTTTTTCATGTCTTAAAATATGTTTGGCTAGGTCCAGTTTATGCTATTTTATTAAAACTTTAATTAATTTTCTTCAGAATATCATAATTATTAATTTATTACATTAAATAAGCATAAATATAACTTTGTTTAATTTTTACCGAAACCGGTAAAAACTTAGTAATTTACCGGTTTTGTGATTATGTGTTTGTGTGATTTACCGGTTAACCGGTATTGCAAACCCTATTCAATACAATCAAATATCCTCCCCAGACAATAATTATTGAATTATAATTTTGTCTGTTGACGTTATTGGTCTGAAACCGTCGTAGATTAGATAAGACTTGGGATGATGGGTTAATGTTTTTAAATATATTTTAAAAGGCTTGGAGGATAGACTGAATTTTTAAATGTATATTTTTTTTGCTTAATTAATAAACATTAAATATATTTTAGATACTACGACATTACCCCTAAACGTGTGGAAGGTGCCGAAGGAAGTAGATTTACTGCTCATGCTCAAAAAGCCGCCGAACATATGTTAAATGTGGTCGATGGACGTGTTAAAGTTTATCATGAAGAAACCACTTATGAAAAAGTTAAAACAATTATACAAAATATAAATTCTTCTGAATATTTCGATAAAAAAGTTATTGAAGGCGAAACAGCAAAAGAATTAAACGGCGATATAAACGATGTTGAAGGATGTACAACGGCTATAAATAATGAAAATGAGTTAGATTTAGAAAATCAAACTCATGAAAATATCGATTCCTATGATGATACCAAATTACAAGAAGTTATTGTAACTGATTCCAGCATTAACGTGAAAGATAATATCGAAGGAAACATTACCATAGCACCTGCACCAGCATCTGTACCGGCTCCTTCATTTCCACCAACAATCGTATCAGTTGACCCTACACAAACAATTCAAGTTCCATCTCAAATTGCCCTTCAACAAATTGTTTCGTCACCAGTGCCACAGGTGGTGGGTGCACCGATTCCTGTTCCTTCAAATCAAATGGCGCATATGGGCCCAACCACAGTACGAGCAGTTGAGCAAGTTTACTTCAAACAACATCAGTACATCCAACAAATGAGACCTATCACCGAAGTGATTGGTACCGGAAGTTTTTATTTCCTTCAAGATTCTGAATTAGATTCACCTGATCAATTTCCAAATGTAGGTTTTCAACAAACGGTACTGACAAATATTCAACATAGCCCGACTAATCATCCGCAACAACCAAAACCACATCCACAACAACCTATCGTCCAACAACAATTGCCTAATAAATCACAACAAATTGTATCTGGAATTTCGACTCAAACTTTTACGAATCAAAATTTCCAACCTGTTTCTCAACCTGCCGTTTACCCGCAAATAAAACCAGCTGAAATAAATCAACCGCACATTCCTGGATTTGCGACAGCTAGCTCAACAATTCCTGTAGCTATAACGCCAGCAGGACCAATCTTACAAGCCCAACCACAAAATTCAGTTCATATTCTGGCACCAGCTCCTGCTGCCGTTCCTATACCTGGATTTGTTAGTCCTCAACAATTTTCACAACAAATAATACAAAATCCTCACGAACCTCTGCAACACACAAAAGAACATATCGTTACGGTACAAAAGGAAGTTATTAATTCACAAATCGAACATATTCCAAGTGATCAACTGCCAAAAATAGAAAACTGGAACAATAACAATGTGCACATTAATAGTAAACAAGATATAAGTCATCAAGATAATAGTTCAGAATGGAGAGATTCTCAGAATCATACAGGCGATGATCGGGAGGATAGTGAGAACTCAAAAGAATGGCATTCGAATGATAAGAGACATCACAATGAATCAAATACATGGAGTAATGATCAAATTAACCACGATAATAATTATGGTGGAAATAATCGTGGATATCAGCAACGATCCCGGGGAGGAAGTAGTGGACCAGGGTCTATGCAACGTAATAATAATGGTCGTTCAAGTGCCTCCAATCCTAATTCTAGTAATACGAATTATCATGCGAGGCCGAACAATAATTATCAATCCAACAATTCCAACACTGGACGATCGAGTGGAGGTGGTGGAAGTGGCACATTCTTTAGAAATAATGATTACTATCAAGTGCAAAATGGAACAAGTGGGAACTATATAAGTAATAATAGACAAGACAGTTCTTATAGTACTAATATGACCTACAAATCACGTGGACATCCAAATGCTACAAACCTTCGAGGTGGAAGTCATTTACGAAATAATGCTTCAAATAATTTAACGGATCGTAATCCCCGTCTATCAACCGGTGGCGGTAATAATTCCAATATAAACAATCGAGCTGCCGGAATAAATACTAACAATAATGGAGGTACTAACAATAATGTTAAACCAATAAGAGGAGGTGGTGGTAGTTACAATAACAGTCCACGAAACGTTGGTAATTCTCGTACTTCACAAGGTGTCAATGTGTAATCCAAAATTAGAAATTTATATAATGAATTCATAAATACAAATGACTGAATTACTTTCAGTTTCCCATTTTATTACTACGTATTTTTTTTAATAATTGGCAATTTTGTCCTAAATTATTGTTTATATTAACTATTGATACACATAAATATAATTAATTAACATAATATATTTGCTACTTTAAAATTTATTGAAAGATTATTAAATTTTTCTAATAAAAAAAATACAAAACCTCTGGACTAAACGATTGCGATTTTTTTTTTAGAAAAGTTTTTTAATTACATAATTCATATATTAAACAATAATATTAACTTAAATATGTTGAACTGTATATATTCTTTTCAAGATTTTTATTTGGTATTTTTCAGTGAAAATAAATAATTTGCTTTTATTTAAAGTGATTAGATCTAAAATGAAATGACACGTATTTTGTTATGTTATTGTGTAGTGCTTTGTTTCGCAGGGTTGTTTAAGTCGTTGATTCGTTAAAAACAGCATTTACGTGAGACTATAACTTTGCAAAGGGGCAAGTGAAGAGGTTTCCTTCCATTGTGTGTACTAGCTAAACTTTGAACTTTTCTATCATCGGTTTGAAAGTAAATACATACTCGGTAAAATCTATAGTTTCAAATCAGCAAACATCAAACGATAAAAATAATTTGATTAAAAAAGGAAACAAAATAATGCTTTCATCACAACTTGTGGGGATTAACCATACCGTGAGATACGATGTGTTAACTGACTGTGTCGGATGGAAATTATTTCGTTTTCTTCTTCGTCATAACTGATTAGATGTTGTATTGCAAGTCCCAAACTTCACAAATCGGATCACTTTTCTAAATTGTAATTTACGTTTAAATTTTTTATGTTTTTACAAACTAATTGGTTGACATTTTATATCTAAAATATGCATCATATTTAATTGAAAAAATTTAAAATGCAAAACTAAGGTAAATGACTTAATTGACAAAACATGAAGTATATGTTATGTCTGTTAATTGAAGTTCATTGTAATTTGAAAACCAGATAATTGGTTTTTTGTAGTAACACATGTTGTAAATTTCACAACCACAATTTCAAAACAAAACATTTAAGTTTTTATTGAAGAACACAAAACAGAGTCATCATTCAAACGGTAACAAGTACAGTCGTAAGTCCCCTTCGCAAAAAGTAATTTCTCTCTCACGCCAGCGTTGTCTAAGTCTTCCTCTTCGACGAACACCAGCTGGTTGTAGCTGGGACGCTTTTTTATCATTCTATTTAATGGAGCCCTTTCTACAGGACCAAACCATTTAATCCGGTTGAATTTAATGAATCCGATTACATCGCAGCCTCCAAGAAGCTGTCTGATTTCATGATTCATTCGGATTCTATACTGATTTTCAGCAACTTTACATGGACCATAAATTGTTCGTATGAGCTCTCTCTCGAATGTTGACAAAATTCTACAATCAGAGGTAGTCAGTGTCCAGCTTTCACTTCCAAATGTAAGCACAGGTCGGATTGTACAGTGTGAGTTTGCACGATTGCGAAAGATGTTTTGATCGCAAAAGTTTTGAGTATGCGTAGAAAACTCTGTATGCAGAAGAGACATGGGCTTTGATATCTGCCTGCATATGATTTGACGATGTTATTACAGACCCTAGGTATTTGAAGTTTTCTACGCGTTCTACTTCATAGTCGCCAGTATTCAGATTGCCGGGAGGTATGTTTCTGGATGTTGTTAAAAGTTTAGTCTTGCCGGTGTTGATGCATAATCCAAGTCGTTACCATTTCTTTCAAGCTGAGGGAGACTATCCTTAATATCGCGTGGTCTACGTCTCAAGCGCAATATCGTCTGCATAGCCAAGAATTTGACTAGATTTGTTATATATGCAGTTTTGTGTCTCAATTCGGCTTTTTCTTATCGTGTACTCAAGCACCAAATTAAATAGTACGGGCGCGAGTGCATCACTTTGTCAAACACCTGATGTTATATCAAAAGAGTCAGAAACTGACCCTTTGATTACTATTCTACAGTTTGATGTCGATGTTGTGAGTTTGCACAGAGAAACAAGTTTCGCTGTGATACCAAGGCATACGAGTGCGGACCAGAGGTTGTCGCGGATGATGCTATCATATGCTGGCGTGAAATCAACGTAGAACTGGTGAATGCTGATGTTGTACTCCCAACATTTTTCCAGAATCATCCATAAGGTAAAACATTGATCTGTGGTTGAGCGGTTGAGACGAAAACCACACTGATAGTCACCGATGATAGATTCGGCGAACAGGATGAGTCGAGTAAGTATGACATTAGCTAGTATTTTATATGCAGTGTTCAACAGTGCGATGCCACGATAATTCGCACACTTTAGACGGTCACCTTTCTTATGTAGCGGAACAATGAGAGCTGTTTTCCATTCAGCAGGTAGTTCTTCTTGGTCCCGGATTGCAAGAATCCGATCGTATATATGTAAAACCAGAGCTGCTCTTCAATTTTTAAATAATTCTGCAGGGATTCCATCGATACCTGGTGATTTGCCATTTTCAGTTTTTTTATGGCAGCTTCCACTTCTTCTATTGCTGGGTAAGGGACAAAAATCTCCTCACTTGACGGAGCAATTGCTCAAATAGGATGAACTTCATTCGTCCTATTCAGTAGGTTTTGAACGCGGGATCGCCATACTGCATACATCACGTTCATTTGCTGTAAGCTCGTTGTTTATATTTTTGATGGCTGTGGATCTTAGGTGGAAATCTTTTGTCAGATTCCGCGCATTGCAAAGCATTCTTTCGAATTTCCATTAGCTGCATGTTGGTTGATGTTTTCGACACAGCTCTTCAGATGTTCGCGTTTCTTTTTCCGTAGCAGTTTTGCTGAGGCTTTTCCGGCGCATAGATAATCAGTTTGGGAGCTTCGGGTGTTCCTTGTTAACCATTTTTCTCGCAGTTTTTGTTTGTGATCAACGCTTTCGCGGCACTCGTCATCAAACCATTCGTTACGTGCTTTCGGTGGTTGTTTTCCGATTGTAGTTTTTGCTGTGGATATAATGGTTGATTGAAGCGTTTGCCATTCTTGTATGTTTAATGGCATGTCAGACGGGATGTCATGCTCTTCTATGCTTTACGTTACTATTTCCTGATATCTATTCAGCGTTTCCGGATGTTTAAATGCTTCGACATTCGAGCGTACGGTCTTTTTTGCTTGTCTATTAATTGTAGATGACAACTTGCACTTGTACTTAAAGATGACAAGCATATGATCGGTGTCCATATCAGCACCTCTAAATGATCGAACGTCAGTTATACTTGTAGAGTGTCGTTTAGAAATCATGACATGATCGATTTGATTTTCAGTTCTTCCATCGTTTGATTTCCACGTTGCTTTGTGGATTCTCTTATGAGGAAAGAAAGTGCCGGAGACTACTAGATCATACATCATAGCCAGTTCAGCTGCGCGAAAACCGTTATTGTTGCTGGTATGATGCAAGCTGTTAGGGCCGATATGTGTTTTAAATTCTGCACTTCTACCAATTTGAGCATTAAAGTCACCTACCACGATTTTTATATCGTGCCGCGGGATTTTATTGATGACTTCTTCGAGTTCTAGGAAGAACAGGTCTTTAATATCATCTGCTTTGTCTTCAGTAGGTGCATGAACATTGATGATCGTTACATTAAATTGCGTGCGGATTCTCATTGTGCATATTAATTGGTCTAAAGTCGATAACATGTTGATTCACGCGATGATGTATGAGAAAGCCAACTCCAAATTTTCCTCCGTTTTGATGACAGCAATAGTAGAGTGTATCCCTTGGCGGTTTCGTGGATTAAACTCCCTGGCCATCTTAGTTCTTGTAATGCCACTATGTAATGCCCAATGCATCACGCATTCTTTTTAATGATTAAGATAGATAAAGACTTTGTATTTGTATTAATTCTCAAACCTGAAACAAAGAAAACGAAAAACATCCATGTCATACATCATACCATTCATATTTCCAAATGAACTAAATTTAGTTCAAATAATGAAAATGCATTCGAACTAATTTTAATTTGTTACGAAACAACAAAATAAAACTGTTTCGTTAATGACATAATTTTTTGTCATTTTTTCATTACAATTTTGCTAATCGTAAATTCTTAAATTTTATTATATAACAATATGTTATATAATTTAAAATTGTTGAAATGTAAATTTATAATTAAACTGTATCATGTAATAGTACTCTTAAATATTCTATTGTATCTATGTTCATGTTAATAAAACTTCTTCCGCTAATGTCTTTTGTATAAACACGACGTGTATTTATTTTCCGTATTTTTATCACGTTTCATCAGGTTATTGGCCCAGCCATAACGAGTTAAAATAAATACAGTAAAAAAGACATAATCGCGCTTTGTATTCTGGATAAATAGTTTTAAAAATTTAAAGTAAATTGTGACAGTAAAAAAATTTTTAATAAAGACACCATTAGTATTAAGACACCATTAGTCGACAAGTTGATCGGACGTGAAAATTATAATAATTGGGCTTTTGCAATAAAAGCATATATGGAACACGAGAATTTATGGTCATGTGTGCAAGGTGTGGATCCAGAAAAAGATGTTGATGTAAAGCAAAGTCGAGATACGAAGGCAAAATCTAAAATAATCATGATGGTGGACCCGTGTAATTTTGTCCACATACGATCGGCAAACACAGCGAAGGAGGTGTGGGATAACCTCAAAGCAGCGTATCAAGATAAAGGTTTAACGCGTAAAGTTGGTTTGATGCGTAAGATGATCATTACTAAGTTGGATGATTGCAGTTCGATCGAAGAGTACATTGGTATTATAATGTCAACGGCGCAAATGTTAAACGACATTGATTTTGTTGTAAGTGATGAATGGGTAGGGACATTTTTGCAGGCTGGACTACCCGAGACTTACAGGCCGATGATCATGGCAATCGAGAATTCAGGAGCCAATGTGACAGGTGATTATGTTAAAATGAAATTAATGCAAGATGGTAAATGTGATACCAAAAATGAAAGTGCGGCATTTTTTACCGGCAAAAGTAACAACAAAAAAGGTAAAAGTAAATTTAACAAATGGAAACCGCGTTGCTTCAATTGTAATACTCCAGGTCATTATGCAAAAAATTGTAACAAAGCTAACAAAGGTAAAAGTAATTCAGACAAGAAGGTTGAAAGTTCACTGCTGTCAACATTTGCCGTGAATGAAATCGTTTTGGATAATAATTGGTACATCGATTCCGGTGCTTCGGCTCATATGACGCACAATAAATCGCAGATCATCAATTTCAGTTCAAATGTTAACAATCGTCAAGTAAGCATGGCAGACAGTACAAAAATTTCAATTGAAGGTACTGGTGAGTGTAAAATACCATTAATTGTTAATAATAGTGTTGAAAATGTTCGAGTGTCAAACGTGTTATATGTTCCAAATCTTGCTGCGAACCTGTTGTCAATTAGTCAGATGGTGAAAAATAATAAGAAGGTTGTTTTTGATAAAAATGGGGGTCGCATTTATGATGGAAAAAATTTAGTGGCCTCAGCAACACTATGTAATGATGTATACAAGTTAGACATGCAAGTCAACAAGAATTTAGAGAAATTGTATTATGTGGAGGATGACAAGCAACTATGGCATCAACGTCTTGGTCACATGAGTAGTGATTACATGGATAAGCTTCATTTGTCAACAGAAAAGGTCAGTTTTGATAACTGCAAGTTTGATAAATGTGAACAGTGCATCAGAGGAAAACAAAAAAGATTGTCTTTTCCTGGAAATGGTACACGAGCAAATGATTTCTTACAAATAGTTCACACAGATCTATGTGGACCAATTGAAGAAGTGTCTCTTGGAGGAGCACGATTTATGTTTGTTCTAGTGGATGATTTTTCCCGTAAGGTATTTGTATATTTTTTGAAAAGAAAAAGTGAAGTGCCAAAATGTTTCGTGGGTTTCAAAAATCAAGTGGAAAATGAATTGAACCGTAAAATTAAAATTCTGCGAAGTGATAACGGTTCAGAATTTAATAATGCAGAAATGAGAAAGATTTTATTTGACGCTGGTATTAAGTTTCAATTCACAACTCCCTACACACCAGAGCAAAATGGTTGCTGTGAAAGGATGAACAGGACGCTCATAGATAAGACGAGATGTATGCTGATTGGTGCAAATTTACCGAGGAAATATTGGGCGGAAGCTGTAAATACAGCTGCGTATTTGGTGAATCGCTCACCAAATCGTAATTTAAATTATTCAAGTCCGGAAGAAATTTGGTCTGGAACAAAAACGAAGCTGAATCATTTACGAGTTTTTGGATGTTTATGTTACGCGCACATTCCAAAGCAAAAGAGAAAAAAGCTCGACGCAAAAGCTGAAAGATGTATTTTTGTTGGATACAGCCAAGAGTCGAAAGCATATCGACTGTATCATATCGATCGTCAATGCATCATTATTCGAAGAGATGTCGTATTCTTGGAGAATGAATTTATAGGCCAGGTAAATATTGAAAATTATGCTAAGTTTTTTGATATTTTTTCAGATAGTTCTGATAGTGTTCATCGAAACTGGTGAATCAAAGACTTGATTCACAAGATACAACTCAGGCAAGAGAAGTAAACATGTCAGACTCAATTGTTTCATCACCGGCATCACCGACGTCCCATGACAGAATTGATACAAATGCAAACAATTATGAAAGTGTAAGAGATGTATCAGATGATTCAGATTATCAACCAGTGGACAATGTACAATATGTTGAAAATGGTCTAAGGAGATCAAATCGTCTTCCAAAACCGACAACCTATGATGATTTTGTGACGTATAGTGTGAATTTAGTTAATATAAGTAATGGTGATCCATTGACTGTGCAGGAAGCATTAACAAGTCCACATACTGAATTATGGAAGGAAGCAATGAAGAAAGAATACAATGCTTTGATGATTAACAACACTTGGGAGCTTGTTGAACCACCAATAGACAAGAAGCCTCTCAGTAGTAAATGGGTATTCAAGACCAAACGGGATATCAATGGAAATATTATACAGCACACAGCAAGACTAGTCATTAAAGGTTGTGCTCAGAAATATGGAGAAGATTATAACGAAACCTATTCGCCAGTTGTAAGGTACACTTCCTTGAGGTTTTTATTTGCAATGGCGGTAAAGTATGATATGGAGATTCATCAAATGGATGCAGTGACAGCGTTCTTACAGGGAGAACTAGAAGACACTCACTAGAAGACAAAGTCACTCTATGGTCTTAAGCAGGCTAGTCGTGTGTGGAATCTACACTTGAATACACACTTGAAAGCATTTGATATGACTCAGTCATCAGTAGATTCCTGTATTTACTTCAAAGCCATTGGGGGGAAGATGATTATAGTAGCTGTTTATGTAGATGATCTCATTTTATTCACGAATGATAAGAAAATGTTAAACGATTTGAAGGAGCACTTGCAGTCGAAGTTCCAGATGAAAGACATTGGTGAAGCCAAATACGTCCTTGGAATGCAGAAATCGTCAGAAAAATGAATTGTCATTAAGTCAAAAGAATTATTTATTGGAAGTACTGAATAAATTCAATATGTCGGATTGTAATCCGGTTGCTACTCCTATGGACCCAACTCAAGTTTTGTCAAATGAAATGAGTCCGAAGAATGATGAGGAAAGGCAACAGATGCAGAATATACCATATCAAGAAGCTGTTGGTAGCTTATTGTATGCGGCACAGATTTCAAGGCCAGACATTAGCTACGCTGTTAATAAATTGAGCCGTTATAATCAAAATCCAGGAATGGCACACTGGCAAGCAGTGAAGCGTGTGATGCGTTACTTAAAAGGAACTCTGGATGCAGCAATTCAGTATAAATATGATAAGTATGCTGAATTTGAAGGATATTGTGATTCAGATTGGGCAAGTGATGTGGATCAGCGAAGATCAACTAATGGTTATGTATTTAAACTTTTAAAAGGTCCAATATCGTGGAATACAAAACGGCAATGTACTGTGGCTCTATCGACTACAGAGGCCGAATATATGGCATTAGTAGCTGCTACGCAAGAAGGACTCTGGCTCAACAAACTGCAAAAGGAAATCTTTCCTAATACAACAAATGAAATTAAAATTAACTGTGACAACAAGAGTGCAATATGTCTTGTAACGATCGCAATAATCGCGAAACAATAATAAAACCAAATTCATCTTCGTTTTCAATTCAATAAAAATGTATTTCATTAGTTTCCATTCATTTTCACATTAACAATAATTTAAAATTTTCTAATACTTAACTGCTAGTTAAATTTCAATTGTACTATAAAAAACAAACGAACGTACTAAATTTTTATTTCCAATTCTAACAAACAGATGTCGTTATTAATCTTTATTGAATTTCTTTTTAGTATTACCCGAGCTATTTTGACATGATAAGATGTCAAAAAGAATTAACAAAAACACATTTTTGTTTGAAAATATGGTCTTTCTGTTTTTGGGTTTTCAACCAAAATGTTGAATTGAGATTGTTATTAAACACTCAATAAAACGTATTAAAGAAAAAATACTAATTCCATTTTATTTTGAGTTTAAAAAGAAATTGTTTTAATTTATACAGAAAAAAGGTTAACTTTGTTTTCACTAGTGTGTGATTTGGATGAAATATATATATATTTTTTTAAAAGTGTTTCATTCTGTTTTCATTAAGTTTATACTTAATTTATCATAAAGGAAAAAGATTGCTTTATAAAAGTGGCAGTACATGAAAAATAAAGTATCCAATGATGTTATCGAAAGTATGAGTAGTAAGGATAACAGTGATCGAAGCATATTACCACAGTTAGAAACAGTCGAGTGTATGGTGGATTTTCCGGTTGTAGAAACCGTATGGATTTAAAGCAAAATATGAAGTGGAAAGTTAAAGGATTAAAGGCAATGTTCAATTGGGCATTTCGAACAACGAAGGTGTAATTCAGCAGCAGCAACTGATGTTCACAAATTAGTTCATCCAATACAGTTGGTTGATTAGTCAAGGGAATTGGAACACATAGACCAAATCTTCAATCAACAGTTATAAGTTAAGGTACTTACAGTAAATATATTAAATTTTTTTTTATTTATTCCTCGTTCCCCTTTGGAATGATAGGCTAGATTTTTTCAGATAATAAGAGATTCCCAAATTTAGGATTCTGTGGGGATAAGCGCTATCCCGTAGCAATATTATTAATATTATTTTGTACGAAAGGTCCATAATAACAAGCTGTCGCCGAACCAAAAACGGACCGGGGGAATATTTTGGTAATATAACACCGTGATTACGGTGGAGTTTTGTTACCGTTAGGTACGAATTTGTTGTGTTATTTAGAGCTATTTTCGGCGCGAAAAAATATTTTTTTTTCATTTTTTTTCATGTATTTGGGCGGTGTCAACCGGTTTGGTTGACTTCGAACTTGTTTGGATAAGAACCAGTTGGGTTTTTTTATATGTATATTTTTCTTTTTTTTCATTTTTTTAATAATTTTTAAGAATTTCACAATTTGATAAATTTAAAAGGAATTTTTGAGAATTGAATTCAGCGGTAGTTGCAATAACGAATTCAAATGACTATTAAATGCTGCACAGGTACATTTAATTTTGGGATATATAAATATTTACTTGAAGAAGACAAATAATAAGCAATTCTAAGACTTATTAGAATTTGAAAGGAAATTGTATTCTGCTTTCGCATTAACCTTTTGGTCTTTGAGTTCTTGGTAGAGCCAGTGTTAAAAATACCATTATTTGTTTTTCTCTAATTAAATATAATATTCTAAAGATTAAATTCTAATTCTAACATTTAATTTGGGTTTTACAATAGTGTAGAATTGTATTTGGATTAACACTATATTTCTTACACTCAAAAATGCACACAGTCAGAAATTTTGGCTCGTTTAGGAGCAAGCGTCGGCCGGGGCCAGGAGAGTTGGGTCAGGCAGCGGTTAAGCCGGGTGTGAATGAGGTAGATGAAGTAATGCATGAGATTGTGAGTGAAGTGATGAATGTGGTGAATGAGAGGGAACAGGAAAAAATGAATGCAGAACTGAATGAGAAAAGGAATCAACTATATTTAGAATTGATGGATGACATAGCGAATGAGCAGTATGATGAATGGTTGGATGTAGTGATAAGTGAGATTGTAAATGAGGAAGTGAATGAGTTGGCGGATGGAGTGATGAATAAGGAGATAAATGAGTGGGCAGATGAGGTAGTGCATGGAGTGGAGGAAGTGGATGAGATGAATGAGGAGTTGGTAGGAGAAGTGGTAGTTGATGAAGTGAATGAGTGTGTGGATGAAGTGATGGATGCGCGAGAGAGATATCGATTGAGGAGGCTAGAAAGGGATAGGAAAAGGTGGAGGGAGAAAAAGAGTAGGAGGAAGAAGCAGAAGGCAGCGTGGTTGGCCGAGGAGGTAGAGTTCTCGTCAGTCATGCACGCTTATGCGGAGATATTGGCTGAAGAGAACGCTATCTCTGAGTCCAATCACAGGGGAGAGAACCCTCGACGGGGGTGGGGACCGCAAGTGGCCCCGGGAAATTGTGTGCATCTTTGAAATGTATTTTGTTCTGAATTTGGAAAAAAACCGTTTTGGGGCAGTAATTTTTTTCGGAGACTGTTTTTTTATACTGTCATTGTACATAGTGTATATAGTAGGTTAATTGTTGTATAATTGTACATATTTGTACATATTTTTGGTATATAGGAAGCGGATGTAGTGGTTTGTGTGGAGTGTTATGTTACAATAGCACCAACGAGATGAAATTAAGAAACCAAACCGATGAAACGATTTAGCCATTTGAACTTTTTGTGAGTAGCTTTGGCAAATATTATACATTGATAGGAATTGGATAGTAGATCATATTTAAATATTTATACATTAATAAATTAGATCTGGAATCTGATGCTCGTTTTAACGGTGCATTTTGGCCTGCGTGAAACAAATACATGATTTTAATTTCTTTACCACTAATGGTTATAATCGGTGAAAATCCTGTTTTGGTTGTGGTAGATTCGAACTATTTTTAATTTCGCGATGAAAATATTGTACATTCCACTACAGTTGAGCGTTTGTTAGAATTAATTGATTTTTTTTTTGGGTGTTAATTTTTTTATTGTTGTGTAATGATTACAAGTGTGTAATTGATAATTTCTCTCAGCGGTACCTCTAACAAAGGATCCATGGGGCTTATCTCCTTAACATAATTATGTTCTTAGATCGCCTCTGTCCATTATGGACATGCGATCGAAGTTCATTGGTTTCTTCTCTTCATTTCAGAAGGAGTTTTCTGGTGATAAGGGAGTGACTACTGCTGGTCTGTACTTAGGTACAAACCAGTAGTACCATTCCCTGCACAGAAGCTTCTTTAACGAAATGAAGAGGAGAACCAATCATTTTTTCTTATCAGGATCGAGGCTTCACCTCACACAACTTCAACATTTTTCCACTCTTACATTTAGCTTGCAATAGACAGTTTTCATTAAGTTTAGGATTTGAAGTCTGGTGTTCGGGAGCGTTCTTCGACTATGGCATTAGTTTAATGGTAATTTATTTTTAGGTAGAACAACCGCAGCTGGGTCAGTAGAAATGGGCCTGGAGTCTAATCGTGACAGTTGCGATTGTTTTTGTTAGGTTGGGGAGATACTGTTCTGTAGAATCTGGTCGTTAGGGGCTTTTCTAGTCGGTTCTCACATGCATTGTTGGAGTGGGCTCGCGAACGCGATAATTCAAATACTGAATGAAATGGATATTGTAGCCATACTTACTTTTATGTGTCTCCAGACGAATCTAGATTTTGGGAATCTCTTATTATATTAAATAAAAATAAAATAAATCAAACAAATTTTTCAAAAAATTAAATAAATAATTTTTATTAAATAAAATAAATTTTCGTAAATTAAATTTTAGGTAACTAAATAATTTTTTTTAAATTTAAATAATTTTAGGTAATTAAATAAAATAAATTTTTTATTAATTAAGCAATACGTCAAGAAATAAATAAATATTTTTTATTTTTTTTAAAAAATAAATCAATATTTTGAGCTAGGGCGTTGCATCCAATAAATAAACATCCTTTTTGAATATTTTTTATTTTTCAATTTTTTTTAAAATAAATAAATATATTTTAGGGGTGCTATCGTCAATAACTAATTTTAGGTATATATATATATTTCAGTATATCTGAAATTAAATAAATAAATTATATTTTAATATACAATATCTTAGGAATTTCTGTAAAGATTCAGCAAAGATTAGCTACGACAGTTTTTTTGTTCCTTTACAAGTTTGGTTTTTACAAAAATTTTCTGTTTTTTTTGGGGCGTTCGTTGTTTTTTTCCGTTTTGCGGTTTTTATTGTTTTCACTTTTACATTTCCGTCGTACTAACTCTACATTTTTTTTTTTTGGTTGTTGAGAATTGGTTTTATTATTGTTGTTTGATTTTGTGAATTCTGGATTTGATAAATTTTACCATCAAAATGTCAAACCAAATAGACGTTGACCATCCGTTCTATGGTCTAGAACCCAGCGAACTGCTGGTCGAATGTTTGGTTCGGGGTGTGAATTTCGGGGGGGCCGATTGGGCAGAGGAACTGCGAAACAATGCAGATCATGGGTCAGTTCCAATAACAGTGTCTCATGCGAGAGATTTGATTGAGGAATCTCAAATGGTGGTGCAGGCAGCACAACTTATTTTAAATCAAGTACGTCGACTTCAGTCACCGATTGATCAGACCCTCTTGGATGGTTTGGCGAATCGAGTGTTACATTATACGGGTAGGATGAATAGGTTGGGTCCTCGCAATGACTTGCAAGAAGCCCGCACCTACGCTATCTCACAATTGTCACGCGCTTGGAGTATAATGGGATCATTATCAACACGTCCAATTATGCAGAGTAAACCAGGAGTATCATCTGCTCCACCTGCTTCACCTGCTTTTCAACCAGATGAGAGATCCACACCGATCCCAGTACGGCCAATATCGGAAACAATAAATAGTCTGAATCGTCCAAACCAGCAACATCAGAGACGGTCAGATCAATTACCACCGGCTTATTTCCAGCAATCTGGGTTGAGAGCCGAGGACTTTGCAATACCACAATTGGGTCCATCACTCCAGTCTGAACATACACATAACAATCCAGCATTGGTACAACCACAACCACAATTAAATTATCCATCAGTACCACAGGTACAACTACCACCAATATATCCACCAGCTCCACTAACAGCACCACCACCATACAACCAACCTCCTCAGGTATGGCGTGACGCGGCTCCAGCGTTAGCACCAGTGGAGTACCGAGGGGTTCGTGGGAACAATTTGAGTCGTTATGACTCAAATTGGGTTCCAACCTTCACAGGGGATGGTCACTCTCCTGATATTCATGAGTTCATTCATAGAGTGGAGGCGGCTGCCAGAAGAGACCGTGTGTCATGGGACGACCTTAGGTCTATCATACCACGGTATCTGAAAGCAGCGGCCGACAGATACTATTTGAATTTAACTCATGAATATGAGGTGGTGACCTACCCAGTGCTAAGGGAGGGACTCCTACAGACCTTCGGTACGCTAACTGATGATAAGGCGATCTTGCGCGTTCTTCTGAACCGTAAACAAAAATCCAAGGAGAGCGTATACGAATATCTGGTGGAGATTGGTTCGTTAAACCGTCGCTTAGCACGTCCATTTGCTGATCGTGAAATGCTAGAGATTGCTCGGGAGGGACTGAGTGTGGATCTCAAAAATGCTACATTAGCAGCAACAATACACTCAATGGATGAACTTCGGACTTTATGTCAGAAGTTTGAACGTTTGTGGTCCACACCAGTTCCAACCAGAACATCAAATTTAAGAATTAGCGAGGTACAGCAAATGGATGATTATGAGGTGGATGCTGAACCAGAACAACATGGATATATTGATGCGGTGGATTCAACACAGAGACGGATATTGCAGCGACCTAGCATAACCTCTGACAACAGTCAACCTGGTCCATCAATATCCAGACAACCAATAGTGTGTTTCAGATGTGGAGTAAACGGTCATCGAGCTCCTGAGTGCTCTAAGAATAGAATTAAACTATATTGTTGGAAATGTAACAAGCCGGATGTTATATATGCAAATTGTTCATATTGTCACCCGTCGTTAAACTACCGTCCGAGAGTACATGCTTCGGGGATGGTACCCTCGGTTCAACATCCAATGAGCCCGAAGAAAACGACGAGAGATGTAGCAACGCAGGACGATCGATCACCACTCAGGAAACCAGAATAAAATCACCTAGTACATTTAATTTCCCATCATTACATCGAACGTATTTTAGACGTCTAGAACGTAATATTAGATATTGGAGGATGAGGAAATTATTTCGTAAAGCTTGTATTTCATCTATCCTTTCAGAAACAAAGGATCCTCGGCCGCGATTAACAATAAGGATTTTGGACAAACACATTTCAGGACTATTGGACAGTGGAGCGTCAATCACAATACTTGGAAGAAGTTCCTTGGAATTATTGGAGTCAGCAGGTACAACTTACCGTAAGTACACTTCGTGTATTCGTACGGCAGATGGTACTGCAAATAAAATTTTGGGTTACATAGAAGTTCCAATAACTGTGAATGGCTCCACTAAACCAATGCGGTTTCATATTGTCCCTGGACTACGAGAAGAGCTCTACCTGGGCATAGATTTCTGGGAGAAATTTGGTATTGTTCCTTCATTTGTTAGTGAACTGACTCGTACAGAGCCACAAAATTTAAATATACATAACCTCACCACTGACCAGCAACGAGAACTGGATATGATCAAGGATTCTTTCCCGTCATTTGAAGTGTCTGGACTCGGAAAGACTTCTTTGGTTGAACATGTCATCGATGTTGGTGATAATGCACCTGTTAAACAGAGGCATTATCCCACATCGCCGGCTGTTCAACTAAAGGTCTATGCTGAACTTGACCGAATGCTTCAAATGGGCGTGATCGAAGAGAGTAACAGTTCTTGGTGCTCGCCAGTGGTGTTGGTACAAAAAGAATCTGGTAAAAACAGATTATGTATTGATAGCCGTCGTGTCAATTCACTAACGAAAAAGGACGCTTACCCACTTCCCTTGATTGATGGCTTACTAGGTCGTCTAAATAGCACAAAGTACATTTCAAGTATTGATCTCAAAGATGCTTTCTGGCAGATTCCTCTGGCAGAAGCATCTAGAGACAAGACAGCCTTCACAGTGCCTGGTCGTCCATTGTATCAATTCCGGGTTATGCCCTTTGGATTGTGCAATGCTCCCCAGACAATGTGTCGGCTAATGCACAAAGTGATACCACATCAATATCACGAAAATGTCTTTGTTTATTTAGATGATCTATTGGTAGTCTCTTCCACGTTCCAGGAACATATGGAGTTGCTGTCCAAAGTCTCTTCATTGTTAAGAGCGGCTGGGTTAACCATAAACCTCAAGAAAAGCAAATTTGTTCTGAGAGAGGTGAAATACTTAGGATTTTTGGTTGGTGAAGATGGTCTTCGAACAGACCCTGACAAGGTAAGAGCTGTTGCTGAGTATCCAGCTCCGTCAACAGTGAAACAAATACGTAGACTATTGGGAATGGCTGGTTGGTACCAACGTTTCATACCAAATTATGCAAGCGTGGTATCACCGATTACAGATTTATTAAAGAAAAGTTCTGGGAAATTGAAATGGACATTGGAAGCGCAAGCTGCTTTCGAAAATTTAAAACGATTGCTGACTACAGCACCGGTATTAGTAAACCCTGATTATAATAAAGAGTTCTTTATTAGATGCGATGCGAGTCTGACAGGGATAGGTAGTGTACTGTATCAGATCGACGAAGACGGACAAGAGTGTCCGATAGCCTTCATGTCGAAAAAACTTAATAAAGCTCAACGAAACTATTCTGTTTCTGAGCTTGAATGTCTTGCGGCAATTCTGAGTGTGAAGAAATTCAGGGGCTATGTTGAAGGTCACCGATTTACAATTGTGACTGATCACTCAAGTCTGAAGTGGCTTATGTCACAGAAAGACTTGAGTGGTCGTCTGGCTAGGTGGAGCCTAAAACTCCAACATATGGATTTTACCATTGTCCACCAAAAAGGTACCCAAAATATAGTCCCTGATGCTCTATCTCGTCTTTATGACGATACACACGAAGAATTGACGGAAGCATTAGTACATCACATTAATGAGATTAAAATCGACAATGAGGGTTATCGGCACAAGGAATATACGGATATGATAGCTAAAGTTCAATCATCACCAAAGGACTTTCCCTCAGTTAAAGTCGTGGATGATAAGCTATACATTCGTATTGAGCCAAAACCTGATGCAATACCCAACGATGTTCCTGTGTGGAAACTCTGGGTACCAAAACCGATGACTTCCAACATGATTCAGAAACATCATGATGATAGTACTGCTGCTCATGGGGGTGTTAAAAAGACTTTAGAATTACTTCGACGTCTTTACTATTGGCCGGGCATGGCGTCACAGGTACACAACTATGTTGTGTCCTGCGACACATGTAAACAAACAAAAGCCACGAATCAGATATTGCGTCCTCCGATGCAATATCAATTCGAAACAGCACGTCCATGGCAGAGAGTCTATATAGATTTTTTGGGACCGTACCCTCGTTCAACACTTGGGAATACGGTGTTATTGGTAGTTCTGGATCATGCTACGAAGTTTGTACTACTGAAACCACTTAGGAACGCAACTTCACCGAAGGTGAATGCTTTTCTGAAGAACGAAGTGTTTCTTACATATGGGGTACCAGAGTTTCTGCACAGTGACAATGGCAAACAGTTCACTAGTAGGAACTTTCAAAGTCTTTTGTCAGATTTCGGCATTAAACACATTAGGACCGGTGTCTATAGTCCTCAAAGCAACGCGTCAGAGCGGGTCAATAGGTCAGTTCTAGCAGCAATTCGAGCGTTCATAAAAGGTCAACATACCAAGTGGGATTCATTAATTGGTGAAATCGCTTATGCACTGCGGGCTGCAGTACATTCAGCTACCAAGTACTCACCTTACTATCTATTATTTGGTCAACATCCAATATCGGATGGAAATACTTACCAATTGTTGAGATCACTACACAGGCTTGGTGAAGATGCTGGTGAGGAAATAGAACGTGCTGATCATTTGACTCTGCTCAGGAATCGAGTTCAACAGAATTTGAAAGCAGCTTTCAAGAAATCGCAACATCAGTACAACCTGCGATCTAAACTACGGACTTTTCAACCACAACAACGTGTGTTTGTACGGCAACATCATTTGAGTGACGCTACCAAAAAGTTCTCGGCAAAATTGGCTCCAAAGTTCTTACCTGCAATGATTAAGACTAAGATTGGAAATGTACTCTATGAGTGCATAGATATGAGCGGTAAGAGTCTTGGAGTCCATCACGCGAAAGACATCAGAGAATGATGTCTGTTCGTTAGGTAGGGTCGTTCCTCTGGCTGGTTGTCGTCTCTGGGGTTCACATCTTCAGCATCATATATTACTGGTTGTATCGAGGTTTCAATGGTGCTGACGTTAGATGGATGGATGATCGATTTCGGTACTCACTGATAGTTCCTAGGAACTTCATGAGTATTGAAATTGATCATCGACCCTGACGCTGGTTACCATTGGTATCTCGATCCCAGATACAGTTTAATAGGTGGAAGTAGTTCGGTGGTTTTCTGTCATGGAGGGGATGGCGACGTTTTTGTGATTTCAAGAGTAAAAATCTTGGTTTCTACCTTGAATTCATGGTGTAACGATCGCAATAATCGCGAAACAATAATAAAACCAAATTCATCTTCGTTTTCAATTCAATAAAAATGTATTTCATTAGTTTCCATTCATTTTCACATTAACAATAATTTAAAATTTTCTAATACTTAACTGCTAGTTAAATTTCAATTGTACTATAAAAAACAAACGAACGTACTAAATTTTTATTTCCAATTCTAACAAACAGATGTCGTTATTAATCTTTATTGAATTTCTTTTTAGTATTACCCGAGCTATTTTGACATGATAAGATGTCAAAAAGAATTAACAAAAACACATTTTTGTTTGAAAATATGGTCTTTCTGTTTTTGGGTTTTCAACCAAAATGTTGAATTGAGATTGTTATTAAACACTCAATAAAACGTATTAAAGAAAAAATACTAATTCCATTTTATTTTGAGTTTAAAAAGAAATTGTTTTAATTTATACAGAAAAAAGGTTAACTTTGTTTTCACTAGTGTGTGATTTGGATGAAATATATATATATTTTTTTAAAAGTGTTTCATTCTGTTTTCATTAAGTTTATACTTAATTTATCATAAAGGAAAAAGATTGCTTTATAAAAGTGGCAGTACATGAAAAATAAAGTATCCAATGATGTTATCGAAAGTATGAGTAGTAAGGATAACAGTGATCGAAGCATATTACCACAGTTAGAAACAGTCGAGTGTATGGTGGATTTTCCGGTTGTAGAAACCGTATGGATTTAAAGCAAAATATGAAGTGGAAAGTTAAAGGATTAAAGGCAATGTTCAATTGGGCATTTCGAACAACGAAGGTGTAATTCAGCAGCAGCAACTGATGTTCACAAATTAGTTCATCCAATACAGTTGGTTGATTAGTCAAGGGAATTGGAACACATAGACCAAATCTTCAATCAACAGTTATAAGTTAAGGTACTTACAGTAAATATATTAAATTTTTTTTTATTTATTCCTCGTTCCCCTTTGGAATGATAGGCTAGATTTTTTCAGATAATAAGAGATTCCCAAATTTAGGATTCTGTGGGGATAAGCGCTATCCCGTAGCAATATTATTAATATTATTTTGTACGAAAGGTCCATAATAACAGTCTTAGTGAAACGAATCTTTATCAAGCAAGAACTAAGCATATTGATGTTAAATTTCATTTTATAAGAGATTTAGTGATGAACAAGAGGTTGAAGATCCAATATGTACCAACGAATAACATGATTGCAGATGTTTTAACCAAGCCGTTACCGGAGCAGAAGCACCGAAGCTGTTCAGAAGCAATTGGAATTCAATTTTAAGAATTACAAATTTAGAGGGGATGTTGAAATGTAAATTTATAATTAAACTGTATCATGTAATAGTACTCTTAAATATTCTATTGTATCTATGTTCATGTTAATAAAACTTCTTCCGCTAATGTCTTTTGTATAAACACGACGTGTATTTATTTTCCGTATTTTTATCACGTTTCATCAAAAATTCTAACAATTAATTTATGTCATCAAAAGAAAAATAAAAAATTTGTTATTTGTTGATAAAGAAATGTTTTCGTGAATAAAGAAAACAAATAATAAATTTGTTATTTTATTTTATGAAGAAATGTTTTCGCGATTAATGAAAATAAATGATATATTTATTTTTTCTTTGAGGAAGAAGTAATTTTGCAAAGAATGAAAACAATTCTTGTTTTCTGTTGGAATGATGATGTTAGGATGATGATATATGAAATGAGAAAAACACGGATGCAAGTATCGGATATATATGAGGTAATTTTAGAATTAAAATATAGTGTTAATATTGTTAATCAAGAGTTAACTTGAATGGAGTGTTCCGATATGGAACAAAGAATTTAAAAGAAATATAATATTATTTAAAAATGTTTAAAGGAAGTGTCTTGATTTATTGTGTGGAAATAGAGATCGAAAGGTCCAACTAGCCTATGATCTGGAATGACCCCTCCTGGTCATCCTTTCTATTCCCACCATCTCCCTCTATAGAAGTGGATCTACGAGAGGTTCTGCATTACCAGTTTAACTATATCTAGTGTGGAGCTATCGATTTTGTTTGTAAGTTTTAATAGATCTCCTGGTCTTCTAAGGCTTAGCAGGTTCCAGGTTCCCATTTTTAAATCGTAGTCCAGGTACAGTTTCCGAGGTCGTTCTTGAAACGATTCCGAGATAGTCCGAGGCCAGTGTACAGAATTCATGACAAATTATTTTTTTACGGAAATGGGGTGTTAGCCCTTCGCCCAACTCAAATTTTCGTGAATGGGTTCGTTCTGCATCTTAAGGTCACCAGAAATAACCTGTTTACACGTTTATATAGAGAGCCGCTTGATCCAAGACAGACGCCCGATCCAAGCCCCCCCTAACATGTAGAACAGACGCTTTTTACACGTTTATATAGAGAGCCGCTTGATCCAAGACAGACGCCATCTCCAAGCCGCCCCTAACATGGAGAACAGACGCTTGAGTTGCATTGGTTTTATGGCGCCAATGACTCGCCATGGTGCAGAATCCTTGAGTATAAGCAGTATTTACTCTGCCTCCTCAACTACACCAACCTAATTCTGTTAACGTTACCCAGGTAGCACGGCGTGGAGTAATGCCGATCGCAAATTTTTTATCAACGTCATCATTAGTTGATGGCAACCTGTGTCTACGAAATGTACTTTATTATTCTTAAATAATTGTTCAATATATTTATCAAAACAGTTTAAATAGAAAAGTGCTTAGAGAAACTATTTATATAAAACAATTTATGTAAAGTTATGAACTTTTGTTTTAATGGTGTAAAAGAAATAATTTATTTATTTAATAGTAGTGCCAGATTAAAACCAAAAAGAACTACATTTTGGCGCAGCCGGTTATCCGACAAAAGAAAGAAATTTAAAGGATAAAAAATAAAATAAATGACACAGTAATTAGAAATTAAAAAAATGTAACAGAAAGCTTTGACAGAAAACATTAACAATGACATCCACCACAACACCTGAAACCCAATTACATAAAAAAAAATTTAAAAAACACATTTTTGAAAAAAAACTAAAAAGTAAAAAATAAATTTCGCATTGACCCTTGTTATGTTGCAAGGAAACAAGCAATATATTCGTACAAGCGTTATGTCTAGTATGATAATATTTTCTTTCAAATTATAAGAAGAAAAAAAATGCTTAAATAGTATTTGATACATCGTAGCACATATACAAACACTAGATTTTTACTATTAGTTTTGATAGATATGTAAACAATTTTCCGTTCTAATTTTTACATAAAATAGAAGTGGGTGGCGCAGTCAGTATAGAGAAGGAACAAAAGTTTGTAGTCTTGTTAGAGACTAATATTTAGTAATATTCATACATTTGGTATGCCTTTGTTCCTTTTCTATATTCTTCTTCACTATGCAGATAGTGTTAGCAGTTAGTAGTTATACCAGAGATTACAATTTTATTTTATTCGAGCACTCATTTCACTCCTTAAAATAGTATTCATAAATGAAAATATTTATAATTTCAATATCGTTCTTCCTCTAAGAGCAAATTTTTTTCGATTTCATTCCTTTGAAGTTTTTATTTTCTTTCATCGCATTTGTAAAAGGAGAAAATTAGTATAACAATACTTGCAAAATTGAACAAAACATTTACAAGACTTATCTATTTTTTACGTTGGAACATCAATGTTGAGGTAAAAATAAAATGTTTGAGTATTTGAAAGAAAATATTTATTTCAACTTAGGAGTGAGAACGATATTTTATTATTTTCACTCCTGTATTTGGAAGTCAGTTATATTATTTTTTAGGTTACTCGCTCTGAAAGAACAGAGTAAAGGAGTCATAAGGAGTGTTTTCAACTCGCTTTATACTTATACAATTTGTACATTTCTTTCTTACATTATTTATAATTAATTTAAAGCCATATTTCCATATAAAATAATAAATGTAATATGTCCTCGATTATAATGATAAAAAGGTGTATTAACAAAATTCCCACGCGGAAAAGGGGTTATTCAGATTGTATGGATTTTCTTGTAATTGTTGAAGCTTTTATAGATGGAGACAAAATAATTCAAAAATTGAATATATTTCTTCAGTTTTAGTACGGTTTTCGGTCTAAAATTTCCAGAAACGCAGGTTCAACAAGTAGACATGTTCAACAATCTTGTTTTTAAAATTTCAGACTAATCCCATAATGAAGTTGCTGAAAAAATTGATTAGAAAATTCCAGCCAACACAACTGTCAAATCTCAAGTTAAATAAAAGTGTGTAAAAATAATAATAAGAGTGTGTAAGACTAAGAAGACGTACTCCTTTTAAGTGTACAATACTTCTTTGAAACGTTTTGTACTCCTCAGATCTTCGGTACTCCTTAAAGCAGAAACTTTACTTTCGCAATGTAGTGCGTTGTACATGTTTTTATTTTCCTATCAATGTAAGTCGCTTTCCAATCGAGTTAAGCTGGGTTTTAAGTTTTTTGTCACGCATGTGGCGAACATCTAAATTAAAAATTTTCAATTTAGTATGCAATGATTTTTTCGTTGATTTTAAAAAACAAAATAAAATTCAATAATAGTTTTTCCTAGATTTTAAAAAAATCTTCTCGTTTTTCTCCAAACTAAAAAAAATTACATACGACGGTTTACACAAATAAATTGTAATTTATGTCTAAAAATTGTAATCTTAGTTAATTAAATTAAAAACTAGCAAATTGATTTATTCTAATGTCAGTGTACCTAAAACTTGTTGTTTAAATTAATTGAAGTTATATATAATATATTATTAAATGTTATGTTTGTAACGATCGCAATAATCACGAAACAATAATAAAACCAAATTCATCTTCGTTTTCAATTCAATAAAAATGCATTTCATTAGTTTCCGTTCATTCTTACATTAATAATAATTTTAAAATTTTCTAAAACTTAACTGCTAGTTAAATTTTGAACATACTATAAAAAGCAAACGAACGTACTAAATTTTTATTTCCAATGCTAATGAACAGACGTCGTTGTTAATCATTACTGAATTTTCGGAGATTGCCCGATTTTGTTTTGACATCATAAGATGGAAAAATCAAAATCACATTTTGCAATTTCATAATTTAAAAATAATATTTGATTCCATTTTTGTGATTCAAAAGAATTGGTCAATTGTTTGTTAGGAAGATTATTCCTATTTTTTATATTATATTTAAACGTGGATTTAATTTAATATAAGTTTGTAATAATTAAATTATTTCTTCATTCCATTTTTCTGCTTTTAAAGAGAAAACATTTTAATTGTGCTTTTATGTTATGCAAGATTATATTTTCGTGAAATTAAATTCATAACAAATAAATGTAGTTATAATAAGTGAAATGATAACAACATATTAAAATGTATCGATTATTGTGTATACAAAATATATCACAAAATAATTTTAAAGTGATACTGAAAAATTATGTAAATCTTTCGAATGAATAAAAAAAATTATCGTAATTCATTTACATTAGTGTCACATGCGAAATATGAACTTAATTCTTTAAACAACTTTAATAAAAATGTATAATAAATGTTGGTTCGTAAAGCAACTTATAATTTTTATTTGAATTACGAACAAAGTGGAATATTCACGCCGCAATGGGGTACAAAAAAAATACGAATAATAGTTTTATGTGCCAGGAACCTCGCTCGAAAGGATCTATTTTTTGATGGTGATCAATTTCGTATAACAAAATCAGATGCTGTTGAGTTTTGGAAAATCAAACTAATAACTTAAAACAACAGAATATTGATGACAGCAATCAACAGTTGCAACTAAGGTATTTATTATTAATATTTATGTTAATTTTAATTTAGACATTACTTTTGTAATGTCGAGATAAACTAAGGAAAAAGATAATAAGAGATTCCCAAATCTCGGATTCGAATGGGAACGGTCTGTTCACTCCGAATTCCTTTAAGTACCGTAACATTACTATTAATTTCTTTTTATATATATATTTGTATTACCAAAGGTCCAAATATAATAAATTGGCACCGTAACAGGGCCAACAATGCAAATATAATAAATTGGCGCCGAAACAGGGACCAGTAGGAGTCTGGTGTATTGGACCCTTGGATTTGGTTTTTTTTAAAGAACCGTAATGATTTTTTTGTAATAACTAGGGCGTTGCCAACTGGTTATTTTGCGTAAAATAAATTGTCTTTTCGGTTATAACCAGTTTGGGTTGTTTTACATATATTTTTTTTTCTTCTTTTGTCAAACCAGTTTATGGTTTTGTTTTTTTAATATTGTAAAAATATTTTAATACATTTGGAAGTTGAATATTTTATATAAAATTTGCAATAACCTTTGTTATTGGATTTCGTATTTTGAATTTTGTTAAGAATGTATACAATTATGAGGGGTCAGGGGTTATTAAGGAGGTGTCGGCCAGGTGGGTTTGAGCCCTGGATGAATGAAGTGGATGGGAGAGCGAATGAAGAGAGAAAAGAGAGAATGGTTGAGGCGAGGAATGTGGTGGATGAAATGATAAATGTGATTCTGGATGAAGTAAAACATAAAATATTTTTGGAATTAATGGATGATATTTATGAAGAAAAATATGATGAGCTTCTGGATAAATTGATTTGTGAGATAGTGAATGAGGAGTTGAATGGGGTGAATGAGGAAGCGGATGAGATGGATGAAGTGACTGAGGAAGTGAATGTGGGCTGGCGTGAGAGAAGGAGGATAAATAGAAATAGGAGCTCTCACCTGAAGAGGAAGGAGAGGAGAAGAAGGGAGAAGGAGAGTCGCTTGGTCGTGGAGCTGGGAGCTTCCTCGACCAAGAGTACTCAAATAGAGGAGCTGGTTGAGGTGGTTCCCATCTCACCGACCATGCGACAGGTAGAGGAGTGGACTGGTCCACAGGAGGCCCCTGTTCCTCATTGTATAATTAGTTAAGACTAATTTTTTTTTAATTTTGAAAAAACCGTTTTGGGACAGCAATTTTTTTGGAGATTGTTTTTTGTGCTGTCATTTAGCTTTAGTAATACTAATTGTTTTTTTATTTTGGAAAAAAGAAAACCGTTTTGGGGAAGCAGTTTTTTTTGAATTTTTTTTATGCTACCACGTACATATTGTACATAATCCTGTACATATTTTTTTTTTATATATACATAGTACAATTTGTTTTTGTACATAATGTATATATTGTATATTTTTTGTAAATAAATTTTTGTATATAGATAATTTGTAAATATTTTCTTTTGCCATGCCATTGTACATATTTTTGCACTACCTGCAAATAATTTTTTTTAATAAGTACTATTTGTGCTAGTACTTTATTTTGAGTAAATGGTTTTTTTTCTTGAATTGATTTATGTTTATTAGGTTTATTGATTCACTTTTCTCAGCGGTAGGCCTAAAAAGCCATCCATAGAGCTTCACTCTTTAACATTGATGTCGTTCTTAGATCGCCTATGGCCATCGGGGTTATGCGATCGAAGAACATTGGTTTCTTCTCTTCATTCGGCGAGGAAGTCCTCAGGGACGAGGAGTGGTGGTGCTGTGTTTGTACTTAGGTGCAAGCCAGTAGTACCATTCTTTGCTCAGAGGCTTCTTCGGTGTAATGAAGAGAAGAACCAATTATACTTTGCTTTCAGGATCAGAGGCTTCACCTCATACAAATTCAAAAACTTTTCCACTTTTCCATTTAGCTTCACAATAAAACAATTTTCATAGAGTTTAGGGTTTGAAGTCTGGTGCTCGGGAGCGTTCTTCAACTTTCGCATTAGGTTTAGGTGTAATTTATTTTTAGGTTAAACAAGCACAACTGGGTCAGTAGAAATGGACCTAGTGTCTAATCGTGACAGTTGTGATTGTTTTATTAGATTGGGGAGAATCTGTTCTGTAGAATCTGGTCGTTAGGGGCTTTTCTAGTCAGTTCTCACATGCATTGTTGGAGTGGGCTCGCGAACGCGGGAATTCAAATTTGAACAATATGGATATTGTAGCCATACTTACTTTTTATATTGTCTCCAGACGAATCTTGATTTTGGGAATCTCTTATATTATTAAATAAAAATAAAATAAATCAAACAAATTTTTCAAAAAATTAAATAAATAAAATTTTTATTAAATAAATAATTTTTTTTAAAATTTAAGTTAATTTTAGGTAACTAAATAAATAAATTTTCTTAATTAAGCTTTACGTCAAGAAATAAATAAATATTCTTTGTTTTTTTAAAAAAATAAATAAATATTTCAAAGTTAGGACGGTGCATCCAATAAATGAACATTCTTTTAAATATTTTTATTTTTCAATTTTCTTTTAAAAATAAATAAATATTCTTAGGGGTGCTATCGTCAATAACTAATTTTAGGTATATATATATATTTCAGTATATCTGAAATTGAATAAATAAATTATATTTTTACATATACAATATTACAATATTTTGGGAGCTTTTGTAAAAGATTCAGTAAAGATTAGCGGCGACAGCGGTTTTTTCTGTTCTTATACAAGGTTGTTTTTACAAAAAGGTTTTTGTGTTTTGTTGAATTGGGGCGTTCGTTGTTTTTTTTCTCATTTCTTTGCGTTTTACAACTTCCATCGGACGAATTTTTCCGGGCGAATTAACTCCACCTTTTTTCTAGTTGGAATTGGTTTTATTATTGGTGTTGACGTTTTTATTGTGAATTCCGGATTTTATAAATTTTACCATCAAAGTGTCAAACCAACTGGACGTTAACAATCCGTTCTGTGGTTTGGAACCCACCGAACTACAGATCGAATGTCTGGTTCGGGGTGTGAACTTCGGGGGGAACAATACGGCAGATGGTACTGCAACAAAAATTTTGGGTTACATAGAAATTCCAATAACTGTGAATGGCTCCACTAAACCAATGCGGTTCCATATAGTTCCTGGATTACGAGAAGAGCTCTACCTGGGCATAGATTTCTGGGAGAAATTTGGTATTGTTCCTTCATTTGTTAGTGAACTGACTCGCACAGAGCTACAAACTTTTAATACACATAACCTCACCACTGATCAGCAACATGAACTGGATATGGTCAAGGATTCTTTCCCGTCATTTGAAGTGTCTGAACTCGGAAAGACTTCTTTGGTTGAACATGTCATCGATGTTGGTGATAATGCACCTGTTAAACAGAGGCACTATCCCACATCGCCGGCTGTTCAACTAAAGGTTTATGCCGAACTCGACCGAATGCTTCAAATGGGCGTGATCGAAGAGAGTAACAGTTCTTGGTGCTCGCCAGTGGTTTTGGTACAAAAAGAATCTGGTAAAAACAGATTATGTATTGATAGCCGTCGTGTCAATTCACTAACGAAAAAGGACGCTTACCCACTTCCCTTGATTGATGGCTTACTAGGTCGTCTAAATAGCACAAAGTACATTTCAAGTATTGATCTCAAAGATGCTTTCTGGCAGATTCCTCTGGCAGAAGCATCTAGAGACAAGACAGCCTTCACAGTGCCTGGTCGTCCATTGTATCAATTCCGGGTTATGCCCTTTGGATTGTGCAATGCTCCCCAGACAATGTGTCGGCTAATGCACAAAGTGATACCACATCAATATCACGAAAATGTCTTTGTTTATTTAGATGATTTATTGGTAGTCTCTTCCACGTTCCAGGAACATATGGAATTGCTGTCCAAAGTCTCTTCATTGTTAAGAGCGGCTGGGTTAACAATTAACCTCAAGAAAAGCAAATTTGTTCTGAGAGAGGTGAAATACTTAGGTTTTCTGGTTGGTGAGGACGGTCTTCGAACTGACCCTGACAAGGTAAGAGCTGTAGCAGAGTACCCAGCTCCATCTACAGTAAAACAAATACGACGTTTACTAGGAATGGCTGGTTGGTACCAACGTTTCATACCAAACTATGCAAGCGTGGTATCACCAATTACAGATTTATTGAAGAAAAGTTCTGGGAAATTAAAATGGACATTGGAAGCGCAAGCTGCTTTCGAAAATTTAAAACGATTGCTGACTACAGCACCAGTATTAGTGAACCCTGATTATAATAAAGAGTTCTTTATTAGATGCGATGCGAGTCTGACAGGGATAGGTAGTGTACTGTATCAGATCGACGAGGACGGACAAGAGTGTCCGATAGCCTTCATGTCGAAGAAACTTAACAAAGCTCAGAGAAATTACTCAGTTTCTGAGCTTGAATGTCTTGCGGCAATTCTGAGTGTGAAGAAATTCAGGGGCTATGTTGAAGGTCACCGATTTACAATTGTGACTGATCACTCACGTCTGAAGTGGCTTATGTCACAGAAGGACTTGAGTGGTCGTCTGGCTAGGTGGAGCCTAAAACTCCAACATATGGATTTTACCATTGTCCACCAAAAAGGTACCCAAAATATAGTCCCTGATGCTCTATCTCGTCTTTATGACGATACACACGAGGAATTGACGGAAGCATTAACACATCACATTAACGACATCAAAATCGACAATGAGGGTTATCGGCACAAGGAATATACGGATATGATAGCTAAAGTTCAATCATCTCCCAAGGACTTTCCATCTGTTAAAGTCGTGGATGATAAGCTATACATTCGTATTGAGCCAAGATCTGACGCAATACCCAACGATGTTCCTGTGTGGAAGCTCTGGGTACCAAAACCGATGACTTCAAACATGATTCAGAAACATCATGATGAATTACTTCGACGTCTTTATTATTGGCCGGGCATGGCGTCACAGGTACACAACTATGTTGTGTCCTGCGACACATGTAAACAAACAAAAGCCACGAATCAGATATTGCGTCCTCCGATGCAATATCAATTCGAAACAGCACGTCCATGGCAGAGAGTCTATATAGATTTTTTGGGACCGTATCCTCGTTCTACACTTGGGAATACGGTGTTATTGATAGTTCTGGATCATGCTACGAAGTTTGTACTACTGAAACCACTTAGAAACGCAACTTCACCGAAGGTGAATGCTTTTCTAAGGAATGAAGTGTTTCTTACATATGGGGTACCAGAGTTTCTACACAGTGACAATGGCAAACAGTTCACTAGTAGGAACTTTCAAAATCTTTTGTCAGATTTCGGCATTAAACACATTAGGACCGGTGTCTATAGTCCTCAAAGTAACGCGTCAGAGCGGGTCAACCGATCAGTTTTAGCAGCAATCCGAGCGTTCCTTAAAGGTCAACATACCAAGTGGGACTCACAAATTGGTGAAATCGCGTATGCACTGCGGGCTGCAGTACATTCAGCTACCAAGTACTCACCGTACTATTTATTATTTGGTCAACATCCAGTTTCGGATGGGAATACTTACCAATTGTTGAGATCACTACATCAGCTTGGTGAAGATGCTGGTGAGGAAATGGAACGCACTGATCATTTGACTCTGCTTAGGAACCGGGTTCAACAAAATTTAAAAGCAGCTTTTAAGAAATCGCAACATCAGTACAACCTGCGATCTAAACTACGGACTTTTCAACCACAACAACGTGTGTTTGTACGGCAACATCATTTGAGTGACGCTACCAAAAGGTTCTCGGCAAAATTGGCTCCAAAGTTCTTGCCTGCAATGATTAAGACTAAGATTGGAAATGTACTTTATGAGTGCATAGATATGAGCGGTAAGAATCTTGGAGTACATCACGCGAAAGACATCAGGGAATGATGTCTTTTCGTTAGGTAGGGTTGTTCCTCTGGCTGATTGTCGTCTCTGGGGTTCACATCTTCAGGTCATACTTACTGGTTGTATCGGGGTGTCCATGGTGCTGACGTTCGGATGGATGGTCGGTCTCAATGCTCAGTGAAGTTCTTAAGGACTTCATGAGTGTTGGAACCGGTCATCGGTCTTGACGCCAGTGACTGTGGGTATCTCGATCCCAGATACAGTTTAATAAGTGGAAGTAGTTCGGTGGTTTTCTGTCATGGAGGGGATGGCGACGTTTTTGTGATTTCAAGAGTAAAAATCTTGGTTTCTACCTTGAATTCATGGTGTAACGATCGCAATAATCACGAAACAATAATAAAACCAAATTCATCTTCGTTTTCAATTCAATAAAAATGCATTTCATTAGTTTCCGTTCATTCTTACATTAATAATAATTTTAAAATTTTCTAAAACTTAACTGCTAGTTAAATTTTGAACATACTATAAAAAGCAAACGAACGTACTAAATTTTTATTTCCAATGCTAATGAACAGACGTCGTTGTTAATCATTACTGAATTTTCGGAGATTGCCCGATTTTGTTTTGACATCATAAGATGGAAAAATCAAAATCACATTTTGCAATTTCATAATTTAAAAATAATATTTGATTCCATTTTTGTGATTCAAAAGAATTGGTCAATTGTTTGTTAGGAAGATTATTCCTATTTTTTATATTATATTTAAACGTGGATTTAATTTAATATAAGTTTGTAATAATTAAATTATTTCTTCATTCCATTTTTCTGCTTTTAAAGAGAAAACATTTTAATTGTGCTTTTATGTTATGCAAGATTATATTTTCGTGAAATTAAATTCATAACAAATAAATGTAGTTATAATAAGTGAAATGATAACAACATATTAAAATGTATCGATTATTGTGTATACAAAATATATCACAAAATAATTTTAAAGTGATACTGAAAAATTATGTAAATCTTTCGAATGAATAAAAAAAATTATCGTAATTCATTTACATTAGTGTCACATGCGAAATATGAACTTAATTCTTTAAACAACTTTAATAAAAATGTATAATAAATGTTGGTTCGTAAAGCAACTTATAATTTTTATTTGAATTACGAACAAAGTGGAATATTCACGCCGCAATGGGGTACAAAAAAAATACGAATAATAGTTTTATGTGCCAGGAACCTCGCTCGAAAGGATCTATTTTTTGATGGTGATCAATTTCGTATAACAAAATCAGATGCTGTTGAGTTTTGGAAAATCAAACTAATAACTTAAAACAACAGAATATTGATGACAGCAATCAACAGTTGCAACTAAGGTATTTATTATTAATATTTATGTTAATTTTAATTTAGACATTACTTTTGTAATGTCGAGATAAACTAAGGAAAAAGATAATAAGAGATTCCCAAATCTCGGATTCGAATGGGAACGGTCTGTTCACTCCGAATTCCTTTAAGTACCGTAACATTACTATTAATTTCTTTTTATATATATATTTGTATTACCAAAGGTCCAAATATAATAAATTGGCACCGTAACAGGGCCAACAATGCAAATATAATATGTTGATAAATCTATTCAATGCCAGTTTTAATAAAATCTTAAATTCTGTTTGGAGTTGTGTTAGACTTCTTAAGATTTCGTCTGTATATTTGCAACATATTTTAAGCTCAAAAGAGTTCGAGTCAGTTTCATAAGTTCTTGTTAAAAGAATTTCAAAAGGAAGAAGATTGAAGATTTTGATTGAAGATTTTGGACATAAACTTAATAATCACCGAAGATTTTGGGAAAGAAAATATTTGTTAATTTCAAGGAATTCTTGATGGAAGCTTTAAGCGAGAAATACTAGCTTTTTTTCAAGTTGTGAATAACAATGCTATTTCTACTCCGTTCTACATTATAGCACAACTAGCTATAAATTGGTGACCCCGACGTGATTTTGTTGTTGAATTAATTGAATTAACACTTTCTCCGCTCAACATTGAACTACTTTGACTGCTACTACGTCCCGACGAATAGGCTCGATTACGAAAATTACCTAATGTTGGTGATGTGTTTCCTGAATTTGGTATTGCAAAAATATCATGAACACAAAAAAGCTTTTTATTTTATTTATTTAATGCATATTATAATAAATTGAACTTTTATAGAAACTATAATTTTATTTTATACCGGATAGCTCAAAAAAAGCTATTTGAAACCTGAAACTACGACAAACTACCACACAAACAAATACCATTGGAAATCTCTTACTGATTGAATATAATGAAACTAATAATTAGCTAACAGAAAAATCATTTACGATGCAAAATAAATTAACAAAAATTTATACGCATCAAAATATCTAAAATAACTTACATTATTACATTTCTTCAATGTTGTCTTCATAGTGACTCCCTTTATTAACAAGTCCTGATGGTATAATATATTTAGCACACTCATTACATGGAAAGAATGCTACATAAATTGTGTTTCCTATTCTTTTTTATTTCTTTTATTACGCTTTATTTATTCAAAATTCCCCTAACAAATTAAAAACTTGATTTGTTGGTATAGTAATATAAACCAGTTAAAACAAAAACAATACATATATAAAATCTAAAATAAACAAACATGTTTGGTTTTGTTTTTCATTTCATTCAATATGGCGATACAAACTTAAACAGGAAAACATGAATGAAATTATTTGAATTACTTGTAGTCGTGGATAAAATAGTATCTTGTATTCGCTTAGGATGAAGGCAATTCTTCACTCGGATGATTCCCTCCACTCGCTACGCTCGTTCCGGGAAACTTCATCCTCGTGAGGAATTGCCTTCATTCTAGCTCATACAAGAATATACTATTCCCCAATGATTTTGAACCAATCATCAACATCATCACTATTTTTCATGAGAAATAAATTTAAAACAAAACACAATCATATGTTTTTCTTAACATTTTTACACAATATAATTGATTGGATTTATATATTATTTAAACAAAGAAAACTTAAACAATTGTTGTAATCATAACTTAAATTTTACCACATAGTTAAATTAAATTTATAACAACCATATTTCAGTACCTCGGAGGTATACTGCACTATGTCATTTTAGTCAACTTTTCAGTAGAGCAGGTTTATTGTTGTCGGACGCTCTTTGTGCACCATAATTACGTATGTTAACTATGTTTCGACCAGAAATGCAGTTGGACTCAATTATTGTCACAATATTTATCTGGTTCTTACTAATCTAACTAATCAAACTTGCAATTTTTTAATTGACTGAAAAGTTGACTAGAATGACATAGTGCAGTTTAACTCCGGAGTACTGATTTGTTTCTTTTAATTTCCAAATTTATACTGCACTTTTTGAGTTTTAAAATTATACTAATCGATTTGGTTAGAAAAATTCTTATTTTTATATCATAGGTTCGCCTTTCTGTTTCCCTTTCCAATAATCAACAATTTCTCCAACGTATAAAAAAAACATTTAATCAAACATGTTTATTGAAATTGCGTGACGTAACTACCCATCAACAGTAGCACACAAAAATGTAACTACGGTTATCATAATTTAAGAAAAATAACAAAACTATTTTAAGTTCGAAAACTATTATTTTCAGAGTAAAGATTGACATAGTCTGCCGTAACAATATGTTGAACTGATGAACCTATTTTTCCCAAGTTACTTTATTCAATTCAAATAGACATACGTTCTGTAGTAGCTCAATTTACGTTCAGTGTGAACTGAATATTACCGTCGGTACATGCAAATTAGGAATACATTCAGTTTGAATCATTCAGTAGTTAAAGCGATTAAAAAACGGCTGTAATTCACTTTAACAAAATGTAGTTCACTCCTGATGGAAAAAGAGAAAAGTTTCCAAATTCATGCAATGTGTTGAGGGTATATAAAATTTGTAATGTCACTCTCCATTATTAATTATTGCATTGCCACGACATATTTATAAATTACAAAAGAAACGTTTGTTTTAGGAAAATTGGATTTTAATTAAATTTTTGTATATGTCATTTCGTTTAGATAAAGTTAAATTCTAAAATATAAATATAAATTTTAAAAACAGTATATCGAAAATATCTGATTTGTATTCATTGATGCTTCTAATAATACAATTCCTTTCATAATAAAAGAATAAGATTTAGGAAAACCAAGTTAAATGTTTTTAAAGAATTCAATTGTTAGCTATTTAGTGCTACTTAATATTGATGCAGGGCCATTAGTGAATGTTGAAGATACAGTACAACGAAGAATTGGGGAAATAAAAGCTAACATATTGTATAAACCAAATTGTATAAATTATCTAACAACACGAATGAGTTTTTTTATTGATTTGAAACAACCAGAACCAAGAAATAAATCTGCTGATTCAACTGCAACAGGATCACACATCATCTCCATCATCAAGTATCATCGCCTCGAAGCCTCCATCAAGTATCATCGCCAGATCCATCACTCGGACAACAGCAGCAGCAGCTATTAAAACTGGTGACCCCGATAAAAAATAAACTGGGCATTTTTCTCTTTTAAATCAGGCGTTTTTTTTTTGTAAATTTACATTTTTTTTCTCGTAAATAATGTTATTCAAAGAACTTGCAATTATTATTGGAACCTTGTTGGTCGCGATCTGGTCTTTCACTACCGTGAACCAACACGCCACAGGAGTGCTATGCGCCGCAACACTTCTACCTAGTTGCCATTAAGACTAGGCTACTCCGCTTGGGATTCCGATACCCAGTAGTAGCCGCAGGACCACCAGAACTGTTCCAACTTTCAACTCCAATAACTTTACGGATACTCAAGACTAGCGTCAGGCACTGGTCGCAAAGCAGGTTGAAACCGTTCTGGCCCAAATGAATCTTGGAGGTACAACCGATTCTTCAAATCCTTCACTCTGTGCAGGTATTTGTGAAAATTGTGCTTTAACAAAGCTAACAGGGAATCACAACGTTCATACGTTCGTTACAAGCAAATTTTTTTAGGAACTCATCTTTGATAGAGTATATGTACTACATTAATATTTAAAATTCTTGATATATTCTGAAATTAAAAAAGAAATTAAATCAACGAAGAATAGTGCATCATCTTTAAAACTGAACTGCACGGAATCGACTCGTGTCAACTTATAGATTCTTCATACGTAGGCTTGTCAGATATTTTTTTTTAAAAATACGTACAAAAAATGAAGCTTACTTACAAACAAAAACAATACGTACAAAAATACGGACTAGTAAAATGAAACAAAGCCGATGACATTTTCAAATTATGACATTTTCTTGCAGGGTTAGGTATTATGGATTTATTTAATCGACAATATCGATTTTATTCATGTTGAAATAAGGGTTTTGTTCATTGTGTTAGTGTTGTTGAGTTAAAAATAAAGAAAATAACTATAGAATGAAATTTTTTTGACATATTCCTGAAAATACGTACATTTTGGTACGTATTTTCAAATTTTCACTTAAGTAATGGTTTCCTAGGATAGCGGTGCCGCTATATAGCGAGCGTAATATAGCGGTAGGTTACGTCATAAAAACGTTGTCTATATAAATTAAATGGTGGTGGTTTCCTAGAGTGATTTGAACGTCAAAAAGCGGTGCCTCTATTTTTATTACGGCCGTCATTACGTTGTCAAATAGTTGATGAACGTTTTTTCTTAAAATAACGGTGAAGATTTTGAAAAAATTTTCGTTGGACTTTTTCGATTTTAGGGAATTTACAGAATTGATGTGTATTGTCCATTTGTCATTCATATTAATAAAAACTGGTTCAAACTTATAAGTGTTTCTTAACTAAGCATAAATAATTGTGTTGCAAATTATAAATTGTGGTAAATAATAAATAAAATAAAACTATATATTCTAACTTTGTAAAGATTTTGTTATCATTGTAGATTTTGCTAAAACTATTGTGGTTTTTCATAATATGTAAACATGAATACTAACGTAAACTGGACTAATGAAGATGATGAGGGTTTGATTGATTTTGTTAAGAATCATGAGGCTTTATATAATTTAAAAACTAAAGAATACAGAAATTCACAAATGAAAGAAAACCTTTGGGCTAATATCGGAACTTCGCTTAAAAAAACTGGTAAATATCTTTTAATTTGAATATAATTTATTTTGTCCCAATATCTTCAAATGGTATTACAAAAAGTGCATAATATATGAAAAAAAACTATAACGCTAATGTTGCACTGCATATTTATGTTGCCACTCAACAGCACCTGGACCGTTGAAATAATTTTTAAACACATCTCTGATTTGAGTAGAATTTATTCTAGCCCGTACATTGTGCTCTGTTAAAGGCATTAAATTTTCTGTGGGTAATGGCAGTTCATCATCCAAATGTTTTTGACCTGGAGCAAGTACTTTTGCTTCCCGTAAAATATTATGCAATATGCAGGCGCATACAATTAATTTGTCCGTAGTTTCTGGTGCGGTAGCAATAGGTAGAAAAAATATTCTAAAATAACTGCATAAAATTCCGAACGTATTTTCGCTTGTCCTTCGAGATCGAGAGTGTCGATAGTTATATACCGCTTTTGATGCATCACAAAGAGATTGCTGTCGCGGGTAGGGTTTCATCAAATTTTCATGTAAAGCAAAAGCTTCATCTCCTACAATTACATGCGGTACAACAATATTCGTGCCTGGAAGTTCTTTTGGTGCTGGTATATTAAGGGTATTATTTTTTATCTTTTGACCCATTTTGCTTTTTAAAAATATACCAGCATCTCCTTCTCTACCATAGGACCCGACATCAATTGCTATAAATTTGCAATCCGCATCAACAATTGCTAGCAAAACCATCGAATAATACTCTTTATAGTTAAAATATAAAGAGCCACTACCCTTGGGAGCCTTTAATCGTATATGTTTCCCATCGATCGCCCCGACGCAGTTTGGATAATTCCATTTTGTTGAAAAAACATCACTATTTTTTTTAAACTGATCTTCTGTTGGGGATGGTATTATTAACTTTAACATTTTTTTGAGAATGGCATCTGAAACTTCTCTAACTATAACGCTTATCCAGGAGTGGCTTACTCGAAACTGGAAAGCAAGCGATCGAAACGACTCCCCAGTCGCCAAATGCCTAAAATAAAAATAAAAATGAATGTTTATGTATTTTTGCAGGTTTTGAATGTCGAAAAAGATGGATGTACATTAGAGATTATTATATTCGACGTAAAGGAAAACCTGGCACTGGTTCAAGCGGAGCAGCAGCGAAAAAAAGGAGTAATCTTCTTTCCTTTTTGGATATTCTTCCTGCATCACAGAGGAACAGTATTAGTAATATTGAGGAATCTCAGCTTTCTATAGACGGAGATACATTAAAAATGTTGACTGATAATGCAAACATTGAAAATACAGTAATGGGGAACTCATTAGTCGAAGCCCCAGAAATCTCAAAAAAAATCTCCCAGAAATCTCAATTTAACAGCAATAAAAAAAATAAAAAATTTACTCATTCTGAAGAACGATTGAAGCTATTGAAACAAATAGCTCAACGAAGAGAAAATGTTCAGTGAGTTGGATGAAACTGATTTATTTTTCAGTTCCATAGCAAAAATTGTTAAAAAGCTTCCTAGATATGAGCAAGTTGAATTGAGGATAGAAATTTCAAAATTGGTTGGAAATGCGGAAATTCGGTGCATTCCAATGGAAACGGGGGAAAGCAATGAATCGTCATCAAGATCATGTTTCAGTCTGGATGATTCATCAGATATGATATTATACTCACCGACAAATGAGCTATCAGATAACGAAGAAGTTTTATTTATAACAGGCGATTAACTATTAAAGAACATTTATAAAAAAATTAAGTTCAAAAACTAAAACCCGATTACTGAAAAATCAAGTATGAAACCATAAAATATTCTCATCTCAAATTGTTATATGTACAAACTGTTCAATATTTGTTATCTAATCTATTAAATAAACAACTTACACATAATTTATTTTAATATATTTGATACATATCCATTATGATGTTCAGAGGATAGTCGTGGTCGTATGCCACCTCCCCCAACAAAACAATGGATTCTAACAGTAGTAAGCGTTCATAAGCTATAAAGCAAAGAGCATCCCTCTATACATCCAGAGGGCAAATATACATTTTTTATCTCGCGTAGGAATTTTTTCTATGATACATTAAATAGTTTGTACATAACAATTTGAGATGGGAATATTTTATTGTTTGATCCTTGATTTTTCAGTAGTTGGGTTTTAGTTTTTGAATTTCATTTTTTTATACTTGATTCCTTCAAACGGATGTAATACGTTGTACAAGTAAATACAGTTGTGCAAGTGCTGCTTTATTTTTATTCGAATTTAATTTAATCCAATGAAATCCTCTAAGAAGTAATGAAATCATTGAATTTCACCAATCATATTTCAATTTTACTGATATTTTTTCAAGGAAATATATCAGGCGGCAATTATGAATTACAATTAATTATAATTGATTATTATAATAAATTATTAATTTTAATAATTAATTATTATAATGGATAATTTATTTTAGTTTAATTAATTACTTATTAATTCTTATTTTCTAAGCACTTATCAATTATATTAAATTATAGAATCGTGATTTAAAATTAAAGATTTAATAGAAATAGAAATTAATGGAATTATGAATTAATAAATGTCTTAAAATTTTTATTTGAAAGATAATTGTTTTAATTATTTAATTTTTTGGTATAGGCAAAACAATTCCTAAACAAATTTCCCCTCGAAAGTCTCATAATTTATTCACAAAAAATTAGCATTTATGGCAATAATCAAAATGAATAAAAGATGAAGTTCAAAACTAAAATTTTGGATGATATTCTGAATATTAGACCAATTGGCCACATGTAATTATGAGAACACTTTTATAGCTACGGTACGGTTGCTCCCCTGCGTTTTCGGGGACACAACGACTCAAATACATGGTAAATAAATGTGAGTGTTAGCCATTACTTTCTAGAGGTACTTCCAGCTTATGTTAGCTTATTATTACCCACGTAGATTAATTATAATGTGACCATTTTTCATACTATAAAAATGAGGACGGAAAAATAAAAAAAAAGTACAACGTAAATACTAGTCACCGGATCCTCACTCCTTTCATTTGATGATTACCACATATTTTATACTTCATGTGAACAACTTTTTTATCTGCCATTTTCCTCGATTCGTTTGGAAAACTCCGTTACAGAGTTTTCCAAGGTTACGTCAGGGTAACCTTGTCCGGCAAAAATTTCTCTGCTATTGTCGAATCCGACAGACAACCCAAACATGCCAAAATGTCAATGATCGTATACTCGGCAATAGCAGACAAATTTTTGTCGAACAAGGTTAGCGTCGTTTTCTAAAACAAATTGCCACCCCTACTAATAAAAAACAATATTATGTTAACAAATTTACACGACCCCGAGAAATCGCCATGATTCGGAGTTTTCCAAGCGAAAAAGCGGTCGAATCGAGGAAAATGCCAGATAAAAAATTTGTCGGTCTCGTCAGACATTCGCTTCACAAAGTATAAAATATGTGGTAATCATCAAACAAAAAGGGGCGAAGGCCTGGTGACTATTAGATAATATAAAAAGTATTCGTTATTTTTCGTTCAATTTTCGAATGACAATTAATTTTAATCAAGTTGTACATATGTGTCATTATTATCTACAACCTTTTGCCATTTTATAGTTAGTTTCATGATTCCTTGGTTTATCGCTAAAAACCTTGGTCAAGTGATTTTCGGTGACTCGGCAAGCTTTTTTCCATCAAGGAAGTTTTTCAAAGACAGTGATAGATGATAGTCAGAAGGAACAAGATCTTGGCTATACATTGACTGCACCGAAAATACACAACCCAGTTGGCAGTTCAATCATTTTTTGGTGGGTCATCAAAGATTTGTGTAGTCTGGCATTGTCATGATGGAAAACAACACCCTTTCGAATGAGAAATTCCAATTCTTAGCTACAAAAATTTAGCTTAACTTAACTTACTTAGCAACAAAATTAAATTGATAGATGGCTGTGTACTAATAAAAAAGTCTATGAATACAGAGATTAACAGATTAGTTTTAAAATATCGAAAAGGATGACAGCTAGGAGGACATATTCCGAGGCAGGACAGGACCTACAAAATAAGGACTGTCATTGCAAAAGGAGGACGGTTGGTCACCTAATATAAAGACGTGATTTCAGAAATTATTACCCAATAATCGGGAAGCATGTAACCAAAGTAACGAGTATTAAAGTACATTTAGAATAAATTATGTTTTATTTAGAATATGTTGTTATTTTTACATACCTCACATATATACATAGCATTTGTTCTGCGGATATAGGTTTTTTATGTCTGTTGTATGGTTTTGTATTTAAATCATCTCTTATGTGATTCAAAACATAATCAAACAATACCGGCGTTAAACGGAAATATTGACGAAATTTCTCATCATTACAATGTAGATGTAGGGTGACCATTTTTTTTCTAAGTAAAATCAGTACAAAATTTTAAGAGTTAAAATATGTAGCATCCTTAGTCTCCCCTATGACTCTTCTAAGCCGAAAGGTAAAGTGTGAACGAAGTAGACAAATCTGTTTTAATTTTTTTAATTAGTTTTAAGAAAATTTTGTTGAAACCAACACCAGAATTTTATGAAATACAACTTTCCGCCACGATTGCTTGGGAAACACAGGGTTAGAATTTTGATCTTTTTTCCGTGGGTAACTCCACCTTTTAAAAATAAAAGTATTTTTTCTATGATAGCAAATGAAATATCTATTTTCTCAAGCCTGCTTGAAATAGCATATTTTCCTACAAGAGATGAAAACATTGTTTTTTCGTGAGTAAACAGTTGTACACGAGACGCGCTAGCCGCGAGTGAGACATGTTTACGAACGAAAAACGTTTTTATCTCGCGTAGGAAATGCAATTTTTTCTATGATAGTATATTTTTAATCGATATTTACTATAAATTATAAAATTAAAAATTGACAACATAACATTAAAAATTCATATTCTATTTTTTTATGGTTGCGTTGTTTAAAAAACTTTGTAAAATTATATGAGCAACCATAGCAACTGCAATTTGTTATTCTTTTTACACTATATAGTTGTAAAAGAACCCATTTTCACAGGTCATTAAGCGTGATTAGGGTTGCCAGACGTCCCGATTAATCGGGATTGTCCGGTTTTCAGAGATGTTTTCGAGTGTCCCCAAAAGTATCTTGGGGACGTCAAATGTCCCGATTTAGATTTATTATAAAAATCAAAATTAAATTTTTTATTATAAAAATCAAAATTAAATTTATTTTATGAAATACTTAATCAAATAATTTTTGAACGGGCCCAAAATTTAAAATCTGAACGTACCCTGATATGAAAAAGAAATTTGTATCATTCAGTAATACCAACTTTATTTATAATCAATGGTAGCTGTCAAAATAAGTTATAATATCAGAAGTGTGGTGTTTGTTTCGTTGATAGTTCGCATAGTTAAATTTTTTATAGTTTAAATCTGTAGTAAGTATTTTAATTTAACATTTTGACAATATTTAGTTATTTATTCTATACCTTTAAATATAGTTTAAAAATGCCAAAAAGATCTTGTCAGTATTTGGAAAGATATACTGAAGTGTATCCGTTTATAAGGAAAGGAAAAACAAACACCGAAGTATATTGTTTACATTGCAAAGTTTATTTTAGCATAAGCCATGGTGGTGTTTCGGACATTAAAAAGCATATAGTTCATCAAAAACATATATCTGCTGAACGATTATCCAGCAGTTGTAATAATTTAAGTTCGTTTTTTGTGAAAACACAAAGCGATGAGAACGAAAAAATTATTACAAGTGAATTATGTTTTGCTTATCATATCATTAAACACCACCAATCGTTTATATCCAATGCCTGTACTAATAAATTATTTCCATTATTATTTAATGACTCAAAAATTGCCACAAAGTATGCCTCCTCCAGAACTAAGGCGACAAGAATGATAACACAGGTTTTGGCCCCACATTCTGTTAATGTCATTTGCAATGAACTGGAAAAAGTTTCTTATTACAGTATAAGTACTGATGCAAGTAATCATAAGGCGGAAAAAATGTTTCCTCTCGTGTTGCAATATTTTAATATGACTGGAATTCATATTAAATTATTAAAACTAGATAATTTAAAAGGTGAAAACTCTGATATGGTTGCTTCTTTTTGTATAAAATCTCTGAAAGATTTAAAAACAAATATGAAAAAATGTAATGGATTTTGTGGTGATAATGCTAACGTTAATTTTGGAGGACGAGAAAGAATGGGTAAAAATAACGTATTCACAAAATTAAAACTTGAACTCGGTGTAGATATAGAAGGCATAGGTTGTCCAGCACATATAGTACAAAATTCTATGCATACTGCTTCTGATCAATTATCATGCGACGTAGAACAAATTGTGGTGAAAATATTTAATTATTTTTCAATTTATACACTGAAAATAATATGGTACATTTATTTAATGTATCACATACATTAGGATTTTCTTTTAAGAAATTACATTGTCTTTACGTAATTTATCTAATAACAATGTACTTTACGTTGCTTTAATGTAAAATACATTGGTGAGTAAATTTTGGCTATTCTACGTTTAATGTAAAATATTTATTGAAAATTTTATAGCCATTTTAGTATGCTTTTTTCTTAAAATTAACAGAATGTTTTAAATACATTGGTTTAATGTACTAAAACCAATGACTAAATACACCACAATAATGTATATGTACATTGTACATTGCCTACATAAAAACAATGTACTTTTACATTGTTAATAAATAAACATTTACATTGAACCAATAACTATTTTAACCAATTTGATATTTCGGTGAATGATATTTTCCAGTTTCATTTTTGTTTTCGACACGCACGCATCGTTGAAATTATAATTAAATAAAGTGCAGAAAATTAAAATTAAAGTATTAACTAAAATCCGTGGTCAGTTTAGAAGTTCATGTGTATTAATTATTATCTGTGATAAAATATATAAAATAAAACCTATAAAAACGTGCAAAGAAACAGTTATTTAAATTGTTGGCGTCTATTAAAAAAAAAACAATGTATTACTACATTGAATTTTGGATTTACATTGGATTTGTTCTCCAAACGCATGCATAACTAAATAAAGTGATTTTGTGACTAACAAGTGATTTTATAAACAAACAAGTAGTGCAACAATTATTGGAACACCTCCAGTTACGCTAATTATCAAAAATTAAATTAAGAAGTGGTTTTGTAAGTAGTAGTAGTATTAGAGTATTTATATTTGATTTAATTTAATTTTAAGTTATTTGATTTATATATTTCATTTAATTTAATTTGTACGACATATATCTATTTAAATTTAAAATGAAATGCTATCTATGTAAAAAAACATTTAATTCATCTAATTTGTTAGTTTTTCATTTAAAAGTTAGTCATCAACTGTCTGAGAAAAGTACTTACAGGTGCATTGAAACAATGTGTGTTCAAAGTTTTCAAAACTTAACTAGTTTCAAAAGGCATATTACAAGAAAACATTTCCCTTCAGCGAACAAGAAAAAACAATGTAATTTAGTCAAAAAAACTGACGTTAATACAAATCATGCTTTTAATAGAGATAAAGATTTGCCAAATGAATTAGATAAAAATAAGCAGTTAGAATATAATTCTGAAAATGCATCCCAAAAATTAGATTTAGACATTTTGCTACTACAAATTAATAATTTTGTGTGTGAGTTTATTTTGGGGCTGCATAATAACAATAATTTCACAAGGCAAGACGTTAGTGATATTCAAAGCCAAGTTAGTAAAAAAATTTTAAGTCCTGTACTTGATGTATTTAAATCATTTGCACAGTCTAAACTTTTACCGTATCCTTTAATTTATTGTGAGTGTCTGGATATAATAAATAAGTTCCAAAATCTTTTTAAATTTTGTAGCTCGGATTACTTGTTACATAAACATTTAAAAGACACGGGACATCTTGATGACATTCACGAATTTAACATCAATACAGAAATTACCAGTATATACAGGAACGGTTCTTTTATTTATGATGAAAAGGAAACCAAAGGGATTTTAATGCCAATTAAATTTCAATTTAAACATTTCTTTCTAAGTGGTAATATATTGAAAAACATGTTACAATATATGACTAGCCTGCAAAATAATACTTCATCATTAAATAATTTTATTAAAGGTGATCTGTGGAAAGAAAAGCAAGAGTTATATCCAAATAAAATTCTTGTTCCCTATTATATTTATTCAGACGACATTGAAGTAAACAATCCCTTAGCATCCCATGCTACAGTTCATTCTATTTGTAACATATATTATTCGTTTTCCTGTTTTCCATTTGCTGAATCTAAGCTTGAAAATGTATTCTTAGCTGCCACATTAAAATCTAAAGATATAAAAACATTTGGCAATGATAATTGTTTATTTGCATTGGTGTCTGAAATAAAGTCTATCGAAGAGAATGGAATTGAAATTGTCACTTCGGAGGGAACATATAAAGTTCATTTTATTCTTGGCTTGATTCTGGGCGATAATTTGGCATTGAACAATATTCTAGATTTTAATAAGTCTTTCTCAAGTACTTCATTTTGCAGATTTTGCAAAGCTACAAAGTTAGAGACCCAAATTCAGTGTTTGGAGCAAAGAAATCAGCTACGCACAATTGATAATTATAGCAATGATATTCAAAAAAATAATCCAAAAGAAACTGGCTTAATAAAATCATCAATTTTTAACAACATTCCTTCCTTTCATGTTGTAAAAAACTATGCCATGGACATTATGCATGATATTTTTGAAGGAACATGTCACTATATTCTCTGTCATGCGTTTTTGTATTTTATCCAAACAATGAAGTACTTTTCGTTAGATATATTAAATGCGAGAAAACAGTCTTTTGTTTATGGTCCAATTGAAATTGAAAATATGTCTCCTGACATAAAATTAATTCACCTGCAAAAAAACCACTTAAAAATGTCCGCTAGGGAAATGATTACTTTTGTCAATTTTATTACATTGATGATATATGATCTTGTACCACTTAATGATGAAGTTTGGATTTATTTAGTGAATATGATTGAAATGATAGATTTGTTACTTTGCTTTGAATTTTCGAACGCTGCTATTGATGTTTTAACTTCTAAAATAGAAACTCACAATAGAGATTATATGCGCTTATTTAATGATACACTTAAGCCAAAATTTCATAACTTAGTACACTATCCAACGGCTATTAAAAATTCAGGACCTTTGCGCAAAATATGGTGTTTTAAATTTGAAGCTAAGCATAGAGATTTTAAAGTTTATTCGCATGCTATCACTTCTATAAAAAAAATTTGTCTAACAATTGCCAAAAAATATCAGTTAAAATTTGCAAATCAAATATTCCAATCCAAACATCCCCTAACTTCTCACAAGTTCGTAGAAAAAGATAAACTAATTACAAATAAATACATAAGTATAATTTGTGATATGTTAAAATGCAGTCCTAATGATTGTCAACTTTATTCATGTGTTGAGTATAATGGTGTTAAATATAAAACTGGATATTATGTAGCAAATATGATCAATGATGTTACAATATTTGTAATATTAAATATAATTTTAATAAACAATTTTGAAGTTAAATTGTTTTGTCAGCAGGTTAATAATGCCGAATATATACCTCACTTAGTATCGTTTGAAGTTGATTCAGATAATTTAGGAACATTTTCAATATTGTCAATAACAGAGTTAATAGGTCCTCCTAGTAATATATCAAAAACAATAAAAGGGAAAAAGATGATAAGAATAAAAGAACATTACATAAATTATTTAAATTAAAACAAAACATGAATTATGAATTTCAAATTTAATATATAAACTAATAATTTTAACTTTAATAATATTTAATAAATAAATGAAATAATTTTATATATTTTAATATAATTTAAAAAAAACTATAAATATAAATAATACTTTTCCACTTTATTGTTTTTAATTTCACAATAAATAATCAGAAGTTGTTTAATTTTCATTAGTTTTATTTGGAAAAATAAATTAAATCTTTCTATTTTCTGATTTGCAAAGAAGGGAACGAACATAGTTTTATATTTTAATGTTTTAGTATTTTTAAATTTTACTTATAAAGTTACTTTGTAAACCATTTTTAAAATTAAATATTGTAATGTTAATTAAATGTTTTATATAAAATTAGAATAAAAATGGTTAAGATAAATGTTTAACATAAACTAAATTACAATATTGATTGAGATGAATTCTTAGTATATACGAAAAACTAACATATATATGTTTAGTTAGGTTGAATCACGTCATTAGATTAGATAATTCAAAATTATTGAAAAAAATGTTTTTTAAAAAAGTATTTCTTAAAATTTAAGCTATTATATTAAAATCTGCACCTCATATTATAACATCATCAACAAAATGGAAAATAATAAAAGCCATGAACTACAAAATATAGAAATAGAATTTTTAGATATCTTTGATACTTCAACATGCAACAGTGAAAATATGACAAATGAACAATCCACCTATTTTAATACATACACAGCAGAAAACATCCAACTAGAAAGAGTTACGGAAGATGATGATCTGGAATCATTACTGCGTTCTTGGAATCAAGAATATTTAATAAACCATTTTAAAAGTAAGTAAATCTATATAATTATAGTAATTTAATATAGTTGATAAATTATATTGTATATTTGTTTCATGCTTATCGGTTTAGTAACTTCACCGATAAGCATGATCCAAACAAGTAACATAACAATATCAACAGTCGTTAAACATTTATATTAATCATTGTAATAGTGATTGATAATTATTATTATTTAAATTCACTTACATTTTTAGACGAGAAGATAGACCTAAACGTGTTTAGAGCTATGAAAAGGTGCCATATAAGCAAAATAACTGAGAAGTTTCCCATAGGATATCAAATTTTATTTGAGCATAATATCGAGACTTGGCGAAATAGTATCGGCTTACCTTTTTTACAGGAAAATATCACGAACTCACCATCGTCAATACAACTGTCTTCTAAGCGGCTTTCACCATATTCTAGGTCATCAACACCGGATCGTGTTTCTGCATTCCAAATATCGGTAAACGATATTTTAAATGATACAGAAAGAGGGAAAATGATTTTGGAAGCGTATTCGAAGATGTCCAACATCACGACAGATCAAAGAAATTCACTTGTTAAATTAGTGGCACAATATTTTATTGATCACAATGAACACCTTTCCTTATCACATAGCTATAGGATAGAAGAGCAAATAATAAGCATTTTCAATGGAGAAAAACTGGTAATATCAATATTATAAATAATGTGAAAAGTATAAATATAATTGTTTATTAATTTAAAAGGAATACTACAGAAACGGAAAGAGAGGTACAATATACAACAAATATATTAATTTGAAATCGTCTTTTAAGAACATATGTCCAGTTGCTACGATTTCTGTTGACGAAAATGATGAAATTTTCGGTAATTTTTCTTTTATTTGTTTTTAAGATAAATATATTTTAAAATTGTATATATAATGTATTATATAGTTCCTGAACCTGATTCAGCAGCCTGTATTGAATCCTTAAAATACGACAACCTAATTGTGTGGAAGAATTTGATCACGTCTGGCGTGCCTGTAGTCAATTAAGACTAAATGAAATTAAAAATGCTTCTTCCACAGAAGAAATCTTTAAAAAATGGCCACAATATAAAACTCCTTCTGGATATAGATTGGTAAATATTTTTAAAAAGCATAATATGCAGATTATTTATTAATTTTTTTCCAGATTGATATCGATTTTAAAACGACTTTTAAAGGATGTGATGCTCTTTTAAATTTGTGGGATGACCAAACCAATAAAATTTTGGAGTTTTTGCTAAAAAATGTTATTGACCATGAAATCAAAAATGTTGTATCAAAGTTAAAAAATTTGGAAAATGTTGACAAAAGTATTATATTTATAAATCAGTAAATTGCAGTTAGAGTTAACGTAATTATTTGCAGATATTTCATGTGCCGTTCTTACCTGGTCGCTACATGGATACTTTGTGCCTACTCATAGGATTGTAAAAAAGGATAATAGTGGCAAAAAAACCTTCAAGAAATGCAGCATCAAAGATTCACAAGAGGCTTTTTTGTATATAAGGAAAACTGCTGCAGAGCTGGATGAGCATATTGAGTTTATTATGCAACAGAGAAGCTCTATCCAGCCATTTATTTTAGCTATTGGAGACGATATATTTTCGATTAAAGAAATATATTTGTATTTTGATGGAACTAAGTATACGTTTAAAAGTCTAATTAGAGCAATAGATATATGTTTTAAAATTTTTTATTTATTTCACCTGGAATATCCTGTTGCGGCATCTATGTTTTGGTCATTTTTTCAACATTATTTTTATAAAATGAAAAATTTGAAAAATAATTCCAAACATGCCAAGGTATCTATCCTTAGTACCTTTTTATCATAATTTTTAAGCTTTCTTAAAATTATTATTAACTAATACAATTTGAAATTTGTTTTACAAACAACAAAATTTATAAAATATATGTACATATGTATCTGTATATATATGTTGGATGAATAAATATTATTTGAATTATAAAAAACTAACTAGGTAGCTTTCTTACTGTATTTAACTATTTTATTTTTCATGTGTTTACAATATCATATCCTATCTTACTGATATTTTTATTAGATATCTAGAATATCTAGTTATACCATTATATTAAATGTATTACGTAATCATATGATGCAAATGGATACGTTGGACATTATTTTAGGTATTATGATAGACAACAGTATTCGTTTCTTATTCGTATCGTTTCGTTTATCGTATTATATGTAAAACGCTTTTTACAATAAAATTCAATAACTAAGTTAAAAACGCATTTATTTTGTTATAATAACCCAGCACAGTCCAATAAATTACACATTTTAATTAAATTATAGAAATTACATTAAATTATAGCATAGTTTAATTAAATTATAGCAATATATTTATAGTGTAGGAATATTTTGGATCAATGTAATCTTTATGCTACAGATCTACAATCAATTTGTCAATCAATTCGAAAACGAAAATAAACGAAATAAAATTTAGTGTAAAAATCCCCTAAATTTTATTTCGTTTATTTTCGTTTTCAATTGATTGACAAATTGATTGTAGGTCTGTAGCTTGCTTAATACGTACATTAATTTTTTAATGTAATATTTCATTGGCGGAATAATTATTTTACATTACATTAACGTAATATTCAGTTGTCGTAATAAATATTTAACATTGTTTGAATGTAATATTACACTACACCAAACAAAATTATACATCACAAGTAAGTAAAAATATATTGACCCAGTAAATACTATACATTGTATTATTGTAATATTAAATTAAACTAGTGTATGCATTACATTGCATAAACGTATTATTAAATTATCGTAATAAATATTTTACATTGTTTTAATGTAATATTTCACCATCGCAAACAATACTTTACATTGGAGATAGATAAGTTTACAAATAATGCGTACATTATACAAATGTTACTTTACATTCAGCCAATAAAACATTTTATTGACCGGAATTAATAACAAAATACATTGAAACAAAGCCCTTTTTTATTGTATCTATGTTCCTTTTTCGTTCAGTGTACAGTTCGCACTGAACGTTTAAAGAACTTCTGTGATTTTGTAGGAATTGAATATAATAATCTTTTATCGCACTCAAAAACCAGATGGTTGTCGCTAATGCCAGCAGTTGAAAGAATATTGAAGCTTTTTGAAGCACTCAAATCATTTTTTTTGTCAGAGGAAAGATCGCCTAAGACTTTGTTGAATGTCTTTCAAAATCCATTAAGTGAAGCTTTTTTATGGTTCATACACAGTGAGTCTAGTTCATTAAAATTTCAAATTATGCAAATTGAAAAAAAGAAGCAATCTATTATTGAAGTACTAGATATTTTGAAAGATATTCTTAAAGTAGCAACAGCAAAACTAAATACTGGTTTCATTCTTGGAAGTGTTAAGAAAATATTAAATCAAAAAGAAAATTCTGGAGAATTATCTAAATTTGAGATTGATAAATTTAAAACTGAAATTGTAGAATTCCACCAAACTTTTGTTGAATACTTAACTAAGTGGGTTAAGCCATTAGAAGTGTACTCATTGTTTTCTTGGATGCTTTTAAAAGTTAAACCAACATGGGAGGAAGTTGAAATATGTTATAATTATCTGATAAACAAAAATATCACTTTAAACGAATCCCTTCTTTTTAATCAGCTAACAAAGGTCCAAGAAATTGTTGAAGAAGAAATAAATAATAATTTGGAATGGCACAACAAAATAGCCTTTGATAAGTGTGTATGCGTATTTTCAAAAATGTCTAAGGAATTTCCTGAACAATATATTGATATATTTCGTATGTGCGAATATTTATTTTCTCTACCCGGACATAATGCCAATGTGGAAAGAATTTTTTCGCTTATGTCAATTCAGTGGACGGATGAACGGAGCAGACTTTTACCAGAATCAGTAGAAGCTATTTTGCAGTGCTTGGTAAATTTTGATCAAAATTGCAGCGAAATGTACCATTATATTTCAACAAATAAAGACATATTAAAAGCTGCTAAAAGTAGCAATAAATATTAAATACTGACTTTGTGCACTAAAAAGTTTTAGTATTCAATACTAATAGTATTTATTATATTTTTTTACTTTATTATTTTAATAATTCTACTATGTGATATTAGAATTAGCTTAACTGAATTTTTCTATAGAATTAATGAAATGAATGTGAATTTAAAATTTTTGTTCCTACTAAATTTAGTTTATGTTTAAATTCTTAATAAATTAATTCATAGAAAATAAGAAATTTTTTTTTGTACTGTCCCGATTTGAGTTTTGAAAATTCTGGCAAGCCTAAGCGTGATGAAAATAGACTTTTCAATTGTTATCATAGAAAAAATTGTATTTCCTACGCGAGAAACATTTTACGTTCGTGAAATTGCCCCACTCGACGCTAACACGTCTCGTGAATAAATGTTCGCTCACGAAAAAGCAGCGTTTTCATCTCTTGTAGCAAAATGTACTATTTTTCAAATAATTTTTATTACAAGTTTATACCAAACGATGACACGTATTGTTTTATTTCCTTATTTAAATTGAAGCTTAAAGTAAAATTCAACAATTTTCTTAAAAATCAGTAGTTTCAGTACATAATTTTAAAAATCAGTAAAAATCAGTACCGCATATGTCTATCAGTACAGAAGCTAGAAAATCAGTACTGTACTGATAAAATCAGTACGAATGGTCACTCTATGTAGATGACGACGCACTAAAATTTCAAAACTACCTTCTGTTTCTCGATTTTTAAACATAGCATTTGTCTCTTCTCTGTTTTCCTCTTCCGATGACTCCTCATCCTCCAAAAGTATTACTAATGCTATATCTAGATCGTCCATAACCTTTTCTTTGTCTGTCAAATCTAAAACTGTCAAATCTCTAACGTAATATTACGTTGTTCTAACTTTCCACCTCTCATCACCGCAATGACGACCGTGATATTACGTCCACCGTTACTTTTAATATTGCGGCCGCTATATAACGGCACCGCTATCCTAGGAAACCGTACCTTTAAACGTACATTCGATATTCAATGACAGAAAATACGTACTGTACGTATAAAATACGTACATATGACAAGCCTATTCATACGGGTTTCTTTGTGCTTTGGTATGTGGAGTGAGTCGCATGATGTTACTAGAAATAAATATGGATCTACAGACGACATATTTAATAATCAAAGTCATCGACTCAAAACATTGGATTTATAATCTATTGTAACTGGATCAACTCGTATACATCGAAAACTAATGACCCGGACGTGATCAAATTCTTTATCAACGACTCAACACATTCTCCTGATTCGGCGTCATCGAAAAATTTGTTGATTAAAAGTTAATGATTTTAAACAAATTTATTTACCTATATCATTTTCCGACCAGTTTAATTTCGCAGCGTTGTCATGATTATCAATTTTCTTTATTTCAAAACTAAAATCATGACATTTGAAATTGTTTTTTTTACTATTTCAAGTTTTTGTGTTTCCATTTGCATCAAAAATTAAATTGACATGTAAAGAAAATGCCACATGATTTTAAATATAAGTAGTCAAAAAAAATTCAAATTTTCATTTTAAATATAGTAGTCAGAGAAATGTCAAATTTTTAAGTATATAAATGGTTACAACGTTTGTTTTTTGTATTGATTGTTGATAATTGAAGAATAAAAAAGCAGCGAAATATTATAAAAAATTAAATTAAATAAAACATTATTAATTATATTATTTTGTTCTTTTTTGCAGGAGAATAAAACAGCTGAAAATAATTCTTATATTAAATAAAAAAACTTAATTATATTATTTTATTCTTTTTTTTCAGGAGAAACAAAAAATAGAAAACACAAATAATAACAAAAAATATAAATAATATAATATATATAAATACATATAATATAAATAAAAATGGCTTATAAAGTATCGAATAATAAATATGATTTTCTATTTGAACCCGATGAAAATGTTCGAGAATTGCTTACGAAAAACTACGTAAAAAATTTAATTAATAACCATCCTAGTCTTAAACCATTTGTATTAGATTCTATACAACATGAACATGTATTTGAACATAAACTGACAAGACAACAAAACACAATTTGGGATATCGAAACATTTTACGATTGTGAATACATACCAACAAAACTGACCAGCGAACAAAATACAAATGAGACTTTTTATGATTGCGAATACGTTTCGGACGAAAAATATTTCCAATATCTTGATAAAAAAAATATAAATTTTATTTACAATATTACTGATGTTATTGAGATTGATTGTAGGAAATTTCAATATCGTTCCAAATTAATTCCAAAAGCTCCAGATTTAGATGATAATGACAATTCGGATGACGATTTTTGATTTGATTATTATTTTTGGGATATCTATTCGAAATTAATCATGTGAAAAAATATAAAACTTCAATTAAAATTCTTTTAATAGAAAAAAAATTGGTTATTTTTCGAAAATGTAAAAAAATTTTTTGTTGTGCATATTGCATAAAATATATATGTAGAAATAAAAATGATTTGTCTATTAATTATCTTGTTTTTATTTTATTATATTTTAATTTTTCAAACCTAGCCTAAAAACCTTTGAAACCTAAATATGTGATATATGCGATAAATCTATTTCCCTTATGGTTTTATTATTTTATTGGCTTTTTTCTAATAATCGCTATTTTCGCGTGTCAATTTAATTATGAAATATGACCCCCCCTATGTAACCCCCCCCCCTATGTCACCCCCACCCCCTGTCACCATTTTTAAACCCCCACCCCCCCACCATTATTATTTACTACTTTATTCTTGTGTTTCTGTTTAGATGATTCGTTTACTTTAACACCACTGATTTCTGAATTATCATCAATTTTTAATCCTTTTTTTGTTTTTTTTTCAAACGATGAAAATGTATTTTAATTTGCTTGTACTTTAAGAGTTTTTAGAGAAATCACCACTTTGCCGATCTTTCGCTTTATTCAGAATATCACGAGCTAAAAATTTACGATCATTATAAATTTGGCCGTTTTGATTCATAAAATTAGCAATCACTTCCCAACGTTGGATCGTTCCAGCCGGGAGTAGATTTACAGCTTTTATAAGAACTTGCATATTTACCGATGTCCACATTGCCGTTTTGTCAATTACTTTAACTTGAATTTTGATTAGATGATGATTCAGATTTAGTTTTATTTGAAAACGAAGCTCTACGTTCTTCTTCGATTTTATTCTCGATATCATTTAATGTTTTCATAAAAATATTCCGACCACCTTTTAGAAGTTTTCGGTTGAATTCAAACAATTACAGGTTGATGCTTACATTTTAAACAAAGAAATTACGATGACCTTCAGTTCTACAATCAATGGAATGGAATAAAATCAAAAATAATATTAGGGAAACTTATTTTATGTATCTTAAATATTGCACGAACATGAGACTTATTAAAATATTTACCTAATGTTTCATAAGCCCTTGTTATACAGGTTAAGTAATCATATTCTGTTTTAATTTCTTCTCCTTGAGCTTTCCTTTTATCCGGATGGTGTTTCAAAACAATTTTCCTATACGATCTTTATAGGTCATCGTCAAACGCATTATAACTAAAAAAAATAAAAGTTAATATTGCTCCAATATAAAATTATGATCACTTAAATGTCAATAATTACCGATGACTTTTTAAACCCAAAACAGCATAATAATCTTGATCTTGCCATTCTTTTGGATCCAAACTTCTTAAATAATCAACATCAATAAATATATCGAGATCTTGATCAGAAACCTTTGTCGATGAATTCTCCGAATTAATCAAACCTTTTCCATCGTTCAAGTGTCTTGTATGATATTTTATGTAATGTCTACCAACATTTTGTATTTGTTTTACAATTAATGGACTTATTAATGAAACCGTTCCAATATTTCGACTACTATTCTCCATTATCATCAAAATACAGAGATCTGATTGCACAAAATAAAAAAAGAAAACCTCGGTTTTAACCTCAAACACGTGGGATATTTTAATTATAAATTCGTACAATTAAAACATTCAAAATTCACTAATAGCACTTAAATCACGTAGGATTATAATAACTTAATTAATTATTATAAAAAAAAAATTTTTTTTTTTTTTTTATTTTTACTTTGTTTATTTGGTTTGGACATGCCTTAATTCTTAAGACATTTGTTTCTTTCAGTCCATATCACCAATGGTTATAATATATTTCTTTGTATTCCATGATGACCTGTAATGAGGCGGTCGAAGCACGTATCTTTCTCCACGGCAAGAGTCTGACCAATACGAAATTATGTCTGTCTTGTCGCGGAGGAAGACAAAGCTCCGCCGCTCTTCACCACACCTCATGTTATACCATTTTATTTTCATTTAATTATATAATTCAATTATGAGATATTGTGTGATAATTTTATCTGATTGAGTTGTAAGTGATATTATGTAATAATATATTTCAAGTTTATATAATTCGATTGGTGTAACTAAATAAAATGATTATTACAAAAAAATATGTGATAGTTAAAGCCTATGGAAATTAATATACTATACAATTATAATTGAGATAAAATTAGCGGGAGTGTAGGTAGGAGTTAATACCCAATACCTGCTCTGTATATGTTATGCGAGGTTCAAACGATTAATTCCCCCAACCATTCCGGTTCCCACTCGGCGATATCATTTGAAACTTGCAATTGGTTGGTAATTCTATCATTATCTTTAAAAATTAAGGTTGGAATCATTCAAAAACTTAATGAGAGTGTGGTATTCGTTAAAATTACCGTCACTTAGAATATTTTGCAAAGGTTTATTTAAGAGTAGATTGTGTTTATGTCTGATAGTGTCAAATTTCTTACATTTTTCTATGCAGTGTGTGGCGTCGTCTAGTACACCACAGACTTCGCATAGGTTGTTGTCTATTTGTTTGATTAGCTTTAAGAATTTATTATCGAAGGTATGATTAGTTCTGAGGCGGATTAATGTTTTGATGTTGCCTGCGTTCCAGGTAGCTTTTCTAAACCATTTGTTCGGGCTGGTGATCCCTTTGATGTTGACTCTGTGAGTGGCTCCGATTGTTGTGGATCTTTCCAAGAATTCTTTGTTCCAAATGTCGTACAAGTGTTCTTTAAGGCTTCTCAGGCAGTCCTCCGTGGTCGATTCCAGATGTAAATCTTCTCCTGAAGTGGCTCCTGTTTTGGCAACGGAATCAGCTTTTTCGTTTCCGTATATTCCTATGTGGCTTGGTATCCAATGAATGTGTGTGTTAGTATCTCTGGAGTCAATCATATTTAATATTTTATTTTCGTATAGTTTGTCATTGTTATTGCGTAGTGTTGTTATGATAGACGTGCACGCACTTAGGGAATCAGTGATGATGTTAAGTGTTTCTGGAGATTGGTTAGTATCAGCTTCTATGGCTGGTTTGATGGCAATTGTTTCAAGCGTTTTTATTGACAAATTTTCAGTAACCTTGAACGATTTGGAGCTGTTGTTGTGCATGAGATGTAATCCAATTCCTTTACCTTCCGCTGCTATGGAGGCATCTGTGAATATGACTCTGTTAGGATTTAGTTTGTTGACCATATCAGAGGCCAGTGCGTAGACTTCTGTGATGTGAGAGGACTTTTTGAGTATTCTTTGTTTGAGGCTGATGAAAATCAACATAGTTTTTCTTCCAGTGAGTTTGTGTTCCAATGTTTCGTTTCTTTTAACGCTAGATTGTCTAATAGTGATTGTAGTTGTTCGTAAGTACTTGCGAGTACGCTATAACCCTTACCCAGTAGAATGTCATTAAAGATGTCTGAGTTGAGAAATTTGTGTTTTATACAGTATCTGCCTATGGATAATTTTAATTTTAATTTGATTGGAAGTTCCCCAGCTTCGGCTATGATGGCCGTGATTGGAGTACTTGGAGTTAAACCCAAACATATTCTCAAACTTTTATTTATAGTTTTTTGAATTGTTTGTTGATGAAAGCTATTGATGATGAGCATATCACTGTAGTTAATACGACTCTGGATGATTGCGTTGTGTATATTTATAAGAGTTACTGGATGTACCCCTCCCTTTTTCCTTCCCAGTATCTTTAGAAAGTTGATGTTGTTGTTACACGCTTCATTTAATGCTTTGTTGTGTATGTTAAATTTGAGTTTATTGTCTATAGTAAAACCCAGTATTTTGATGTCTGAGACTTCCTTTAGGTTATATCCTTGGTACTTAATGTTAATGTGTGGTTTTATTCTTTTTCTGGGGTTATGGTTGATAACCATGTATGCGGTTTTATTGAAATTAATGTTTAGGTGTATTTTGTTGATTGAATTTATGAATTTTTCTATTAGTAAATTTGTTGAATTTTCCAATTCGTGATTATTTTTGGCAGCAGTAATTAATATGAAGTCGTCAGCGTATTGCAGGATTTTGAAATTTTCATCCTCTGTTGTAATGGAGTGTATTTGGTAGGTGTAGATATTGAACAGTAGCGGACTCAAAGGATCTCCCTGCGGCAGTCCTATACTTGTTTTAGAGCTGAATTTGATGGAATCAATATCTATGATGGTGTTTCTGTTGATTAACGATTGATAAAGCCAGTTGATGATATCTTCTGGAATATTTAATTCTTTTAAAATTTGGATGAGAATATTAATGTTAACGTTGTCAAATGCTTTTTCAATGTCAGCCGAAATAATGGTAGAGGTAAGACCTCTTTTTTGGTTGTTTTCGATGATTCCCAACAATTTTACCACGACGTCCTTCGTGGATCTATTAGATCTAAAGCCATATGTGCTTTCAGGTAAGATGTTTCTGCTGTTTAGAATTGTTTCAATTCTGCTCTTGAGAAGTTTATTTAAAACTTTGTGAAAGACGTTAAGTAATTGAATAGGACGATAGTTTTCTACCAAGTTAGGATCTCTACCTGGTTTTAGTATGGGGATGATTTTGATATTTTTCCATTCCTCAGGATAAATTTGATTGTACCATAATTTGTTTAGATGATTTGTAATAGTATTAATATGATTGTAGGGCAATTCCTTAAGAAGTTTGAAGGAGATTTGGTTAATACCTGGCAGTGTGTTATTACTATTGTCGATAATGTCTCTGATTTCCTTGGCTTGAAACTCGTCTAGGAACGGATGAACATTGTAGAATACAATTTTATCTGAGCTTTCTATGATACTTTCTTTGATGTTGTTAGCTAGGAAGGTGGAGGCGTTCGTACTGATATTGAATAAATGCTGTTTGTTGGAGAGCGGTTTTCTGATGGCGTTGATCTTTTTCCAAATTTCTTTGTAGCTATTCCCTGGATTAATGTCAGCTAAATATTTATTAAAACTTAGTCTTTTTTGTTGTTTGATTTCCCTTTTTAGGGTGGCGATGGCTTTGTTGAGTTCTATTTTGTAGATTAAATTATTCTTGTTTTTGTTGTAAACTTTTAGTTTGCCTTTTTTAATGTTCCAGAGTCTGAAAATATTTTCCGTCCACCAAACTTTCGGTACATAAGTGTTATTGACATCGATGCTGATAGTGTTGTTATCGATTGTTTTGATGATTTCCTCCTCATAATCAAGAAAGTCGAAGGTGTGATTAGGTATAATTGCGATACATTCCTTAACGCACTTTTTGAAATTGATGGTGGATTTAGTCATAACATTTTGTTTAATGTGGTTATTGATGCATATCAGAGTGGGGAAGTGGTCGGAATTACCGACTAAGGTCATGTCTGCATGCCAGGTGCATTTATGAGCTATGTCTTGAGTAGCCAATGTGATGTCTAAAGCTGAAATTGAACCGGTGTTGCCCCTTCTCGTGCCGTCGCCGTTGTTAAGAATGTTGAAATTTGAGTTTAAAAATAGATTGGCCATACTGTCACCTTTTTTGTTGTATTTACAGTTGTTGTCCCATAAGCTGTGTCTGGCGTTGAAATCTCCCATAATAATTAAATTGTTGAAATTATTGAAATCTTCCAGTAGTTTACCTAGTTTGTATATTGTCGTGGATAAGGGTATGTTGGGTGGGATATAAATTTCTACTAATTTAAGGTTATTGTTGTATTTGTCTAATAAGTTAATTTCCATAGTTTCTATTGGCCGATATTTGTTGTCCGTGACAATATTTCCGATAATTAATTGTTTGTTGATCAAAAAACCCACTCCTCCGTAGCCGTCAGCTCTATTGTTCAGGTGAAGGTTATAATTGGAGAATTTAATTTTGTCTTTATTACATGTCCAAGTTTCGGCTAGACCACATACATCTATTTTATTATTGAAGAGATAGATTTCTAGTTCGTCTTTATTGGGTTTAATGCTTCTAATGTTTAAATGAGTTATTTTCATGAGTGTACAGAAAAACAAAGTGGACTCCTAGGAGTCCCTAGAATGCAGTCTTGGGGTGCTATTCTATAGTTTGTGAGAATGGTGGACTGAACTGACGTGTGTCTGTATAGTACATGAATTGGACCGAATGTCCTATAATTGTATGTTAATTTCAATATACGTTTGTAAAAAGTTGGTTTGAACTTTCCATTAGAACTGGTTAAGTGATTCTCGAAAGAATGGTACCAGACTGAATTCAGGGAGAGTCTGTTTGTTGGTGTGCAGATGCAGAATAGTATATTTAAAAGGGTGATAATATCATAGAAATCCATGTGAGTAGGATGAGTAAATGATGCCCTCACAGATGAGGTGTATGACACATGTCTGTATAGTACATGAATTGGACCGAATGTCCTATAATAGTATGTTAATTTCAATATACATTTGTGATGAGTTAATTTGATATTTCCATTAGAACTGGTTAAGTGATTTTCGAAAGTATGGTACCAGACTGAATTCAGGGAGAGTCTGTTTGTTGGTGTGTAAATGCAGAAAAGTATATTTGAAAGGATAATAATTTCATTGAAATCCATGTGCGTAGGATGGGTAAATGATGCCCTCACGGGTGAGGTGTAAGTACATATGTGTTCGTAATGGTGGGAGACTGACCAGACTGAATTCAGTGATAGTCTGTTTAAATATTGATTGATAAAAGTATGAAGCCGGACTAAGTTCAGGGAAATTCTATGTGGCCGTATGTTGGTGCACAAGTATGTACTTTTAGTGAAAATAAGTTCATTAAAGTCCATGTACGTGGAATTATTTGATGATGAGTTCACTGAAGAGGTATAATTGCACTGAAAATCGTAATTGTAAATGTAAGACCAGACTGAGTTCAGGGATAGTCTGTTAAAGTATGTGGTGATAATAGTAAAAGTATATAGAATTAAATTAAAAACCATAAAATTCATTGTTATAGTGTTATTTTCCTGAGAATTTGCGTGGGAATCTACCCACTTGGATAGTTATGATTTAGCCTTGGGTGTAGATGTGCTGGGTTTTTGTTCTTTGTTGAATCTTTTGGTGAGTATGTGGTCAATTTCGTTTGCCAACTCTCCTAATTTGATAATGGGGGCGTCATGACCGACCTCCTGAACTGGAAATTTGTTTAATGTTTGAATGCAGTCCTTTAAGCTAAGGTTAATTTCTGCTATGTATTTGAAGTCTTCTAAAAATAAGTTTATTTTTTGGTCTACTTCTGCTCTTACTTCATTTTTGAGGGCTGAAAGATCTTTTTTGAGTTTCTTCATGTCCAACGTTTCTTGGTGTTCGTGTTTTTTTGTTTTCTTGTTGGTTTCTTTAAGGGCAGCAACTTCCACCTTTAGTCCTTTGATGATATCTAGTAGTTCTGTTTCCGTTTTTTTTTCTTCCATTAACTTTTTGTTAATGTTTTTGGATATTTCTAGTTCTTTTTGAAGATCAGTCATTTGTTTGATTATTTTTTCGTTGTCTTCTTTTAGAGATTTAATGCCGTCTATATCCTTTTTCATGAGGTCAATTTCTTTTAATAATGCACTCTTTTCCTGGTCTAATTCAGTTTTCTTCCAGACATTGTTAAAATTGATCGGAAGTGCAGGGAAGTTAAAGTGATCTGCAGTATCAGAGTGATTTTTAATGTAATCTTTGGCCTCCGTGAAACTGAGTTTTTTGGTCGCCATCCAGAATTTGATTTCCTTTTGATGTTTATATTCTGTACAATTAACATCATTCGCTGGATGCGATCCTTTGCAATGAAAACATGTACTGTTTTCCTTACATTCAGTGGCGGTGTGATTGATGTTGCCGCAGTTGAGGCACTTTTCATTACCTTGACAGACTTTAACGTGATGTCCATATCTTAGGCATTTTGTGCATAAAAGTGGATTGGGAATGTAGTGACGAATAGGTCTTTTGACTTGAAACAGGTTGACGTTGTCTGGAAGTAGGTTGGCTCTAAATTTAATTTTTATAGCTGTCGTGGGTTCAGGTATGTTAGTATCGCGATTCCATTTGTGAATCCTATCAATTTCTATAATCTTGTATTTCTCAGTGAGGTCTTCCTTAATGGAGTCAATTTCCATGTCTAGCGGAATTCTGTAGATTATGCCGATTGATTCTATGGTTGTTCTCAGAATGTGGATATTGATCTTTAAGATATCTTTGAGTTCTTTATCTTTAATGATCTTGTTGGCCGTATTGATGTCTCTAGTGACAATTTTAATTTTATTATTATTATACTGTTCTATCTTTAAAATAACTCCGAAGTTTTTTTCTTTTATCTTTTTTGCAAACGAAAGATCGCTTATATTGTTTTTTTCCGCGATTAATATGTAAGGACCTGAATCGCCCGGAAGGTAAGAATTAATTAATGTGTTATTGTCAATTAAAGATTCTGTTTTTGCAGTTTTACTATTACTTGAGGGTCTTGATGTTAATATTTTTCTTTTCGATGCCATAGTGTTTTCTTCCATGTCTTGGTCAAACGGCTGGTTTGGATTATAAGTCGAATCAATTTTGTCTGTGTGGTTAGTTACTGTTGTGGGCATCATGTCTGTTGACTTAATGTGAAGGTATGGATATGCTAGTTTAGAAATGTGAAATTAGAAAAATGGGGAAAATTCACACAATCTCACTGCATATATTGAAGATTCCAAAAAAAAAGTCAAAGTTGGGACCCGGTAAACTAATATATTTGGGTTAAATATGTGTGAATGATTAATATAAATATAATGATAAAATAAATTAGAATTGTATTACTATTATTCTGATTAAAGACCAACGTAGACCGAAGCAGAAATCTTCGACCACGCTTCGAAGAGTGAGCCGATTTGGCCGGAGCAATTATTGTGAACACAATCGGTTATAGGAATGATTTTTATGTTTTTTAATCGTAAATTAATTAAAGCGGTTTACCAGAGCAGATATTGAAAAAAAACTCTCACCTGTACTCTATTTTAATTTTGATGTTGAATTTCAGTTTAAGTAGTTCCAGTAATATGATCTCTTTATGTGATTCTGATGATGTTATAAATCTGGTTCTGAATTTTTGTTAATTTGAAGTGTTATGAATAACTGGTAGAATAAGTGTAATCTCGTTACACCACGTTTTGATTATTTCATGCAGATGTTTCTTGTACAGTTTTATATGTGGAGTATGATATGTTGATATTAAATTACAGGAAACAAGTTGTACTAGTGTGGTATTGTTGTTGGTTGGTAGAAGCCACGTTGCGTTTGATGCCGATTAATATGTCTCCATATAGACTTTTCTGTATTAACTTGATAATGCACGTACAAGTGCGTGTTATATGAGTAAATGTAACACGTTGAAACACGTATTTTTGTAATGCCTTATTTTTAGGTTAATGGTAACGAAGCAACTTGGGTAATTAATTTTACGCTTATCACCTGAAGTTAATTAAAAGTGAGCATTGTAATGGTAATTTTGTTGGTAATGTTAAATAAATGCTTAGGAAATACCAAGAAAAATTTTAAGCGTCAATGATGGCGTCCATGTATATTCAATTGTTTTTTGGTTTATCAATAAAAATGGCTAATTTGATTTGATTGATATTAGCTTTATATCTTGTTAGAATGTTAAAGACGTTCGCTGTTCACTGTTTTACACACATTTATTATTATATATTAATTTGAATTAATTATGAAATTTATTTATTTTCTTGTTTTCACAGATTAAATTTTACATGTTCACTGTACCGTGATCGAACAACGAAAAAAAGAAAAAAAAGAAAAAAGAAAAAAAAAAAAAAAAAAAAAATTTGATATTTTACATAATAAATCATTTTCACACTTTATATTTCGTAATAAAATTATAATGAAATGTCAGTTTTAAATGTCAAATGACTTTTCTTGTTTTTGTTTACTTTCGAAATGGCGGCCATATTTTTCGAAAATCTACTGCGATTTATATGTATTAGTACGAAATTTTTGACTTCGTTTTCATTTTTACAGATAATTTAGGATTTATAAATTTTTTTCTTCTCTGCAAAATTTAATTATAATTGCATTTTAAGAGGCCCAAATGATTTTTTTGCAAATCTGAGACAATAAGCATTTTATTTAAAATTAACGGAAACTAACGGAAACTGTCAGTTTTAGCCTGTCCACTCTCTATTTATGGAGGCTCACTAGGTATAACTATCCCTCAACTTCACAAAGATTTGCCGTGATTTATATGGACATTATTGGTCCACTCCCTTACGAGAACAAGCGCTATTATGTCACTATTATTGACCACTACACTCGACGGCCTGAAACTATTACCGTCTCTGCTATATCCGCTGAATTGGTCTTGGTCATCGCTTTATTGCAATTTGATTGCTCGTTTCGGAGTATACCTTCAGTAACGGTCACTTATCAGGGCGCCCAATTTGAATCCAATATTTTTAGTAAGTTGTTTAATCTTATCGGGTTCAAACATAAACATTAACGGACTCATCTAACGTTGTCACCGAACTGAACGCGAACTGCTCTCGGTGGAGATTTTCAATCTTAGTAAGTTGTCGAAGAGTATTCAAAGGATGATGAAATGGAGGTGGATGAGGATGACGATGGTATCAATGATGTTGATATTGTTAAAGATCTAGACTTAGATGATTGGAATTAATGATTTGTTATAAATTTTGTTAAATATTTTTTAATTTAAATATTTTTTGACGCATCAAAAATATGCGATAATTGTCTATTCCCAGAAGTTTTCTGACTCCTGTGCAGATATTTGTGAAAATTGTGCTTTAACAAAGCTAACAGGGAATCACAACGTTCATACGTTCGTTACAAGCAAATTTTTTTAGGGACTCATCTTTGATGGAGTATATGTACTACATTAATATTTAAAATTCTTGATATATTCTGAAATTAAAAAAGAAATTAAATCAACGAAGAATAGTGCATCATCTTTAAAACTGAACTGCACGGAATCGACTCGTGTCAACTTATAGATTCTTCATACTGGTTTCTTTGTGCTTTGGGATGTGGAGTGAGTCGTATGATATTACTAGAAATAAATATGGATCTACAGACGACATATTTAATAATCAGTCATCGACTCAAAACATTGGATTTATAATCTATTGTAACTGGATCAACTCGTATACATCGAAAACTAATGACCCGTACGTGATCAAATTCTTTATGAACGACTCAACACATTCTCCTGATTCGGCGTCATCGAAAAATTTGTTGATTAAAAGTTAATGATTTTAAACAAATTTATTTACCTATATCATTTTCCGACCAGTTTAATTTCGCAGCGTTGTCATGATTATCAATTTTCTTTATTTCAAAACTAAAATCATGACATTTGAAATTGTTTTTTTTACTATTTCAAGTTTTTGTGTTTCCATTTGCATCAAAAATTAAATTGACATGTAAAGAAAATGCCACATGATTTTAAATATAAGTAGTCAAAAAAAATTCAAATTTTTATTTTAAATATAGTAGTCAGAGAAATGTCAAATTTTTAAGTATATAAATGGTTACAACGTTTGTTTTTATTATTGATTGTTGATAATTGAAGAATAAAAAAGCAGCGAAATATTATAAAAAATTAAATTAAATAAAACATTATTAATTATATTATTTTGTTCTTTTTTGCAGGAGAATAAAACAGCTGAAAATAATTCTAATATTAAATAAAAAAACTTAATTATATTATTTTATTCTTTTTTTTCAGGAGAAACAAAAAATAGAAAACACAAATAATAACAAAAAATATAAATAATATAATATATATAAATACATATAATATAAATAAAAATGGCTTATAAAGTATCGAATAATAAATATGATTTTCTATTTGAACCCGATGAAAATGTTCGAGAATTGCTTACGAAAAACTACGTAAAAAATTCAATTAATAACCATCCTAGTCTTAAACCATTTGTATTAGATTCTAAACAACATGAACATGTATTTGAACATAAACTGACAAGACAACAAAACACAATTGGGGATATCGAAACATTTTACGATTGTGAATACATACCAACAAAACTGACCAGCGAACAAAATACAAATGAGACTTTTTATGATTGCGAATACGTTTCGGACGAAAAATATTTCCAATATCTTGATAAAAAAAATATAAATTTTATTTACAATATTACTGATGTTATTGAGATTGATTGTAGGAAATTTCAATATCGTTCCAAATTAATTCCAAAAGCTCCAGATTTAGATGATAATGACAATTCGGATGACGATTTTTGATTTGATTATTATTTTTGGGATATCTATTCGAAATTAATTATGTGAAAAAGTATAAAACTTCAATTAAAATTCTTTTAATAGAAAAAAAAAATTGGTTATTTTTCGAAAATGTAAAAAAATTTTTTGTTATGCATATTGCATAAAATATATATGTAAAAATAAAAATGATTTGTCTATTAATTATCTTGTTTTTATTTTATTATATTGTTACGTTTTTCCAAACTTCCTTCGAATTGGCCCAACTCACAATTCGCTAAGCGCAATTCCCAATCTCTTCCGAGTTCGATCACTGATTAGTTAGCAAACACACCAGGTTTTAATAAGTATTTAACACCTTAATTGTTTCACAACAACAGGAAAACAATACAGCAAACAATATTCCTAACTAGAATATTCTTTCAACAGCTTCAGAAACTCCAACGGTTTATTGTAGAAATTTCCAGTAATAACAGCGTTAAAATAATACACAAAATATTTCTATTCAATAACACTTATAACTTTATTACACTTATAACTTTACACAAAATCTAATTTAAAGATCACTTTTATAATTTTAATTTCACAATCGCAGGTTTAAAATAAAACTAACTAAAAACTACAAGAAACAATTTTCTTATATACATTTGCCTAATCTCTAGAAATTTCGCGGTCACTTTTTAGAAACCTTGAGAAAATATTAGAATATTCGATTATTTTACGTTACGTTGATTTGATTCATAAAAACAAATAGACCTTAATTCTAAGAATATGGACAACAACAACAATGTTCATTTCATTAATCTGTTGTAGTATTTTGTTGATTTGATTTTCCTAGAAGTGACCGTAATCGTCTAGATTTTTCTGCAATCGTAACAATACCCTCCACTTAAGCCTGTTCGTCCCGAACAGGATCTAGCTCTCCTTTGTATAAGGCCAATCTTTCCAAATGTACTACTTTCGCTTTGCCTCGATGGCCTTTCCTAATTCTATAAACCACGTCATTCAACTTGGTTATAATGTTGTAAGGTCCTTCCCATGCAGCTTGCAGTTTTGGTGATAACCCTCGTTTTCGTTGTGGGTTGTGTAGCCATACTAATTGTCCTTCTTCAAAACCTTTATTATTAGATCGTATATCATATCGGGCTTTCATTCTATCACTGGTCAGTTGTATCTTCTGCCGAACAAGCTTGTGAATATCCTCAAGGTTCTCCCGGATTCGGTTGACGTATTCTTGCGCAGACAATGATGTTGATGGTACCGCTCCAAATTTGAGGTCACCAGGAAGTCTTAAATCACTTCCAAAAATAGTTTGAGCTGGTGTCATGGTCGTGGTGTCATGAACTGCTGATCTGTATGCCATCAAAAATAAAGGAATGTGTTGATCCCAGTTACGTTGATCCTTACTGACCACTTTAGCTAGAAATTCCTCCAAAGTAGCATTGAATCTCTCAACCATCCCATCTGACTGTGGGTGTGAAGCTGTCGTCCTCGTTTTGTTAATCCCCAGCATTTGACAAATTTCCTGGAATACAGCTGACTCGAAGTTCCGTCCCTGATCGGTGTGGATCTCCATAGGAACTCCATAGCGGCTAATCCAATTATTTATCACAGATTCAGCGATTGTGGTTGCTTCCTGGTTGGGAATCGCACACACTTCCGGCCACTTACTGAAGTAGTCCATGATCACAAGCACATATTTATTCTGATTATCAGTTGTTGGAAATGGTCCCGCTACATCCATTGCGATCCTTTCAAATGGAGCACCTACATTGTATTGTTTCATTTTTCCATGACTTCTTCGTGCGGGTCCTTTCACCGCCGCACATTTATCGCATTTTTGACACCACTCCACAATTGATTGCCGAGTCCCCGACCAGTAAAACCGTTGTCGTATTTTTGCAAGAGTCTTATTGATCCCAAGGTGACCTCCACTCGTTCCTTCGTGATACTCCTTCAGTACTGCTTCTATTTTCCCTTTTGGTACCACTGTAAGGGATTGCTTTATCTTGCCATCTGAGCTTTCCCATACCCTCTTTAAACATCCGTTCTCTAGCTGGAGACTGTCCCATTGCGCCCAGTACGCCTTCAAAGTTGGAGTTTTATCAGCAATATCTCCCCATACTGGTTTGCAATCCTTTTCCTTGAACTCGATGATCGGTGCAAGATCCGGATCTTCTAATTGATCTCTCCTTATGGCTTCAGCAGTCCATTCATCGTCAGGTAGCACTTGTAGTAATCGGACATCGATGATGTTCTCCTTATTTTCTTGACGACTGCAATGCTTGCATTCAACTTGACAGGGTCGTCTCGATAATGCATCAGCGTTCCCATGTGCAGTACCCTTTCGATGTTCAATGTCCAAATCGTACGCCTGCAACCGTTCGATCCAACGTGCTACTTGTCCCTCTGGATTTTTGAACTGGAGTAGCCATCTTAACGCACCATGGTCAGTTCTGAGATGAAATTTCTGACCATACAAGTATTTATGAAAATGTTTGACGCATTCCATAATGGCCAATAACTCCTTTCGGGTAACACAATAATTTCGCTCCGGCTTTGATAACATTTTGGAGAAATAAGCTATCACCCTTTCCTGACCATCTATTTTCTGCGACAATACTCCTCCTATACCTTCATTACTGGCATCAGTATCCAAAATAAACTGAACATTTGGTATAGGATAGGACAGAATTGGAGCCGTACATAATCTCTTTCGGAGCTCCACAAATGCTTGTTCTTGAGGTTCATTCCATTCAAATGCCTTATCTTTTCTGGTTAACTCGTGCAGACTTTTGGCAACGTTGGCGAATCCTGGCACAAACCGTCTGTAATATGTGCACAATCCAAGGAAGCTTCGTAGTTCATGTAGGTTCTTTGGTCTTGGCCAGTTCATAACTGCTGCAATCTTGTCAGAATCTGTATGAATTCCCATTGCCGTAACCTTGTGTCCCAAATATTTTACTTCTTCCTTGAAAAGTGAACACTTTTTGGGACTTAACTTTAAACCGGCTGCTTGCAACCTTTCCAGTACCTCCGCCAAGTTCCTCAAGTGGTCATCAAAGTCTTTTCCCATGACGATGATGTCATCCAAATATACAAGGCATGTTTTCCAGTGCAAGCCTTTTAGTACCCGTTCCATTAATCTCTCGAAAGTTGCGGGAGCGTTGCATAACCCAAATGGCATGACATTAAATTGCCATAGTCCATTCCCTACACTGAACGCTGTTTTCTCCCGATCTTCATCCGCAACTTCAACCTGCCAGTAACCACTCTGCAGATCCAGTGTTGAAAACAATCTTGAACCCGATAATGTATCCAGTGTATCATCAATCCTAGGCAATGGGTAGCTATCCTTTTTAGTGACTGTATTTAGTTTCCTGTAGTCAACACAAAATCTTAAACTCCCATCTTTCTTGCCAACTAACACCACAGGTGAGCTCCAGGGACTGTCTGAAGGCTCAATTACACCAGCTTCTTTCATATCTCTCACCATTTTATCAGCTTCCTCTCTTTTAGCTAATGGTAATCTTCTTGGTGCTTGACGAATGGGCGTTTCTGCTCCGGTGTCAATACGATGTTTTACCATATTGGTTCTGCCATTCCCTTCAGGTGTACTACAGAATACAGACTTGTGCCGCTCCAACAATTGACGTGCTGCTTTCTTCTGTTCTTCTGAAAGCCCTTCTGTCCATTTCTGCACAAGCTGCTCCATTTCTGCCTTTCGTTGTTTTGTGTTGACCGAGCAATTGATGTTTTTCTGCTCGCACTTTATTATTTTAGCTACCTCTTCGCATTGTTCTATGATCGATCCTTTCTTAATTGTTGTCTGTGTATCTGACAGATTTAATACCCTTACTGGTATTTTGTAGTCAGCATCTGATCTAACTAAAGTTTTTCCTATTACGACTTCTTTATAATTTTGATCTTGTTTATTGGCTTCCACAACCCACAACCTGGGTGACCCAGAACCTCCTTCCAATTTTCCCCAAATGATTGTTTCTGATTGGGGTGGCAGCTTTTCCCTGTGATCTAATATTATTCGACGAACACAATTTGAATCTTCACCATTAAATTGGAGTGGCAACTCAACATTTCCGTACGTAAGTACTCCTTTGCCAGCATCAATAACGAATCCATTTGGCCTCAAGAAGTCCATGCCCAGGATGACTTCATCCACAATGTCAGCTACAACCACTTCATGTTGAAAGTGAGTATTCCCGATTTCAAAGTTGACCACTTTCTTTCCTTTAATACTTGCACTTTCGCCAGTGGCTGTCTGCATTCGGTATCTCCCTGCTGGTTTTAGTTTCCCTTTCACAACATCAGTGCGGACAATTGTATTTGTTGCTCCCGTATCTAACGTGATGACAGAACTTTTTCCATCAATATTAGCCCTAACAGTAAGGCTGTCATCTCCCCTTGTCAATCTCGAAACATGGATGAAGGCTATGGGGCAATCGGTTGTGGGAGTCAGCTTACGCCCCTTTAGGCTGACTCGTTGTAGTTTAACTGATGTGGTGCTGCTCCATCGTCTTCCTAGCTTGCTGCACCCGTTCTTCTGCTGGACGTCTCTGCATAGGCGATGCTGATCTTGCTCGTTTCCTTCTCACATCTCTGCATTCCCTCGAAATATGACCCAACTTGCCACATAACCAGCATCGGATTCTATCACTTCTGACACTCTCTCGTAGTCTTGGTTTATAACCGTTGTCCTCAGCCAACTCCACCCGGCGTATTTTGATTGATGGTTTTATAATTGCTTGTGCAGTTTCATTTGTTAGGGCATAAGCAATAGTTTCTGCGAATGTTGGTTTTGGCGACAACATTACAGCTTTCCTTGTCTCAGGATCACGAATACCATCAGTAAACGCCTCGATCTTCATCTTCTCCATGAAATATGGTGGTGTATTTGAGTGTGCTAAATGAACAAGCCGCTCTACAGCCGAGGAATAATCCTGTAGAGATTCACCATTTCGTTGCAAGCGACCTTTTAGCTCAATCCTGTATAGCTCCTTTTTGTGGTCGCTGCCATATTTTCGTTCCAATGCATTCATCACTTCAGCATAACTTTTGCGGTCGTTTTCTGGTACTGCCTGTAGTGCTTCAGCTGCTTCACCTTTAAGCGCAACTATCAATGCAGCTAGTCGATTTTCAGCGTTCCAAACATTCTGATCTGCCGCCGTTTCAAACTGGAATTTAAAGATTCCGAACGATGTTGTTCCATCGTATGATGGTGGTTTTAATTTGATGTTTGCTACTTGATGTACCACCTGGGAAGTAACTTTAGTCGTCTCAACATCCTGCAACCGTTTTTCGAAATCATCAACTTTCGATAAAACCTTATGCTCAAAATCTTGAATTTCACTTTGAATCTTCTCGACCTTTCCATCAAATGCCGTCGAGATTTGGAGAAGTTTCTCATCCATAATTTGCTTGACTTCGTCGCGATTTAGAGCTAATTGCTGGCTGATTGTTTCACTAATTTCTTCTTTGTTAGCAGCCATTTGTTGATTGATGTTACTGATTTCTTCCTTAGTTGCAGCCATTTGTTGACTGATGTTACTACATTGTTGATCAAATTTTTGATTCAGTTCGTCTTTATTGGCAACCATATTAGCGTTTACGGCAGCCAATTGCTGATTCTGTTGACTGATGTTCAAACTCATCTGTTGCATCATAGCCATTAACTGCGTAAAATCACAATTTGCTAGTGGCAATGAGGTTGTTGTTTCCGCAACAGAACTTTTCTCTTCCTCAACTGTTACTGAATCAGCATTTGTACTAATCACTCCCAACTGGTAACTTTCCACAACTACTCCACTAGCTTCTATAGCTTCTCGAAGCCGTATCGTCAATTCAGTTTTGTTGCCGGTTGTTGCCAATCCACGTTGTTCTAGTTCTTTCTTTAACTCAAGAACCTTCAAATCACTTAATAAAACCATTATTAACAGCTAACTAATCCGCCGATGTCACCAATGTTACGTTTTTCCAAACTTCCTTCGAATTGGCCCAACTCACAATTCGCTAAGCGCAATTCCCAATCTCTTCCGAGTTCGATCACTGATTAGTTAGCAAACACACCAGGTTTTAATAAGTATTTAACACCTTAATTGTTTCACAACAACAGGAAAACAATACAGCAAACAATATTCCTAACTAGAATATTCTTTCAACAGTTTCAGAAACTCCAACGGTTTATTGTAGAAATTTCCAGTAATAACAGCGTTAAAATAATACACAAAATATTTCTATTCAATAACACTTATAACTTTATTACACTTATAACTTTACACAAAATCTAATTTAAAGATCACTTTTATAATTTTAATTTCACAATCGCAGGTTTAAAATAAAACTAACTAAAAACTACAAGAAACAATTTTCTTATATACATTTGCCTAATCTCTAGAAATTTCGCGGTCACTTTTTAGAAACCTTGAGAAAATATTAGAATATTCGATTATTTTACGTTACGTTGATTTGATTCATAAAAACAAATAGACCTTAATTCTAAGAATATGGACAACAACAACAATGTTCATTTCATTAATCTGTTGTAGTATTTTGTTGATTTGATTTTCCTAGAAGTGACCGTAATCGTCTAGATTTTTCTGTAATCGTCTAGATTTTTCTGCAATCGTAACAATATTTTAATTTTTTAAACCTAGCCTAAAAACCTTTGAAACCTAAATATGTGATATATGCGATAAATCTATTTCCCTTATGGTTTTATTATTTTATTGGCTTTTTTCTAATAATCGCTATTTTCGCGTGTCAATTTAATTATGAAATATGACCCCCCCTATGTAACTCCCCCCCCCCTATGTCACCCCCACCCCCTGTCACCATTTTTAAACCCCCACCCCCCACCATTATTATTTACTACTTTATTCTTGTGTTTCTGTTTAGATGATTCGTTTACTTTAACACCACTGATTTCTGAATTATCATCAATTTTTAATCCTTTTTTTGTTTTTTTTTCAAACGATGAAAATGTATTTTAATTTGCTTGTACTTTAAGAGTTTTTAGAGAAATCACCACTTTGCCGATCTTTCGCTTTATTCAGAATATCACGAGCTAAAAATTTACGATCATTATAAATTTGGCCGTTTTGATTCATAAAATTAGCAATCACTTCCCAACGTTGGATCGTTCCAGCCGGGAGTAGATTTACAGCTTTTATAAGAACTTGCATATTTACCGATGTCCACATTGCCGTTTTATCAATTACTTTAACTTGAATTTTGATTAGATGATGATTCAGATTTAGTTTTATTTGAAAACGAAGCTCTACGTTCTTCTTCGATTTTATTCTCGATATCATTTAATGTTTTCATAAAAATATTCCGACCACCTTTTAGAAGTTTTCGGTTGAATTCAAACAATTACAGGTTGATGCTTACATTTTAAACAAAGAAATTACGATGACCTTCAGTTCTACAATCAATGGAATGGAATAAAATCAAAAATAATATTAGGGAAACTTATTTTATGTATCTTAAATATTGCACGAACATGAGACTTATTAAAATATTTACCTAATGTTTCATAAGCCCTTGTTATACAGGTTAAGTAATCATCTTCTGTTTTAATTTCTTCTCCTTGAGCTTTCCTTTTATCCGGATGGTGTTTCAAAACAATTTTCCTATACGATCTTTATAGGTCATCGTCAAACGCATTATAACTAAAAAAAATAAAAGTTAATATTGCTCCAATATAAAATTATGATCACTTAAATGTCAATAATTACCGATGACTTTTTAAACCCAAAACAGCATAATAATCTTGATCTTGCCATTCTTTTGGATCCAAACTTCTTAAATAATCAACATCAATAAATATATCGAGATCTTGATCAGAAACCTTTGTCGATGAATTCTCCGAATTAATCAAACCTTTTCCATCGTTCAAGTGTCTTGTATGATATTTTATGTAATGTCTACCAACATTTTGTATTTGTTTTACAATTAATGGACTTATTAATGAAACCGTTCCAATATTTCGACTACTATTCTCCATTATCATCAAAATACAGAGATCTGATTGCACAAAATAAAAAAAGAAAACCTCGGTTTTAACCTCAAACACGTGGGATATTTTAATTATAAATTCGTACAATTAAAACATTCAAAATTCACTAATAGCACTTAAATCACGTAGGATTATAATAACTTAATTAATTATTATAAAAAAAAATTTGATATTTTTTTTTTTTTTTTTTTTTTTTTTTTAGTTTTATTTTATTTATTTGGCTTGGACGGTCATAAATATTTATGACCTTTGTTTTTGCAGTCCACATCGCCAAAGATTGTACATTATGTAATTTTTTCTATGAATACTATGATAAACTGAAGTGAGAGGGTCGAAGCATGTGTCATCACAGCGTTATGCGCATGACCAACTCTGATTCAGGGTTGTGTCTGTCATTCCACTGTTTCAGACAGAACTTCGCCGCTCTTCACTTCACCTCATAGTTTACATTGTTTATTTGTTCAATTTCTATAATTCAATTTATATAATTCAACTTGTTTTGTTATTGTAAATTTTAATTTCCTCAAGTTTAGTGTGTGTCGGATTTATCAAATCCGAATCAATTTGTATTTATGTAAATGATTTAGCGATCTTAAAATTAAATTTATATAATCCAAGTATTATTTAAGTTAAATTAATTTCTGGTTTTTTTTTTTTTTTTTTATTTTTCTTTTGTTTTTTAAATTTTGAGTTATTCATTTTATATAATTTCATTTTTTTTTTTTTTAATAAGTAAACTAAAATATTTTTTGTTTTTCAGATGTTTTTTCCTCTTTTTAACCTTATATAATTCAAGGATCAAACTGTATTTGAGATTTTAATTATATTAGAGTGGTTTATGCTGGGAGCCCTTGAAAAATGAGCATTGTAATTGCCAAAATGGAAAATGATTATGAAATGGAAGTTAGAGGCAATCCGGTTTCCAGTCGTTTTTTTTTTTTTTTTTTTTTATAATTTATTATCATTTAATTGTGTACTTTGTATTAGAATATTTGTTGGCGCGTGATTCTGTAATTGTTTTGAGAGTAAATTTCATTATAAATGAGTTTTAGTTTTGTTTTGTTTTATTTTGTTATTCCTTTGTTTTTTTTTTTTTTTTATATAGTGGCTCCCTTGGTTTTAGTGGGATTGACAAATCGCTCAAATATTGGCTAAACACTTATGTTTATTTCTTTTAGAAAGTCAATAATGTCCTTGTATTCTACCAGGTTTCTGTTTCTTAATATCTCGGTAGTGGATTTATTGTTTAAGCTGTTGTATTTTGATCTAATCAAATTGTATGATGTGCAGTTTTCCAGAATATGTATTACGTTATCTGGAACGTTGCATGTGACGCAGGTATCATTTTCAATCTTTTTTATCAGTTTTAGGTATTTTCTGTCGTAAGTGTGGTTGGTTCTTATTCTCGTGATGGTATTTATGTCTGTTGATTTCCAATTTACTTTGTGAAACCATGGTTTATTCGAAGTTAGCCCCTGGATGTTATTTTTGTGCGTGATGCCTTTTGTTCTTGTGCTGTCTAAGAATATTTCATTCCATTTGGAGTACATAGCTTTTGTAAAGTTTTTGTTTATTTCCTCAATGGGTATGTTACATTCTATTATATTTCCAGTGTTGGTTCCGGATTTTGCTGCCTGATCGGCCATGTCTTTGCCGCTAATGTTTATGTGGCTGGGGATCCAAATGAGGTTTACCTTTATTTTCTTTTGGAATAGTTTATTGATTATTATAATTTCATGTAATTTTTTTTTGTTACACGTTGAGTCTAGGTTTTTGAGGGATTTGCAGGAGCTGAGTGAATCTGTTATTATGCTTATGGAGTCTCCCTCTTGGAGGGGGGTATTCAATGCTAGTGAGATGGCCATGATTTCTAGTGTTTTTATGGAGACCTCTTCCAGTATTTTATAACTGTGGCATTTGTTTTCGTTTTCTATATAAATCCCAATGCCTCTTTCTCCATCGATGATGGAGGCATCTGTGTATATAGTATGTTTGGTTGTGATCTTGTTTATCCTATCTTTGGCCAGCATGTTGATTATAGGTAAAGGTGTGATGTTTTTATCAATTTTAGTTGTTAGCGTGGTGTCGATATTTAGAAGGTCTTTTAATTTTCCTTTGTCCCAGTCTGAGTTAGGTGAGCAGGGTGTGGCATCTATCCTTTCTTTATTTCTGTTATATATTGTGTTTATTGCCTCACAGCATAGGTTGTTTTTTATGATCCTACTCATGTCTGTGTTATTATATATTTGTTTTATTATGTATTTGAATATTGAGGATTCCAGTTTTAATTTTATTGGGATGTCACCCGCTTCCGCTATGATCGCTGATATAGGTGTGGAGTTGGTGAGACCTAGGCAGATTCTATGGCTTTTGTTGATTGTTTTTTGTAATGTGTTTTGTTGGTTATTTTTGGTTGTTACTATATCCCCGTGCAGAATTCTGCTTTGGATCAGTGCTTTATGTATGTTTAAAAGAGTGGAGGGGTGAGCTCCTCCCTTTTTTCTAGCAAAGATTTTTATCAGATTGATGCTTTGGTTGCATCTGTCTAGGGTGTTTTTGAGATTCAGGTCAAAGTTCATTTTGTTGTCCATTATGTATCCCAATATTTTTAGGCTTTTTTTTTCCGTGATGTTTTGGTTGTTGTATTTGATCACCATAGCTTTTTTGTCTGTTCTGCTGTATTTTTTTACCATTTTGACAAACGTGGTTTTTTCCAAATTGATGGTTAGGCTTAGCTCATCTAACTTCCTTATAAAATCTTGTAACAATTTATTCGCGTTTCTTTCCGCTTCTATTTTGTTTTGTGCAGATGTAATCAGTATGAAGTCGTCTGCGTATTGCAGGATTGTGTTGTCTAGGTTGTTTAATTTGTGAATTGAGTGAGTATATATATTGAACAATAGGGGACTAAGGGGATCACCTTGTGGTATACTTGAGCTTGTAATTTTGCTGTATCTGTCTCTGCCATTCTCGAAAATAGTTTCCCTGTTAATTAACATTTGGTACAACCAGCATGTTATTTCTTCGGGTATTGGTATAGCTTTTAGGATGTTGATTAGTTTTGTGATGTTAACATTGTCAAACGCCTGCGAGATGTCAGCTCCTATGATGATCGTAATTAATCCGTTTTCATTGTTTTTTTCTACTATACTGATGATTTTGGTAATAATGTCCTTAGTGGATTTGCCTTTTCTGAATCCCGTGGAATTTTCAGGTAGAACATTGTTGCTTTCTATCACTTTTTCAATTCTGGTGATTAACATTTTATTTAATATCTTCTGGAAAACATTGATTAGTTGAATGGGTCTATAGCTATTGATGCTTGTTGGATCTTTACCTGGTTTTAGGATTGGTATTATTTTGATTTTTTTCCATTCCGTTGGATGCAGTCCTTTATACCATAATTTGTTATAATGGTCCGTTAGTTTCTTGATGTGATTTTCTTCTAGGGCTTTCAGGATTTTGTACGAAATTTTGTTTATTCCAGGTAGGGTCGTTTTTGCGTTTTTTATAATTTCGGCGACTTCAAAGTGTTGAAATTCGTCTATCATTGGAGATTGGGTGCCAAAGTTTAACTTGTCTTTGTTTTCCACCACTCCCTCTATTATATTTTTGTCCATGAAACTTATTATATTAGTCTGGTCTTCGAATATATTGTTTCTGGTTTCTGTTCCGTTTTTGAAAATATTAATTTTTCTCCAAATTTCTCTGGTATTGCTGTCAGGGTTGATGCTGTTTATGAATTTGTTGAAGGATTTCTTCTTTTCCCATTTTATTTCTCTTTTTAAGGTAGCTGTGCTTCTGTTTAGCTGGATTAATTTGAATTTATTGTTTTTATCTTTGTTGTGTATTCTTAATTTTTCTATTTTTATTTTCCAAAGCCTTCCAATTTTTGGAGTCCACCAGGCTTTTGGTATGTATTTGTTTTCTTTTTTTGTGTAGCAAGAATTTTGATTTATAATTTCTACTAGTTCCTCCTCGTAGTTCTCCAGGTTGAAGGTGTGATCCGGGTTTAGTGAGTTGATGCGTTTGATGCATTTATTAAATTTAAGGCACCATCTTGTTTTTTCATTATGTTTTAGATGTCCGTTGACGGTGATAATTAAAGGAAAATGGTCTGAGTTACCTATTATTGTTAGATCCCTTTGCCAGGTGATTTTGTTGGTGATATCAGTAGACGCTAGGGATATGTCTAATGCTGTGTTGTTGTGGTTATTGGAGCTTCTTCTGGTATAATCTCCGTTATTAAGGATTGTGTAGTTGGAGTTGGTGATCAGGTTCGCTACCATGTTACCTTTGTGATTGTTTGGGCAGTTGGTCTCCCATAAGCAATTTCTCGCATTGAAATCTCCTGTTATAATTGTGTTGGTTGAGTTATTTTGTTGGTCAAGTATTGCACTTAGATTTTTCTTCAGGTTGCCTAGGTCTATGGAAGGAGGGATGTAAATTTCTACTAATTTTAAATCATTTCCCAGGGTGTCCGCAATTGTCATTTCGATGTATTCGATGGGTTGATATTTATTATCTTTGATGAGATTAATTATCCTGAATTCTTTATTTATGATAAATCCCACACCACCGTAACCATCTTGTCTGTTGTTGGTCTTGACAATGTAGTTTTTTATATTGATTTTGTCCCTTTCTTTGGTCCATGTTTCGCATATGCAGCATATGTCTATTTTATTGTTAAATAAGTAAATTTCTAATTCATCCTTGTTTAATTTTAAACTTCTTATATTTATTTGAAGTATTTTCATTACAGTTGTTAAGCGTGAGGGTTGGGTTTTTATTGTTCCATTTCATGATAGACCATATGCTGTATTTTTTCCCTGTTGTTTTGATGATTTTTAATTTGTCTATGTTGTTGGGTAATAGTATCTTTTTTGAGTACAGGATCTGTGAAACACGTGGCTCTTCACTGGGGCCCTCTTTGGATGTATTCGAGTTGGTGACTATATTCTTGTATTTTTGTGGTGTGACTGTGTTCCCATACATTGTGGTGATGGTAGTGGTGTAATAAATAGCCTCTGTCAGGTTGTTAAAATAGCCTAGGTTTGTTTTGTTGTTGTGAATTTTTGGTTTGATTTTGAAGTGTTTTGTAGTAATTCGGTTTATATGTTTTGTCCAGGTTTTTTCTAGGTGGGGAGTATCAGGTATGTTTTTGTTTATGTAGTGATCCAGTTCAGTGTTAGAGGTTTTCCGGGTTCTGTAGTTTGTTAGAGGATCCTTCATGTATGTTATGGTATTGAGGAGAGTTGGTTTATTTGTTATGATGGCAGTTTTTATGGTTTGGTATTTTACTGACATTAATTAATTATTTTGTTGTTTTGACGTCACTAACCTCTTTGTCGAAATTGCCATTTATGGCTCTGGTGGTTCCATCCTGGATCTCTTTTGTTAGCTCCCCCAATCTAATTATGGAGTGATCAAACTTTTGGTCCTTAACGTTGGTAGAAGATATGATAGTGCATAATTCTTGGATTTCTTCGTTGTTAATTTTTATTGTTTTGAACTCCTCTATGTATAGTTCTGTGTATTTTTTTACTTCTTTTAGCTCATTTTTAAGATTTAGCATATCTCTTTTTATTTTTATTATTTCTAAATTTTCTGAGTTCGAATTACTATTATTGTTTTTTTTTTTTAGTAGGTCGTTGGATTTTTTGAGTTCATGTATTTGTTCTTTTAAAAGTTTTATAATTTCCTTGTCTTCTTTATATTTTGCTGCGTCTATCGAAATTTTCTGGTTCTCTTTTTTTAATGCATCGATTTCCTTTTTCAGTTCCTCATATATTTCTGATTCCTTTTCTTTTTCTACATATTTATTTTTTAATTTTTTGTAATTCTCTGTTATTGTTTCTACTTCTCTTTTTAGATTGTTAATTATGAGGCCCTTTTCGTCCAGATCTTTGTTTAAATTGAGTTTTAAAGCTAGGGGAGGAAATTCTTCTTCGCTTAAGTTAAATCTAATTGTTTTTAACGATTCTTTGGCTTCTGCATATGAAATTTTTTTGGTGGTCATGATATACTTTAAATCTTTTTGATTGTTGTATTCCTTGCATGAGGTGCTGTTGGATTTGTGATTACCGAAACAGTGGAGACATTTGGTTTTTTCTTCACAGTTTTCCTCTTCATGTTCGGTATTTGAGCAGTTGCCACACCTTTCCCTGCCTCTGCAGTACTTAGCGGGATGGCCGTATCTGAGGCATTTTTTGCATATTATTGGGTTGTTGACGTAATGTCTGATAGATCTCTTTACATTCAGGAATGAAATTTGTTTAGGTAATGTGTTGCTCCTGAATGTTATTTTAACTGCTGTGATAGGTTCTAGCTTTTTTTCTTCCTGATTCCATTTCTGCATTCTTTCGATTTTGGTAACTTTGTAAAGTTCGTTCAGTTCCTGCAGCAGCAAATCTTCTTTTATGTCTGTAGGTATATTGCTGACAATTCCTATGGATTCTAACATGAAGATTGGGATATACGATTCTATGCCGTGAATTTCGGTCATAATTGTGTCATTGAGTACTTTGTTGGCAATGTTCATATCCCTGAAGCTGATTTTCAGTTTATTGTTTGTGATTTGTTCTATATTGAGGATATTGCCGAAGTTTTTTTCCTTTAGTAGTTTGGCTGTTCTTATGTCGCTTATGTCTCTTTTTTCCAACATTATGTAGTAAGGTCCATGGTCTCCTGGGATGTACTTCATTTTTTTTGTAATTGTTTCGTCAGTTTTTCTTTTTTCCATGTCTCCTGATTTCGGATCCTTTTTATTCTTTTTGATATTGTTTTCTTGTCCCTCATCTTCGACCTTATCCTTCGTAAGTGTTTTTGTTGTTTTTCCATTTTCGTTTTGTAATTTTCTTTTTATTACCTGTCCCTTAGATAGTTCTGTCATGTCATGGTCTGGCTCCATTGTGTCTATATTCTTAAGATACCACTTAGGTGTATGATTTATTCACGATTTTTGGATTGAATTTGGTATGATTTCGTAAAAGAAGCAAATTGCGTGTAACCGATTATATTTATAGTTGTATACAATTTGTCAATTGTCACTTTTTTATGGAATTGTGTGGGGTGGGGTGAATTTGGGGTTTATGTAATCAATTATGTAAATAGTTAGTAATTGTTAGGCCAAGAAATATCTCTAATCAGTTTTAGTGTTGAGCAACAAATATTCTATACTTTTTGTTCTAGAGATTTATTAATGAATTGTCTAATTATCGTATGTTTTTTCTTAAGTAGATGACATACAGTTTGAAACAAGAGATGATTTTCCTTTATTTAGTTATTTCAATTGATGGATATCGGAAAATCAATTGCTTATGAATTATTATTTACTATTATTAATCTTTTAAATAATTTTTTCATATCATTGGTCATATGAGACAGATGCGAAGGTTATTAATCAAGTTATTTCTGTGTTCAATATAAATTCTAATCTATTACCGTAATTCAATCGAAATATAAAATTAATAATAATAATTTGAAATTTCGTCTATGTTTATCATGAATATTAAACAATTACTGTAATTCCGGCAGAATAAAGACAAAAATTAGAGAGCAAGGGAGATTCTCTCTTTTTAAATAATTTTTATCGATATTTGATCTTAATTCATTTGACCATTGATATATTCTTAGCCTAAAATTTATTATTTAATAAAACAATATTAATATTATGACTACTCATCTTATTGTTCCTGTTCTGGAATTATCTATAATTTTTTTTTTTTTTTTCCTTGATTTATTCTCTCGATTTCTAGAAAGAATTCGCTTGAAACAAGATGTCCGCTTTATATTGTTTTCTCAAGTTTTGACAAGATGTCCGCGTTGTTCTTTTCCCTCGAATTTTTGTGTAGTTTTATTCCTTATTCCTGTGTTAGTTTATTCATATGTTTGAATGTATATTGTAATCCCGTTGTGTTAATTTATATCCAGATGGTTTTTTATTTAGTTTCGGGTTGTACTTAATTTACTTTACATCCAGGTACATACGGCTTTATGTGACCTCTCCTCTTCAGCTTTCTTCTCCGGTATTATGTATAACAAAACTTATGGGACACGTGTAAGTTTGTTCTAATAACTTAACACTTGACTTTATCACTTGATTTCCTGGGTGGCTTTTCAATGGAGGTGGCTCCGCGGTGTTCCGCAGTGATTTTTGTTATGCACTGTGAACCACGTGCGGAGATATGATTTAGATCACCTTTAGAGCCGCTGATTGTTCGTTCTTGATTGTATTTTTTATTTATATATTTCTTGCAATGAAATAACAATTCTTCTTTTGTTGTAATTGTTTAATTAATTGTGGTTGTTAGATTTTTCGATTGTTATATTTATCACTTGATCGATTAAAAAAAAATTGCGACTTCACCTTGTGGTGATCAAAAACGGAATGAAAAATTATTCGCTTGATTAACATTCATATTTGAAATTTAATAGTAAAAATTTTGTTTATGTAATTTTTATTTATTTGTTTATTGTTGTGACAGCTAAATTCTTGGAATGAATTTGATATTTTACATAATAAATCATTTTCACACTTTATATTTCGTAATAAAATTATAATGAAATGTCAGTTTTAAATGTCAAATGACTTTTTTTGTTTTTGTTTACTTTCGAAATGGCGGCCATATTTTTCGAAAATCTACTGCGATTTATATGTATTAATACGAAATTTTTGACTTCGTTTTCATTTTTACAGATAATTTAGGATTTATAAATTTTTTTCTTCTCTACAAAATTTAATTATAATTGCATTTTAAGAGGCTCAAATGATTTTTTTGCAAATCTGAGACAATAAGCATTTTATTTAAAATTAACGGAAACTAACGGAAACTGTCAGTTTTAGCCTGTCCACTCTCTATTTATGGAGGCTCACTAGGTATAACTATCCCTCAACTTCTCAAAGATTTGCCGTGATTTATATGGACATTATTGGTCCACTCCCTTACGAGAACAAGCGCTATTATGTCACTATTATTGACCACTACACTCGACGGCCTGAAACTATTACCGTCTCTGCTATATCCGCTGAATTGGTCTTGGTCATCGCTTTATTGCAATTTGATTGCTCGTTTCGGAGTATACCTTCAGTAACGGTCACTTATCAGGGCGCCCAATTTGAATCCAATATTTTTAGTAAGTTGTTTAATCTTATCGGGTTCAAACATTAACGGACTCATCTAACGTTGTCACCGAACTGAACGCGAACTACTCTCGGTGGAGATTTTCAATCTTAGTAAGTTGTCGAAGAGTATTCAAAGGATGATGAAATGGAGGTGGATGAGGATGACGATGGTATCAATGATGTTGATATTGTTAAAGATCTAGACTTAGATGATTGGAATTAATGATTTGTTATAAATTTTGTTAAATATTTTTTAATTTAAATATTTTTTGACGCATCAAAAATATGCAATAATTGTCTATTCCCAGAAGTTTTCTGACTCCTGTGCAGGTATTTGTGAAAATTGTGCTTTAACAAAGCTAACAGGGAATCACAACGTTCATACGTTCGTTACAAGCAAATTTTTTTAGGGACTCATCTTTGATGGAGTATATGTACTACATTAATATTTAAAATTCTTGATATATTCTGAAATTAAAAAAGAAATTAAATCAACGAAGAATAGTGCATCATCTTTAAAACTGAACTGCACGGAATCGACTCGTGTCAACTTATAGATTCTTCATACTGGTTTCTTTGTGCTTTGGGATGTGGAGTGAGTCGTATGATATTACTAGAAATAAATATGGATCTACAGACGACATATTTAATAATCAGTCATCGACTCAAAACATTGGATTTATAATCTATTGTAACTGGATCAACTCGTATACATCGAAAACTAATGACCCGGACGTGATCAAATTCTTTATGAACGACTCAACACATTCTCCTGATTCGGCGTCATCGAAAAATTTGTTGATTAAAAGTTAATGATTTTAAACAAATTTATTTTCCTATATCATTTTCCGACCAGTTTAATTTCGCAGCGTTGTCATGATTATCAATTTTCTTTATTTCAAAACTAAAATCATGACATTTGAAATTGTTTTTTTTACTATTTCAAGTTTTTGTGTTTCCATTTGCATCAAAAATTAAATTGACATGTAAAGAAAATGCCACATGATTTTAAATATAAGTAGTCAAAAAAAATTCAAATTTTTATTTTAAATATAGTAGTCAGAGAAATGTCAAATTTTTAAGTATATAAATGGTTACAACGTTTGTTTTTATTATTGATTGTTGATAATTGAAGAAGAAAAAAGCAGCGAAATATTATAAAAAATTAAATTAAATAAAACATTATTAATTATATTATTTTGTTCTTTTTTGCAGGAGAATAAAACAGCTGAAAATAATTCTAATATTAAATAAAAAAACTTAATTATATTATTTTATTCTTTTTTTTCAGGAGAAACAAAAAATAGAAAACACAAATAATAACAAAAAATATACATAATATAAATAATATAATATATATAAATACATATAATATAAATAAAAATGGCTTATAAAGTATCGAATAATAAATATGATTTTCTATTTGAACCCGATGAAAATGTTCGAGAATTGCTTACGAAAAACTACGTAAAAAATTTAATTAATAACCATCCTAGTCTTAAACCATTTGTATTAGATTCTATACAACATGAACATGTATTTGAACATAAACTGACAAGACAACAAAACACAATTGGGGATATCGAAACATTTTACGATTGTGAATACATACCAACAAAACTGACCAGCGAACAAAATACAAATGAGACTTTTTATGATTGCGAATACGTTTCGGACGAAAAATATTTCCAATATCTTGATAAAAAAAATATAAATTTTATTTACAATATTACTGATGTTATTGAGATTGATTGTAGGAAATTTCAATATCGTTCCAAATTAATTCCAAAAGCTCCAGATTTAGATGATAATGACAATTCGGATGACGATTTTTGATTTGATTATTATTTTTGGGATAACTATTCGAAATTAATTATGTGAAAAAGTATAAAACTTCAATTGAAATTCTTTTAATAGAAAAAAAATTGGTTATTTTTCGAAAATGTAAAAAAATTTTTTGTTATGCATATTGCATAAAATATATATGTAAAAATAAAAATGATTTGTCTATTAATTATCTTGTTTTTATTTTATTATATTTTAATTTTTTAAACCTAGCCTAAAAACCTTTGAAACCTAAATATGTGATATATGCGATAAATCTATTTCCCTTATGGTTTTATTATTTTATTGGCTTTTTTCTAATAATCGCTATTTTCGCGTGTCAATTTAATTATGAAATATGACCCCCCCTATGTAACCCCCCCCCCCCCCCTATGTCACCCCCACCCCCTGTCACCATTTTTAAACCCCCACCCCCCCCCCCCCCCCCCATTATTATTTACTACTTTATTCTTGTGTTTCTGTTTAGATGATTCGTTTACTTTAACACCACTGATTTCTGAATTATCATCAATTTTTAATCCTTTTTTTGTTTTTTTTTCAAACGATGAAAATGTATTTTAATTTGCTTGTACTTTAAGAGTTTTTAGAGAAATCACCACTTTGCCGATCTTTCGCTTTATTCAGAATACCACGAGCTAAAAATTTACGATCATTATAAATTTGGCCGTTTTGATTCATAAAATTAGCAATCACTTCCCAACGTTGGATCGTTCCAGCCGGGAGTAGATTTACAGCTTTTATAAGAACTTGCATATTTACCGATGTCCACATTGCCGTTTTATCAATTACTTTAACTTGAATTTTGATTAGATGATGATTCAGATTTAGTTTTATTTGAAAACGAAGCTCTACGTTCTTCTTCGATTTTATTCTCGGTATCATTTAATGTTTTCATAAAAATATTCCGACCACCTTTTAGAAGTTTTCGGTTGAATTCAAACAATTACAGGTTGATGCTTACATTTTAAACAAAGAAATTACGATGACCTTCAGTTCTACAATCAATGGAATGGAATAAAATCAAAAATAATATTAGGGAAACTTATTTTATGTATCTTAAATATTGCACGAACATGAGACTTATTAAAATATTTACCTAATGTTTCATAAGCCCTTGTTATACAGGTTAAGTAATCATCTTCTGTTTTAATTTCTTCTCCTTGAGCTTTCCTTTTATCCGGATGGTGTTTCAAAACAATTTTCCTATACGATCTTTATAGGTCATCGTCAAACGCATTATAACTAAAAAAAAATAAAAGTTAATATTGCTCCAATATAAAATTATGATCACTTAAATGTCAATAATTACCGATGACTTTTTAAACCCAAAACAGCATAATAATCTTGATCTTGCCATTCTTTTGGATCCAAACTTCTTAAATAATCAACATCAATAAATATATCGAGATCTTGATCAGAAACCTTTGTCGATGAATTCTCCGAATTAATCAAACCTTTTCCATCGTTCAAGTGTCTTGTATGATATTTTATGTAATGTCTACCAACATTTTGTATTTGTTTTACAATTAATGGACTTATTAATGAAACCGTTCCAATATTTCGACTACTATTCTCCATTATCATCAAAATACAGAGATCTGATTGCACAAAATAAAAAAAGAAAACCTCGGTTTTAACCTCAAACACGTGGGATATTTTAATTATAAATTCGTACAATTAAAACATTCAAAATTCACTAATAGCACTTAAATCACGTAGGATTTCGTAATAAAATTATAATGAAATGCCAGTTTTAAATGTCAAATGACTTTTTTTGTTTTTGTTTACTTTCGAAATGGCGGCCATATTTTTCGAAAATCTACTGCGATTTATATGTATTAGTACGAAATTTTTGACTTCGTTTTCATTTTTACAGATAATTTAGGATTTATAAATTTTTTTCTTCTCTGCAAAATTTAATTATAATTGCATTTTAAGAGGCCCAAATGATTTTTTTGCAAATCTGAGACAATAAGCATTTTATTTAAAATTAACGGAAACTAACGGAAACTGTCAGTTTTAGCCTGTCCACTCTCTATTTATGGAGGCTCACTAGGTATAACTATCCCTCAACTTCACAAAGATTTGCCGTGATTTATATGGACATTATTGGTCCACTCGCTTACGAGAACAAGCGCTATTATGTCACTATTATTGACCACTACACTCGACGGCCTGAAACTATTACCGTCTCTGCTATATCCGCTGAATTGGTCTTGGTCATCGCTTTATTGCAATTTGATTGCTCGTTTCGGAGTATACCTTCAGTAACGGTCACTTATCAGGGCGCCCAATTTGAATCCAATATTTTTAGTAAGTTGTTTAATCTTATCGGGTTCAAACATTAACGGACTCATCTAACGTTGTCACCGAACTGAACGCGAACTACTCTCGGTGGAGATTTTCAATCTTAGTAAGTTGTCGAAGAGTATTCAAAGGATGATGAAATGGAGGTGGATGAGGATGACGATGGTATCAATGATGTTGATATTGTTAAAGATCTAGACTTAGATGATTGGAATTAATGATTTGTTATAAATTTTGTTAAATATTTTTTAATTTAAATATTTTTTGACGCATCAAAAATATGCAATAATTGTCTATTCCCAGAAGTTTTCTGACTCCTGTGCAGGTATTTGTGAAAATTGTGCTTTAACAAAGCTAACAGGGAATCACAACGTTCATACGTTCGTTACAAGCAAATTTTTTTAGGGACTCATCTTTGATGGAGTATATGTACTACATTAATATTTAAAATTCTTGATATATTCTGAAATTAAAAAAGAAATTAAATCAACGAAGAATAGTGCATCATCTTTAAAACTGAACTGCACGGAATCGACTCGTGTCAACTTATAGATTCTTCATACTGGTTTCTTTGTGCTTTGGGATGTGGAGTGAGTCGTATGATATTACTAGAAATAAATATGGATCTACAGACGACATATTTAATAATCAGTCATCGACTCAAAACATTGGATTTATAATCTATTGTAACTGGATCAACTCGTATACATCGAAAACTAATGACCCGTACGTGATCAAATTCTTTATGAACGACTCAACACATTCTCCTGATTCGGCGTCATCGAAAAATTTGTTGATTAAAAGTTAATGATTTTAAACAAATTTATTTACCTATATCATTTTCCGACCAGTTTAATTTCGCAGCGTTGTCATGATTATCAATTTTCTTTATTTCAAAACTAAAATCATGACATTTGAAATTGTTTTTTTTACTATTTCAAGTTTTTGTGTTTCCATTTGCATCAAAAATTAAATTGACATGTAAAGAAAATGCCACATGATTTTAAATATAAGTAGTCAAAAAAAATTCAAATTTTTATTTTAAATATAGTAGTCAGAGAAATGTCAAATTTTTAAGTATATAAATGGTTACAACGTTTGTTTTTATTATTGATTGTTGATAATTGAAGAAGAAAAAAGCAGCGAAATATTATAAAAAATTAAATTAAATAAAACATTATTAATTATATTATTTTGTTCTTTTTTGCAGGAGAATAAAACAGCTGAAAATAATTCTTATATTAAATAAAAAAACTTAATTATATTATTTTATTCTTTTTTTTCAGGAGAAACAAAAAATAGAAAACACAAATAATAACAAAAAATATACATAATATAAATAATATAATATATATAAATACATATAATATAAATAAAAATGGCTTATAAAGTACCGAATAATAAATATGATTTTCTATTTGAACCCGATGAAAATGTTCGAGAATTGCTTACGAAAAACTACGTAAAAAATTTAATTAATAACCATCCTAGTCTTAAACCATTTGTATTAGATTCTATACAACATGAACATGTATTTGAACATAAACTGACAAGACAACAAAACACAATTGGGGATATCGAAACATTTTACGATTGTGAATACATACCAACAAAACTGACCAGCGAACAAAATACAAATGAGACTTTTTATGATTGCGAATACGTTTCGGACGAAAAATATTTCCAATATCTTGATAAAAAAAATATAAATTTTATTTACAATATTACTGATGTTATTGAGATTGATTGTAGGAAATTTCAATATCGTTCCAAATTAATTCCAAAAGCTCCAGATTTAGATGATAATGACAATTCGGATGACGATTTTTGATTTGATTATTATTTTTGGGATATCTATTCGAAATTAATTATGTGAAAAAGTATAAAACTTCAATTAAAATTCTTTTAATAGAAAAAAAATTGGTTATTTTTCGAAAATGTAAAAAAATTTTTTGTTATGCATATTGCATAAAATATATATGTAAAAATAAAAATGATTTGTCTATTAATTATCTTGTTTTTATTTTATTATATTTTAATTTTTTAAACCTAGCCTAAAAACCTTTGAAACCTAAATATGTGATATATGCGATAAATCTATTTCCCTTATGGTTTTATTATTTTATTGGCTTTTTTCTAATAATCGCTATTTTCGCGTGTCAATTTAATTATGAAATATGACCCCCCCTATGTAAAATATGTCACCCCGACCCCCTGTCACCATTTTTAAACCCCCACCCCCCACCATTATTATTTACTACTTTATTCTTGTGTTTCTGTTTAGATGATTCGTTTACTTTAACACCACTGATTTCTGAATTATCATCAATTTTTAATCCTTTTTTTGTTTTTTTTTCAAACGATGAAAATGTATTTTAATTTGCTTGTACTTTAAGAGTTTTTAGAGAAATCACCACTTTGCCGATCTTTCGCTTTATTCAGAATATCACGAGCTAAAAATTTACGATCATTATAAATTTGGCCGTTTTGATTCATAAAATTAGCAATCACTTCCCAACGTTGGATCGTTCCAGCCGGGAGTAGATTTACAGCTTTTATAAGAACTTGCATATTTACCGATGTCCACATTGCCGTTTTATCAATTACTTTAACTTGAATTTTGATTAGATGATGATTCAGATTTAGTTTTATTTGAAAACGAAGCTCTACGTTCTTCTTCGATTTTATTCTCGATATCATTTAATGTTTTCATAAAAATATTCCGACCACCTTTTAGAAGTTTTCGGTTGAATTCAAACAATTACAGGTTGATGCTTACATTTTAAACAAAGAAATTACGATGACCTTCAGTTCTACAATCAATGGAATGGAATAAAATCAAAAATAATATTAGGGAAACTTATTTTATGTATCTTAAATATTGCACGAACATGAGACTTATTAAAATATTTACCTAATGTTTCATAAGCCCTTGTTATACAGGTTAAGTAATCATCTTCTGTTTTAATTTCTTCTCCTTGAGCTTTCCTTTTATCCGGATGGTGTTTCAAAACAATTTTCCTATACGATCTTTATAGGTCATCGTCAAACGCATTATAACTAAAAAAAATAAAAGTTAATATTGCTCCAATATAAAATTATGATCACTTAAATGTCAATAATTACCGATGACTTTTTAAACCCAAAACAGCATAATAATCTTGATCTTGCCATTCTTTTGGATCCAAACTTCTTAAATAATCAACATCAATAAATATATCGAGATCTTGATCAGAAACCTTTGTCGATGAATTCTCCGAATTAATCAAACCTTTTCCATCGTTCAAGTGTCTTGTATGATATTTTATGTAATGTCTACCAACATTTTGTATTTGTTTTACAATTAATGGACTTATTAATGAAACCGTTCCAATATTTCGACTACTATTCTCCATTATCATCAAAATACAGAGATCTGATTGCACAAAATAAAAAAAGAAAACCTCGGTTTTAACCTCAAACACGTGGGATATTTTAATTATAAATTCGTACAATTAAAACATTCAAAATTCACTAATAGCACTTAAATCACGTAGGATTACAATAACTTAATTAATTATTATAAAAAAAAATTTGATATTTTACATAATAAATCATTTTCACACTTTATATTTCGTAATAAAATTATAATGAAATGTCAGTTTTAAATGTCAAATGACTTTTTTTGTTTTTGTTTACTTTCGAAATGGCGGCCATATTTTTCGAAAATCTACTGCGATTTATATGTATTAATACGAAATTTTTGACTTCGTTTTCATTTTTACAGATAATTTAGGATTTATAAATTTTTTTCTTCTCTACAAAATTTAATTATAATTGCATTTTAAGAGGCCCAAATGATTTTTTTGCAAATCTGAGACAATAAGCATTTTATTTAAAATTAACGGAAACTAACGGAAACTGTCAGTTTGAGGCCTGTCCACTCTCTATTTATGGAGGCTCACTAGGTATAACTATCCCTCAACTTCTCAAAGATTTGCCGTGATTTATATGGACATTATTGGTCCACTCCCTTACGAGAACAAGCGCTATTATGTCACTATTATTGACCACTACACTCGACGGCCTGAAACTATTACCGTCTCTGCTATATCCGCTGAATTGGTCTTGGTCATCGCTTTATTGCAATTTGATTTCTCGTTTCGGAGTATACCTTCAGTAACGGTCACTTATCAGGGCGCCCAATTTGAATCCAATATTTTTAGTAAGTTGTTTAATCTTATCGGGTTCAAACATAAACATTAACGGACTCATCTAACGTTGTCACCGAACTGAACGCGAACTACTCTCGGTGGAGATTTTCAATCTTAGTAAGTTGTCGAAGAGTATTCAAAGGATGATGAAATGGAGGTGGATGAGGATGACGATGGTATCAATGATGTTGATATTGTTAAAGATCTAGACTTAGATGATTGGAATTAATGATTTGTTATAAATTTTGTTAAATATTTTTTAATTTAAATATTTTTTGACGCATCAAAAATATGCAATAATTGTCTATTCCCAGAAGTTTTCTGACTCCTGGGTGGTTATTTTGTAGCGTTATCTCACTAGGTGAGATAAATAGTGAGATAAAAAAATTATGTTTAAATGATTTCTTTTATCTAATATTATCGATCAAAGACAAATATTTTATCTCACTTTTTATCTCACCTAGTGAGATAACGCTACAAAATAACCACCCTGTGCAGGTATTTGTGAAAATTGTGCTTTAACAAAGCTAACAGGGAATCACAACGTTCATACGTTCGTTACAAGCAAATTTTTTTAGGGACTCATCTTTGATGGAGTATATGTACTACATTAATATTTAAAATTCTTGATATATTCTGAAATTAAAAAAGAAATTAAATCAACGAAGAATAGTGCATCATCTTTAAAACTGAACTGCACGGAATCGACTCGTGTCAACTTATAGATTCTTCATACTGGTTTCTTTGTGCTTTGGGATGTGGAGTGAGTCGTATATTACTAGAAATAAATATGGATCTACAGACGACATATTTAATAATCAGTCATCGACTCAAAACATTGGATTTATAATCTATTGTAACTGGATCAACTCGTATACATCGAAAACTAATGACCCGTACGTGATCAAATTCTTTATGAACGACTCAACACATTCTCCTGATTCGGCGTCATCGAAAAATTTGTTGATTAAAAGTTAATGATTTTAAACAAATTTATTTACCTATATCATTTTCCGACCAGTTTAATTTCGCAGCGTTGTCATGATTATCAATTTTCTTTATTTCAAAACTAAAATCATGACATTTGAAATTGTTTTTTTTACTATTTCAAGTTTTTGTGTTTCCATTTGCATCAAAAATTAAATTGACATGTAAAGAAAATGCCACATGATTTTAAATATAAGTAGTCAAAAAAAATTCAAATTTTTATTTTAAATATAGTAGTCAGAGAAATGTCAAATTTTTAAGTATATAAATGGTTACAACGTTTGTTTTTATTATTGATTGTTGATAATTGAAGAATAAAAAAGCAGCGAAATATTATAAAAAATTAAATTAAATAAAACATTATTAATTATATTATTTTGTTCTTTTTTGCAGGAGAATAAAACAGCTGAAAATAATTCTTATATTAAATAAAAAAACTTAATTATATTATTTTATTCTTTTTTTTCAGGAGAAACAAAAAATAGAAAACACAAATAATAACAAAAAATATAAATAATATAATATATATAAATACAAATGGCTTATAAAGTACCGAATAATAAATATGATTTTCTATTTGAACCCGATGAAAATGTTCGAGAATTGCTTACGAAAAACTACGTAAAAAATTTAATTAATAACCATCCTAGTCTTAAACCATTTGTATTAGATTCTATACAACATGAACATGTATTTGAACATAAACTGACAAGACAACAAAACACAATTGGGGATATCGAAACATTTTACGATTGTGAATACATACCAACAAAACTGACCAGCGAACAAAATACAAATGAGACTTTTTATGATTGCGAATACGTTTCGGACGAAAAATATTTCCAATATCTTGATAAAAAAAATATAAATTTTATTTACAATATTACTGATGTTATTGAGATTGATTGTAGGAAATTTCAATATCGTTCCAAATTAATTCCAAAAGCTCCAGATTTAGATGATAATGACAATTCGGATGACGATTTTTGATTTGATTATTATTTTTGGGATATCTATTCGAAATTAATTATGTGAAAAAGTATAAAACTTCAATTAAAATTCTTTTAATAGAAAAAAAATTGGTTATTTTTCGAAAATGTAAAAAAATTTTTTGTTATGCATATTGCATAAAATATATATGTAAAAATAAAAATGATTTGTCTATTAATTATCTTGTTTTTATTTTATTATATTTTAATTTTTTAAACCTAGCCTAAAAACCTTTGAAACCTAAATATGTGATATATGCGATAAATCTATTTCCCTTATGGTTTTATTATTTTATTGGCTTTTTTCTAATAATCGCTATTTTCGCGTGTCAATTTAATTATGAAATATGACCCCCCCTATGTAAAATATGTCACCCCGACCCCCTGTCACCATTTTTAAACCCCCACCCCCCCACCATTATTATTTACTACTTTATTCTTGTGTTTCTGTTTAGATGATTCGTTTACTTTAACACCACTGATTTCTGAATTATCATCAATTTTTAATCCTTTTTTTGTTTTTTTTTCAAACGATGAAAATGTATTTTAATTTGCTTGTACTTTAAGAGTTTTTAGAGAAATCACCACTTTGCCGATCTTTCGCTTTATTCAGAATATCACGAGCTAAAAATTTACGATCATTATAAATTTGGCCGTTTTGATTCATAAAATTAGCAATCACTTCCCAACGTTGGATCGTTCCAGCCGGGAGTAGATTTACAGCTTTTATAAGAACTTGCATATTTACCGATGTCCACATTGCCGTTTTATCAATTACTTTAACTTGAATTTTGATTAGATGATGATTCAGATTTAGTTTTATTTGAAAACGAAGCTCTACGTTCTTCTTCGATTTTATTCTCGATATCATTTAATGTTTTCATAAAAATATTCCGACCACCTTTTAGAAGTTTTCGGTTGAATTCAAACAATTACAGGTTGATGCTTACATTTTAAACAAAGAAATTACGATGACCTTCAGTTCTACAATCAATGGAATGGAATAAAATCAAAAATAATATTAGGGAAACTTATTTTATGTATCTTAAATATTGCACGAACATGAGACTTATTAAAATATTTACCTAATGTTTCATAAGCCCTTGTTATACAGGTTAAGTAATAATCTTCTGTTTTAATTTCTTCTCCTTGAGCTTTCCTTTTATCCGGATGGTGTTTCAAAACAATTTTCCTATACGATCTTTATAGGTCATCGTCAAACGCATTATAACTAAAAAAAATAAAAGTTAATATTGCTCCAATATAAAATTATGATCACTTAAATGTCAATAATTACCGATGACTTTTTAAACCCAAAACAGCATAATAATCTTGATCTTGCCATTCTTTTGGATCCAAACTTCTTAAATAATCAACATCAATAAATATATCGAGATCTTGATCAGAAACCTTTGTCGATGAATTCTCCGAATTAATCAAACCTTTTCCATCGTTCAAGTGTCTTGTATGATATTTTATGTAATGTCTACCAACATTTTGTATTTGTTTTACAATTAATGGACTTATTAATGAAACCGTTCCAATATTTCGACTACTATTCTCCATTATCATCAAAATACAGATATCTGATTGCACAAAATAAAAAAAGAAAACCTCGGTTTTAACCTCAAACACGTGGGATATTTTAATTATAAATTCGTACAATTAAAACATTCAAAATTCACTAATAGCACTTAAATCACGTAGGATTATAATAACTTAATTAATTATTATAAAAAAAAATTTGATATTTTTTTTTTTTTTTTTTTTATTATTTAAATTTTTTATTTGGCTGGGGTAATTTTTCAACCCATATCGCCAAAGGTTACATATCAGTTTTACATTGGTTCGAAAACTCTAAGGTTGCTACAACCGATTGAAAGACGTTTCTCCTCAGTATTGACAAGCTCTAGAAACTTTTGACAGAAAGTAAAATACAAATTGTTCTTACACCTGTCAACCTTGACGAAAGGGTCTCTCATCCGTTGTTGCAATATAGAGTATAAATTTTAAATGTTGTCTTATTTTTAGGTTTTGTTTTGATTCTATATAATTCAATTTTTATATTTATTAGATATTATACTTCAATTTATTTATATTATATAATCAGTTTATATTTTAGGTTCCAAATGTATGATTTCATGTTATCGTGGTTATCTCAATTTATGTGAAATACCCAGATGGACTACATTTGCTTAAGTACCACATATTTTGTAGCATGATTTTATATTTTTCTTTTATGTAATTTTAGTATACATATGTTTTATATAATTCAATGTACTTAATAATTAAAACTTTTATTTGTATGTTTTAATATTTATTATATTTTATTGTGATATTTGAGGCAAACCAATAAAGAAGACTTAGTATGTATTTAAGGTAAGTTTGTTTTCTAATTTTTATGAGCTTTCGTATATAAGCGTTTGAGACTCGGGTTAATTGTTTTGATTTTTTATTTTAATTTGACCGAAAGGGAATTTTCTTTGGAGATAGCGCCATTTTCTGTATTTTTTATCGATTTGGGCTTACCGAGTTTGCTGTTATAAAAGTTTTATTATCGTTGTAGTCGTTTGCAGCAGCTAATCACGGATTCCTATATGTTTTTTCTTGTCAGTGTCTCTACTTATGTTATGTGTTTGTGTAATTGTTGTCGGAGACTAATTTTACGTTATATTGATATCTTAGCCTCTTGTAAGAAGTCTATTATGTCTCTATATTCTTCTAGGATTTCGTCTCCTATTATGCTTTCCAGAGTTTTATTCTTTAAACTTGTAAATTTATGTCTGATATTTCTGTATGCTGGGCATATCTCTATTTGATGTTTGGCGTCGTCTATGACCCTGCAGATACTACATTCATCTTCCTCAATCAATTTTATTAGTTTTTGATACTTCTTGTCGAATGTATGGTTCGTTCTGATCCTAGTGATTATCTTTATGTCGCTAGCTTTCCAATCCTTTTTATGAAACCAGGGTTTGTTTTTTATGACTCCTCTTAGGTTGTTTCTGTGAGTCCTCCCTTTTATTTCGGTTCTTTGTATGAAGCTCTCGTTCCATTTAGAGTATAATTTCTTTTTGTGCAATTTTATAATTTCTTCTATTGGGATTTTTGTTTCCAAAGGTAATCCTAGACTCGAGGCTGTTTTAGCTGCTCTGTCTGCCTTGTCATTCCCTAGTACGTTTGTGTGGCTGGGTATCCAGCTTATGGTTATCTTGGTTTTATCGTTTAAGATTTTGTTTAATATGATGTTTTCAAAGTACTTGGAGTGGTTGGAGGATCTATAGTTTATTAGTGCCATACATGAGCTGAGCGAATCTGTTAGTATGTCTAGTTTGCCCCGACTGTTAGTACTATTGTATTCTAGGGCCTTTAAAATTCCAATCATTTCCAGAGATTTTATTGATAGATCCTTTTGGACTTTATACATTAAGGTATTGTTTTCTTCATTGATGTAGATGCCAATCCCTCTACCTTCTTCTGATATTGAACCATCAGTGTATATGGAGTTTTTCGTCTCTAATTTGTCTATTAGTTCCAGAGCCATAGCTTTGGCTTTAATTGTTGGGGTATTGCTCTTGGATATCTGTCTTGCTAATTCTATGTTTACATGCAGATAGCTTTCGAGGATATCTAAGTTTACAATTTTATTTGGTTTTTCCGGCACAAGATCTAGGAGTTCCTGATTATTCTCGTGGACCTCTTTAACTGATTTACAACAGTTTCCATTTTTAATCATATTAGCGATATCCGATCTTAAGTAAAAGTTTTTTGCTATATATCTGAAGATAGATGTTTCTAATCTCAGGTCGATAGGAATATCTCCCGCTTCTGCTGTTATAGCAGTTAGCGGTGTACTGTTCGTTAGGCCCAAGATCCATCTATAGCTTTTATTTACTAGTTTTTGTATTGCATTTATTTGTTTATTGGAATTTATTAGGAAATCGCTATAGTTTATCCTGCTGTGTATTAAGGCGTTATGTACATTAATCATAGTTGAGGGGTGGGCCCCTCCCTTTTTTTTTGCGAATATTTTTATGACGTTAATACTCGCATTACCTGTTTCCAGCAGGGCTTTGTTATGCGATTCAAAGTTTAATTTTTTGTCCACGATAAATCCTAAGATTTTTAGTTCCTTGACCTCGTTCAGCACATTCGTAATGTTTTTGATTATAAAGGGTTTGTACTGCTTTCTTATTCCTTTATGTATTTTTATGTAAGACGTTTTGCTCCAATTTAATTCCATTTTTATGTCCTGAAGTTTATCTATAAAGTTTTGAAGTAGGTTATTAGCTTTTTGCTCTGCTTCTTGAAGGTTATTGGCAGTTATCATCAGTATAAAGTCATCCGCATATTGAAGTATATTGCACCCTTCCTTAATTATAGAGTGTATCTCATGCGTGTATATGTTAAATAGCAGGGGGCTTAAGGGGTCCCCTTGTGGTAAACTGGTGCTGGTAGTTTTTTCGAGCTTGAAATCCTTTCCTTTCATAATTACTGTTCTATTTGACAGTGATTGTTGTATCCAGTTGATTATTTCTTTTTGCAGATTGGTTTTTTCTAGAATTTGTATCAGGATCTTTGTATCTACATTATCAAAGGCTTGTTTTATATCGGCTGATATGATAATGGTTACCTTACTTTTTATTAGGTTATCCTCTGCCTGACTTACTATTTTAAATATAACGTCTTTCGTTGATTTGTGCTTTCTAAAGCCATGTGAATTATTGTGAAGAATTCTGTTTTCGTGTAGACAGTCGTTTATTCTGGAAATCAACATTTTGTTGAATATTTTATGGAACACATTTGCGAGTTGTATCGGCCTGTAGCTGTTGATATTTTCTGGATCTTTTCCCGCCTTTAAGATGGGTATCATCATTGTGCATTTCCATTCCTTTGGAATAATACCTTTTCCCCACATCTTGTTAAAATGATCTGTGATTTTAGTGATGTGTATTTCGTTTAGTTCTTTTAAAAGTTTGAAGGAAATTTTATTTGGGCCTGGGGCTGTGTTTTTACTGTTTCTTATTATGAATTCTACTTCTGAAGTTTGAAATTCGTCTACCAGAGGGTTGATGTGAAATTCTTGTAAGAGTTCCCCGGCTTGCAGATGGTTGATTTTAATGTTTCTGTCCATAAAAATCCTGTTGTTTTCTTCCATATCAAATATGTTATGCTTCCTAAAGTTGCAGTTTTTGAAGGCATTTATCTTTTTCCATAAGTCCCTTGTGTTTAAGGAAGGGTTAATGCTGTCCAGAAAGGCTTTGAAGGCAATTTTTTTCTGCCATTTTATTTCCCTTTTGAGAGTGGCGATGGCTCTGTTTAGTTCTATTTTGACGTATCTATTATTTTTGTTTTGATTGTATAGTTTCAGCTTACCTCTTTTTACATCCCACAGATCCTTTATTTTTTGAGTCCACCATTCTTTAGGCACATATCTGTTTCTATGATTTACCGTATCTGTGTTACGCTCAATAAATTTTTCCAATTCCTCTTCGTAATCCGTGATGTCGTGCGTGAGTAAGGGATTGAACTCGTTGAATTGTTTAGTACAGTTCTTGAGGTTAAAAATGACCTTTTCACCCACGTTGCCATCTCTCATATCGTTGGCTTTAATTATAATCGGAAAATGGTCCGAGTTTCCTATAAGGCATATATCTCTCTCCCATATAAGGCTGGATGATAAATCCGTCGAAGCCAGGGTTAAGTCTATGGCCGAGAACTGATGGTTGGCTCCCTTCCTGGTGAAGTCTCCATTGTTTAGTATTGAAAAGTTTGATGTTGTTATAAGATTGGCGACTAAATTGCCTTTGTGATTATTACCTCCATTGGTTTCCCATAGTTTATTTCTTGCATTAAAATCACCCATTAATATAGTTTTCCTGTTGTTGTTCATTTTTTGTAACAAGTTGTCTAACTTGTTTTTCAATGTAGGTAGATCAATGGCAGGAGGGATGTAGATTTCAACCAGTTTCAGTTTATTGTTGTCTTGATCCCTCACGTCAATTTCTATGTGTTCTATAGGGAGATAACTGTTATTTCTTTGTATTTTTTCTACCTTATAGATTTTTTTTATAGCGAAGCCTACGCCGCCATATCCATCAATTCTGTTGTTAAGATATAAATTGTAATTACTAATTTTTATTTTGTCTTTTCCCTTTGTCCACGTTTCACATATCCCGACAATGTCTATGTTGTTTTTGTACATATACAACTCCAGCTCGTCCTTGTTTGCTCTAAGACTTCTTATATTTATCTGCAGTATTTTCATTTGGTAGATCTTTCTTGCCGTGATTGCTTTGTATATTTTTTCGCTCATCCCTTAAGTACAAAACGTTTATAATTCTAAATTTTTTTCTCATTCTCTTTCTTATTTTTATATCGCCCGCTCTATTTGGTCCGTCCCTATGTCTTAGTTTATTGTCCACTTTTACCTTACTTAGGTTTAATAAAAAAGCAAAAAATTTATTCGAATTCATTAAAACTGAAAATTTTACATGTAGGTCTGACCTATTGTTCGTTCGGTGAGTTTTGTGTATTATTTGTTTTATTTTATATATTTTCTTTTTATATATTAATAATTTCATTAGGTTTAAACAATTAATATGTAAAGTAATATTAAAAAAATTAGGGTGGGAGTTATACTTCATGTTTTTGATTTTATGTAAAAAGGATTTATAGTAGTGTGTCTTAACCATCGCTTTTGTTTAACTTGGGTCTGACTGACCTTTTTTATCTTCGATTTCTTTTAGACCCTCCCTACACTGTTCATCCATTTCTTTGGTTATTTTACCTATATCTATTAAGGCCTTATCGAACTCGTGTTCTTTTATAGAGGCTGTAGCAATTTTTTTGCATAAGTCCTGTACTTTATTATTCGCTGATGCTATATTCTTTAAAGTCTGTTGGTTTCTGTTTAGGTTTCCCTCCTTTTCCCTTGCGAAATCGTTTCTAAGTTTTTGCATCTCTCTTTTTAGAGTTTTGATTTCTAGGTTCTCTTTTGGGTTGCTTCTTCTTAAGAGATCGTTCGATTTCTTCAATTCTGTTACTTGTTCTTTCAAGTATTTAATTATGTCTTTATTTCCATTTTCTTTCTCTATATCTTTTCTTAGTCTTTCGTTTTCCATCTTAATAATTTCTAATTCATCTTTAATATTTCTTAGCGTATCTGCATCTGGATTTTTATTTATTTTTTCTAGCTTTAGTTCCTCATAGGCCTTTTTTAATTGATCCAGTTCTAACCGCATTTCGTTGTATTTTTTGTCGTCAATCTCTCTGGACAGAACTGGCGGTTTGTTCCATGATGGGATAGGAAAGTTTATATAGTTTAGTTGTATATTTTCTTCATTCAATTTTTTTTTGGCTTCCAGGAATGATATTTTTTTTGTGGTCATGAGAGCTTTTATTTTCTTCTGTTTTATCCATTCTTCGCATTTTATATCGTTCACTTTGTGATTTCCACTACAGTGTAGACAGTGAGGTTCCGATGTACAGTCTTTCCCCTGGTGGTCGGTTCCTGAACAAGTACTGCAGGTTTCCCTACCTTTGCAATTCTTGGCCAAGTGCCCGTATTTGAGACAGTTTCTACAGTTTGTGGGGTTGGGTATGTAATAGCGTACACTTCTTTTTACGTTACTTATGGTGATGTCTTCAGGTATTTTACTCGCCCTGAATGTAATTTTTATTGCCTCCATCGGTTCTGCTTTTTGCGAATCCTTGTTCCACTTCTGTAGTCTTTCAATCCTTGTTATTTTGGACCTTGATTGAATTTCTTTGTATATATACTCCATATCTATGGTTAACGGGATGTTAAAGGCCAACCCTGTTGATTCTATTATATAGGCTGGGATGTACATTTCCCATTGGTTAGATTCTTTAAGCTTTGTGTCTTTTAGAATTTTGTTGGCCGTTATCATGTCTCTTACTAGCAGTTTCAGTTTGTCATTTCCAAATTGTTCTATGTTTATTATCTGTCCTAGGTTTCTTTCTCTTATTAATTTTGCCGCAGATAGGTCCTTTATGCCTTTTTTTTCGATTACCACTATAAATGGTCCCTCGTCTCCTGGCACATATTTCATTTTTGCCTTGTCTATCCCTTTTCCATTCCGTTCCGACTCCTTAGTTGTTGTGTATGTTGTTTTCCCTCTTTTACCGTATTTCTCTGAAATGGTTTCGTCCGGTGTCGTGTCCTCTTTATTTCTCAGGTCGTTTGATTCCAACTTTCTTTTATAGAGGGTGGAAGTGTCCATCTCTTCCTTCTCGTATATTAACATGTCGTTGTCCATATTATTATTTAACGCTATCTTGATCTCCAAGATATTTAAAATACGCTAGTCTATGTATATTTCTATGCAAGCTAAATGTGTTGCGTGGTGATATGTAGCTTAGTATATTTCTATACCGTGCTACTATACTATAGAAATGTGTTAAAACGATAATCTGCTATACCGTAAGAGTTTCTATACCGTGATGTACTATGGCTTAATTGTATTATATATAGACACAGACGTCTAAACTCGTAAAACCGCTTTATTGAAAAACTAACTTGTCTACAACTAACTTGTCTAACTTGTACTACACTAGGCTTTATTGTATAGTTTAAGACCCGTCTTTTATTGTCGCTATATTTGAACGCGAGGTTCAGATCGAACGTAAATACAACTTTACCTGACTTCGTTGAGACACTTAAATTTTAGACTAATCGTGAGAGTATAGTCCCCGTAAATACAGATTATGGTTGTGTTTAATTAATTTAGGCACTGCCTACTTTAAAGGATTGATGATTTTAGCTTTAATATGTGATATTTACTTGTTAAATTATTATGGTTTTAATACCTGATGCCGGCGATTACTGTTATTCTCAAATCAGTTTAACCCTCATCAATTATTTCCTAAGAATTTAGTCAGATTATGACCGCAAAATCATTCAAGGTTATATTAAATGAATTTAGTTGGTGATGTTTACTATTTATCTTTAATCAAATTTATTTTCGTTGTTTAAATCATAGAATTGGGAATCAAAATTATTTATTTATATTAGGGGCAGATTTAGTATAATAAACTTATGTTTAAGTCTTAAAATTCTACCGAATTTGGATTTTAATTTTAAGTTCAATTATTCGATACTGTTATTGAATGTATTTAATTATAATATTTGATAAGTAATTACTATTCTTCTTTATTCAATTTAACGCCTCATTATTCATTTCATAAAAGTATTATTTATTTAATTCAATGTTATTCCAGAACATAGGAGTGATATTTATTTTTTAATGGAACCAGTTTATTTCTGGTTAATTATATCCAATATATCAAATTAATCTTTCCCATTCAGCGATCAATCAATATACTTCAAAACTTGGCTCAATGAACCTTCCTTATAAATTAGAGGTTGGTCAGAGAATTCTGTTTACTTAATGATATTTATATTGATTCATGGCTAAAGGAGATACTAAATAATTAAATCTAACCTTATAAACTCAAATTAGTTTTGAGTATAAAATCCTCGCTTGATTTTCAAAAATTCTTCTGGATCTTCTCTTGTGTTAGCTATTCTATTGTATCCTGTATATTACTCTTCAATCTGCTATGATGAAAATGTATAACCGTGTCCCGAAGTTCCCATAAAAAACTCCTTATATTCTTATGTTCTCCCGTAAGATCCACTGCGGTTGACTCCAGTTATAAATGAGAGTTGTATACCATGTTGCAATAATGTTAAATCGTGTATTTTGTTGATGATGCTTGTCTGGTTCCACGGAAGTATAATTTCCAATTGATTATTAATCTCTGCACATATGTTGGTTGATTCAAGATTTGTTGTTAATGCTTGGTTGTGAACTCTGGATACTAATTCAATTAATAATTTGATACAACACCCCGTAAGTTTCCTCTGCTGTTGTTCTTTTTCTTCGATTGACCGCGTGTGCTTTGATTCGAAATTTTTTTTCGAAATATCTTTTAATTTGGCTAAAAACTTTGATTATTTTAATATTGGCTTATTCCGGATCCCCGGCCCTTCTCCAGTACTTAATATATAGTGTGATCGTACAGAGAGTTCTAGAATGTAAAGTTTCTCAGTCCGCCATTTTCCACGCGGTTATTTTATTATGTGATGTTTGATATAAACTTCTCTGATATTATTGAATTACTATGAGTTTGATTTTATAGAAATTCTTAATACTGTTTAAACTGTGTTAAACTTTTTATGTTTAAATTAATTTATATTTATTAATTTTCACTATTCACTTTAAAGACACAGAAGTTTATTAATTTGATGAATGCAAATTTGTTTCTTTGTAGTCTCGTTGATTGTCAAAACGAGAACGGTCTTATTCAAAAGACCTTGACAGATTGAAAGATTTGATATTTTACATAATAAATCATTTTCACACTTTATATTTCGTAATAAAATTATAATGAAATGTCAGTTTTAAATGTCAAATGACTTTTTTTGTTTTTGTTTACTTTCGAAATGGCGGCCATATTTTTCGAAAATCTACTGCGATTTATATGTATTAATACGAAATTTTTGACTTCGTTTTCATTTTTACAGATAATTTAGGATTCATAAATTTTTTTCTTCTCTACAAAATTTAATTATAATTGCATTTTAAGAGGCCCAAATGATTTTTTTGCAAATCTGAGACAATAAGCATTTTATTTAAAATTAACGGAAACTGTCAGTTTTAGCCTGTCCACTCTCTATTTATGGAGGCTCACTAGGTATAACTATCCCTCAACTTCACAAAGATTTGCCGTGATTTATATGGACATTATTGGTCCACTCCCTTACGAGAACAAGCGCTATTATGTCACTATTATTGACCACTACACTCGACGGCCTGAAACTATTACCGTCTCTGCTATATCCGCTGAATTGGTCTTGGTCATCGCTTTATTGCAATTTGATTGCTCGTTTCGGAGTATACCTTCAGTAACGGTCACTTATCAGGGCGCCCAATTTGAATCCAATATTTTTAGTAAGTTGTTTAATCTTATCGGGTTCAAACATAAACATTAACGGACTCATCTAACGTTGTCACCGAACTGAACGCGAACTACTCTCGGTGGAGATTTTCAATCTTAGTAAGTTGTCGAAGAGTATTCAAAGGATGATGAAATGGAGGTGGATGAGGATGACGATGGTATCAATGATGTTGATATTGTTAAAGATCTAGACTTAGATGATTGGAATTAATGATTTGTTATAAATTTTGTTAAATATTTTTTAATTTAAATATTTTTTGACGCATCAAAAATATGCAATAATTGTCTATTCCCAGAAGTTTTCTGACTCCTGTGCAGGTATTTGTGAAAATTGTGCTTTAACAAAGCTAACAGGGAATCACAACGTTCATACGTTCGTTACAAGCAAATTTTTTTAGGGACTCATCTTTGATGGAGTATATGTACTACATTAATATTTAAAATTCTTGATATATTCTGAAATTAAAAAAGAAATTAAATCAACGAAGAATAGTGCATCATCTTTAAAACTGAACTGCACGGAATCGACTCGTGTCAACTTATAGATTCTTCATACTGGTTTCTTTGTGCTTTGGGATGTGGAGTGAGTCGTATATTACTAGAAATAAATATGGATCTACAGACGACATATTTAATAATCAGTCATCGACTCAAAACATTGGATTTATAATCTATTGTAACTGGATCAACTCGTATACATCGAAAACTAATGACCCGTACGTGATCAAATTCTTTATGAACGACTCAACACATTCTCCTGATTCGGCGTCATCGAAAAATTTGTTGATTAAAAGTTAATGATTTTAAACAAATTTATTTACCTATATCATTTTCCGACCAGTTTAATTTCGCAGCGTTGTCATGATTATCAATTTTCTTTATTTCAAAACTAAAATCATGACATTTGAAATTGTTTTTTTACTATTTCAAGTTTTTGTGTTTCCATTTGCATCAAAAATTAAATTGACATGTAAAGAAAATGCCACATGATTTTAAATATAAGTAGTCAAAAAAAATTCAAATTTTTATTTTAAATATAGTAGTCAGAGAAATGTCAAATTTTTAAGTATATAAATGGTTACAACGTTTGTTTTTATTATTGATTGTTGATAATTGAAGAATAAAAAAGCAGCGAAATATTATAAAAAATTAAATTAAATAAAACATTATTAATTATATTATTTTGTTCTTTTTTGCAGGAGAATAAAACAGCTGAAAATAATTCTTATATTAAATAAAAAAACTTAATTATATTATTTTATTCTTTTTTTTCAGGAGAAACAAAAAATAGAAAACACAAATAATAACAAAAAATATAAATAATATAATATATATAAATACAAATGGCTTATAAAGTACCGAATAATAAATATGATTTTCTATTTGAACCCGATGAAAATGTTCGAGAATTGCTTACGAAAAACTACGTAAAAAATTTAATTAATAACCATCCTAGTCTTAAACCATTTGTATTAGATTCTATACAACATGAACATGTATTTGAACATAAACTGACAAGACAACAAAACACAATTGGGGATATCGAAACATTTTACGATTGTGAATACATACCAACAAAACTGACCAGCGAACAAAATACAAATGAGACTTTTTATGATTGCGAATACGTTTCGGACGAAAAATATTTCCAATATCTTGATAAAAAAAATATAAATTTTATTTACAATATTACTGATGTTATTGAGATTGATTGTAGGAAATTTCAATATCGTTCCAAATTAATTCCAAAAGCTCCAGATTTAGATGATAATGACAATTCGGATGACGATTTTTGATTTGATTATTATTTTTGGGATATCTATTCGAAATTAATTATGTGAAAAAGTATAAAACTTCAATTAAAATTCTTTTAATAGAAAAAAAATTGGTTATTTTTCGAAAATGTAAAAAAATTTTTTGTTATGCATATTGCATAAAATATATATGTAAAAATAAAAATGATTTGTCTATTAATTATCTTGTTTTTATTTTATTATATTTTAATTTTTTAAACCTAGCCTAAAAACCTTTGAAACCTAAATATGTGATATATGCGATAAATCTATTTCCCTTATGGTTTTATTATTTTATTGGCTTTTTTCTAATAATCGCTATTTTCGCGTGTCAATTTAATTATGAAATATGACCCCCCCTATGTAAAATATGTCACCCCGACCCCCTGTCACCATTTTTAAACCCCCACCCCCCCACCATTATTATTTACTACTTTATTCTTGTGTTTCTGTTTAGATGATTCGTTTACTTTAACACCACTGATTTCTGAATTATCATCAATTTTTAATCCTTTTTTTGTTTTTTTTTCAAACGATGAAAATGTATTTTAATTTGCTTGTACTTTAAGAGTTTTTAGAGAAATCACCACTTTGCCGATCTTTCGCTTTATTCAGAATATCACGAGCTAAAAATTTACGATCATTATAAATTTGGCCGTTTTGATTCATAAAATTAGCAATCACTTCCCAACGTTGGATCGTTCCAGCCGGGAGTAGATTTACAGCTTTTATAAGAACTTGCATATTTACCGATGTCCACATTGCCGTTTTATCAATTACTTTAACTTGAATTTTGATTAGATGATGATTCAGATTTAGTTTTATTTGAAAACGAAGCTCTACGTTCTTCTTCGATTTTATTCTCGATATCATTTAATGTTTTCATAAAAATATTCCGACCACCTTTTAGAAGTTTTCGGTTGAATTCAAACAATTACAGGTTGATGCTTACATTTTAAACAAAGAAATTACGATGACCTTCAGTTCTACAATCAATGGAATGGAATAAAATCAAAAATAATATTAGGGAAACTTATTTTATGTATCTTAAATATTGCACGAACATGAGACTTATTAAAATATTTACCTAATGTTTCATAAGCCCTTGTTATACAGGTTAAGTAATAATCTTCTGTTTTAATTTCTTCTCCTTGAGCTTTCCTTTTATCCGGATGGTGTTTCAAAACAATTTTCCTATACGATCTTTATAGGTCATCGTCAAACGCATTATAACTAAAAAAAATAAAAGTTAATATTGCTCCAATATAAAATTATGATCACTTAAATGTCAATAATTACCGATGACTTTTTAAACCCAAAACAGCATAATAATCTTGATCTTGCCATTCTTTTGGATCCAAACTTCTTAAATAATCAACATCAATAAATATATCGAGATCTTGATCAGAAACCTTTGTCGATGAATTCTCCGAATTAATCAAACCTTTTCCATCGTTCAAGTGTCTTGTATGATATTTTATGTAATGTCTACCAACATTTTGTATTTGTTTTACAATTAATGGACTTATTAATGAAACCGTTCCAATATTTCGACTACTATTCTCCATTATCATCAAAATACAGATATCTGATTGCACAAAATAAAAAAAGAAAACCTCGGTTTTAACCTCAAACACGTGGGATATTTTAATTATAAATTCGTACAATTAAAACATTCAAAATTCACTAATAGCACTTAAATCACGTAGGATTATAATAACTTAATTAATTATTATAAAAAAAAATTTGATATTTTACATAATAAATCATTTTCACACTTTATATTTCGTAATAAAATTATAATGAAATGTCAGTTTTAAATGTCAAATGACTTTTTTTGTTTTTGTTTACTTTCGAAATGGCGGCCATATTTTTCGAAAATCTACTGCGATTTATATGTATTAATACGAAATTTTTGACTTCGTTTTCATTTTTACAGATAATTTAGGATTCATAAATTTTTTTCTTCTCTACAAAATTTAATTATAATTGCATTTTAAGAGGCCCAAATGATTTTTTTGCAAATCTGAGACAATAAGCATTTTATTTAAAATTAACGGAAACTGTCAGTTTTAGCCTGTCCACTCTCTATTTATGGAGGCTCACTAGGTATAACTATCCCTCAACTTCACAAAGATTTGCCGTGATTTATATGGACATTATTGGTCCACTCCCTTACGAGAACAAGCGCTATTATGTCACTATTATTGACCACTACACTCGACGGCCTGAAACTATTACCGTCTCTGCTATATCCGCTGAATTGGTCTTGGTCATCGCTTTATTGCAATTTGATTGCTCGTTTCGGAGTATACCTTCAGTAACGGTCACTTATCAGGGCGCCCAATTTGAATCCAATATTTTTAGTAAGTTGTTTAATCTTATCGGGTTCAAACATAAACATTAACGGACTCATCTAACGTTGTCACCGAACTGAACGCGAACTACTCTCGGTGGAGATTTTCAATCTTAGTAAGTTGTCGAAGAGTATTCAAAGGATGATGAAATGGAGGTGGATGAGGATGACGATGGTATCAATGATGTTGATATTGTTAAAGATCTAGACTTAGATGATTGGAATTAATGATTTGTTATAAATTTTGTTAAATATTTTTTAATTTAAATATTTTTTGACGCATCAAAAATATGCAATAATTGTCTATTCCCAGAAGTTTTCTGACTCCTGTGCAGGTATTTGTGAAAATTGTGCTTTAACAAAGCTAACAGGGAATCACAACGTTCATACGTTCGTTACAAGCAAATTTTTTTAGGGACTCATCTTTGATGGAGTATATGTACTACATTAATATTTAAAATTCTTGATATATTCTGAAATTAAAAAAGAAATTAAATCAACGAAGAATAGTGCATCATCTTTAAAACTGAACTGCACGGAATCGACTCGTGTCAACTTATAGATTCTTCATACTGGTTTCTTTGTGCTTTGGGATGTGGAGTGAGTCGTATATTACTAGAAATAAATATGGATCTACAGACGACATATTTAATAATCAGTCATCGACTCAAAACATTGGATTTATAATCTATTGTAACTGGATCAACTCGTATACATCGAAAACTAATGACCCGTACGTGATCAAATTCTTTATGAACGACTCAACACATTCTCCTGATTCGGCGTCATCGAAAAATTTGTTGATTAAAAGTTAATGATTTTAAACAAATTTATTTACCTATATCATTTTCCGACCAGTTTAATTTCGCAGCGTTGTCATGATTATCAATTTTCTTTATTTCAAAACTAAAATCATGACATTTGAAATTGTTTTTTTTACTATTTCAAGTTTTTGTGTTTCCATTTGCATCAAAAATTAAATTGACATGTAAAGAAAATGCCACATGATTTTAAATATAAGTAGTCAAAAAAAATTCAAATTTTTATTTTAAATATAGTAGTCAGAGAAATGTCAAATTTTTAAGTATATAAATGGTTACAACGTTTGTTTTTATTATTGATTGTTGATAATTGAAGAATAAAAAAGCAGCGAAATATTATAAAAAATTAAATTAAATAAAACATTATTAATTATATTATTTTGTTCTTTTTTGCAGGAGAATAAAACAGCTGAAAATAATTCTTATATTAAATAAAAAAACTTAATTATATTATTTTATTCTTTTTTTTCAGGAGAAACAAAAAATAGAAAACACAAATAATAACAAAAAATATAAATAATATAATATATATAAATACAAATGGCTTATAAAGTACCGAATAATAAATATGATTTTCTATTTGAACCCGATGAAAATGTTCGAGAATTGCTTACGAAAAACTACGTAAAAAATTTAATTAATAACCATCCTAGTCTTAAACCATTTGTATTAGATTCTATACAACATGAACATGTATTTGAACATAAACTGACAAGACAACAAAACACAATTGGGGATATCGAAACATTTTACGATTGTGAATACATACCAACAAAACTGACCAGCGAACAAAATACAAATGAGACTTTTTATGATTGCGAATACGTTTCGGACGAAAAATATTTCCAATATCTTGATAAAAAAAATATAAATTTTATTTACAATATTACTGATGTTATTGAGATTGATTGTAGGAAATTTCAATATCGTTCCAAATTAATTCCAAAAGCTCCAGATTTAGATGATAATGACAATTCGGATGACGATTTTTGATTTGATTATTATTTTTGGGATATCTATTCGAAATTAATTATGTGAAAAAGTATAAAACTTCAATTAAAATTCTTTTAATAGAAAAAAAATTGGTTATTTTTCGAAAATGTAAAAAAATTTTTTGTTATGCATATTGCATAAAATATATATGTAAAAATAAAAATGATTTGTCTATTAATTATCTTGTTTTTATTTTATTATATTTTAATTTTTTAAACCTAGCCTAAAAACCTTTGAAACCTAAATATGTGATATATGCGATAAATCTATTTCCCTTATGGTTTTATTATTTTATTGGCTTTTTTCTAATAATCGCTATTTTCGCGTGTCAATTTAATTATGAAATATGACCCCCCCTATGTAAAATATGTCACCCCGACCCCCTGTCACCATTTTTAAACCCCCACCCCCCCACCATTATTATTTACTACTTTATTCTTGTGTTTCTGTTTAGATGATTCGTTTACTTTAACACCACTGATTTCTGAATTATCATCAATTTTTAATCCTTTTTTTGTTTTTTTTTCAAACGATGAAAATGTATTTTAATTTGCTTGTACTTTAAGAGTTTTTAGAGAAATCACCACTTTGCCGATCTTTCGCTTTATTCAGAATATCACGAGCTAAAAATTTACGATCATTATAAATTTGGCCGTTTTGATTCATAAAATTAGCAATCACTTCCCAACGTTGGATCGTTCCAGCCGGGAGTAGATTTACAGCTTTTATAAGAACTTGCATATTTACCGATGTCCACATTGCCGTTTTATCAATTACTTTAACTTGAATTTTGATTAGATGATGATTCAGATTTAGTTTTATTTGAAAACGAAGCTCTACGTTCTTCTTCGATTTTATTCTCGATATCATTTAATGTTTTCATAAAAATATTCCGACCACCTTTTAGAAGTTTTCGGTTGAATTCAAACAATTACAGGTTGATGCTTACATTTTAAACAAAGAAATTACGATGACCTTCAGTTCTACAATCAATGGAATGGAATAAAATCAAAAATAATATTAGGGAAACTTATTTTATGTATCTTAAATATTGCACGAACATGAGACTTATTAAAATATTTACCTAATGTTTCATAAGCCCTTGTTATACAGGTTAAGTAATAATCTTCTGTTTTAATTTCTTCTCCTTGAGCTTTCCTTTTATCCGGATGGTGTTTCAAAACAATTTTCCTATACGATCTTTATAGGTCATCGTCAAACGCATTATAACTAAAAAAAATAAAAGTTAATATTGCTCCAATATAAAATTATGATCACTTAAATGTCAATAATTACCGATGACTTTTTAAACCCAAAACAGCATAATAATCTTGATCTTGCCATTCTTTTGGATCCAAACTTCTTAAATAATCAACATCAATAAATATATCGAGATCTTGATCAGAAACCTTTGTCGATGAATTCTCCGAATTAATCAAACCTTTTCCATCGTTCAAGTGTCTTGTATGATATTTTATGTAATGTCTACCAACATTTTGTATTTGTTTTACAATTAATGGACTTATTAATGAAACCGTTCCAATATTTCGACTACTATTCTCCATTATCATCAAAATACAGATATCTGATTGCACAAAATAAAAAAAGAAAACCTCGGTTTTAACCTCAAACACGTGGGATATTTTAATTATAAATTCGTACAATTAAAACATTCAAAATTCACTAATAGCACTTAAATCACGTAGGATTATAATAACTTAATTAATTATTATAAAAAAAAATTTGATATTTTACATAATAAATCATTTTCACACTTTATATTTCGTAATAAAATTATAATGAAATGTCAGTTTTAAATGTCAAATGACTTTTTTTGTTTTTGTTTACTTTCGAAATGGCGGCCATATTTTTCGAAAATCTACTGCGATTTATATGTATTAATACGAAATTTTTGACTTCGTTTTCATTTTTACAGATAATTTAGGATTCATAAATTTTTTTCTTCTCTACAAAATTTAATTATAATTGCATTTTAAGAGGCCCAAATGATTTTTTTGCAAATCTGAGACAATAAGCATTTTATTTAAAATTAACGGAAACTGTCAGTTTTAGCCTGTCCACTCTCTATTTATGGAGGCTCACTAGGTATAACTATCCCTCAACTTCACAAAGATTTGCCGTGATTTATATGGACATTATTGGTCCACTCCCTTACGAGAACAAGCGCTATTATGTCACTATTATTGACCACTACACTCGACGGCCTGAAACTATTACCGTCTCTGCTATATCCGCTGAATTGGTCTTGGTCATCGCTTTATTGCAATTTGATTGCTCGTTTCGGAGTATACCTTCAGTAACGGTCACTTATCAGGGCGCCCAATTTGAATCCAATATTTTTAGTAAGTTGTTTAATCTTATCGGGTTCAAACATAAACATTAACGGACTCATCTAACGTTGTCACCGAACTGAACGCGAACTACTCTCGGTGGAGATTTTCAATCTTAGTAAGTTGTCGAAGAGTATTCAAAGGATGATGAAATGGAGGTGGATGAGGATGACGATGGTATCAATGATGTTGATATTGTTAAAGATCTAGACTTAGATGATTGGAATTAATGATTTGTTATAAATTTTGTTAAATATTTTTTAATTTAAATATTTTTTGACGCATCAAAAATATGCAATAATTGTCTATTCCCAGAAGTTTTCTGACTCCTGTGCAGGTATTTGTGAAAATTGTGCTTTAACAAAGCTAACAGGGAATCACAACGTTCATACGTTCGTTACAAGCAAATTTTTTTAGGGACTCATCTTTGATGGAGTATATGTACTACATTAATATTTAAAATTCTTGATATATTCTGAAATTAAAAAAGAAATTAAATCAACGAAGAATAGTGCATCATCTTTAAAACTGAACTGCACGGAATCGACTCGTGTCAACTTATAGATTCTTCATACGGGTTTCTTTGTGCTTTGGGATGTGGAGTGAGTCGTATGATATTACTAGAAATAAATATGGATTTACAGACGACATATTTAATAATCAGTCATCGACTCAAAACATTGGATTTATAATCTATTGTAACTGGATCAACTCGTATACATCGAAAACTAATGACCCGGACGTGATCAAATTCTTTATGAACGACTCAACACATTCTCCTGATTCGGCGTCATCGAAAAATTTGTTGATTAAAAGTTAATGATTTTAAACAAATTTATTTTCCTATATCATTTTCCGACCAGTTTAATTTCGCAGCGTTGTCATGATTATCAATTTTCTTTATTTCAAAACTAAAATCATGACATTTGAAATTGTTTTTTTTACTATTTCAAGTTTTTGTGTTTCCATTTGCATCAAAAATTAAATTGACATGTAAAGAAAATGCCACATGATTTTAAATATAAGTAGTCAAAAAAAATTCAAATTTTTATTTTAAATATAGTAGTCAGAGAAATGTCAAATTTTTAAGTATATAAATGGTTACAACGTTTGTTTTTATTATTGATTGTTGATAATTGAAGAATAAAAAAGCAGCGAAATATTATAAAAAATTAAATTAAATAAAACATTATTAATTATATTATTTTGTTCTTTTTTGCAGGAGAATAAAACTGCTGAAAATAATTCTTATATTAAATAAAAAAACTTAATTATATTATTTTATTCTTTTTTTTCAGGAGAAACAAAAAATAGAAAACACAAATAATAACAAAAAATATAAATAATATAATATATATAAATACATATAATATAAATAAAAATGGCTTATAAAGTATCGAATAATAAATATGATTTTCTATTTGAACCCGATGAAAATGTTCGAGAATTGCTTACGAAAAACTACGTAAAAAATTTAATTAATAACCATCCTAGTCTTAAACCATTTGTATTAGATTCTATACAACATGAACATGTATTTGAACATAAACTGACAAGACAACAAAACACAATTGGGGATATCGAAACATTTTACGATTGTGAATACATACCAACAAAACTGACCAGCGAACAAAATACAAATGAGACTTTTTATGATTGCGAATACGTTTCGGACGAAAAATATTTCCAATATCTTGATAAAAAAAATATAAATTTTATTTACAATATTACTGATGTTATTGAGATTGATTGTAGGAAATTTCAATATCGTTCCAAATTAATTCCAAAAGCTCCAGATTTAGATGATAATGACAATTCGGATGACGATTTTTGATTTGATTATTATTTTTGGGATATCTATTCGAAATTAATTATGTGAAAAAGTATAAAACTTCAATTAAAATTCTTTTAATAGAAAAAAAATTGGTTATTTTTCGAAAATGTAAAAAAATTTTTTGTTATGCATATTGCATAAAATATATATGTAAAAATAAAAATGATTTGTCTATTAATTATCTTGTTTTTATTTTATTATATTTTAATTTTTTAAACCTAGCCTAAAAACCTTTGAAACCTAAATATGTGATATATGCGATAAATCTATTTCCCTTATGGTTTTATTATTTTATTGGCTTTTTTCTAATAATCGCTATTTTCGCGTGTCAATTTAATTATGAAATATGACCCCCCCTATGTCACCCCCACCCCCTGTCACCATTTTTAAACCCCCACCCCCCCCCATTATTATTTACTACTTTATTCTTGTGTTTCTGTTTAGATGATTCGTTTACTTTAACACCACTGATTTCTGAATTATCATCAATTTTTAATCCTTTTTTTGTTTTTTTTTCAAACGATGAAAATGTATTTTAATTTGCTTGTACTTTAAGAGTTTTTAGAGAAATCACCACTTTGCCGATCTTTCGCTTTATTCAGAATACCACGAGCTAAAAATTTACGATCATTATAAATTTGGCCGTTTTGATTCATAAAATTAGCAATCACTTCCCAACGTTGGATCGTTCCAGCCGGGAGTAGATTTACAGCTTTTATAAGAACTTGCATATTTACCGATGTCCACATTGCCGTTTTATCAATTACTTTAACTTGAATTTTGATTAGATGATGATTCAGATTTAGTTTTATTTGAAAACGAAGCTCTACGTTCTTCTTCGATTTTATTCTCGGTATCATTTAATGTTTTCATAAAAATATTCCGACCACCTTTTAGAAGTTTTCGGTTGAATTCAAACAATTACAGGTTCATGCTTACATTTTAAACAAAGAAATTACGATGACCTTCAGTTCTACAATCAATGGAATGGAATAAAATCAAAAATAATATTAGGGAAACTTATTTTATGTATCTTAAATATTGCACGAACATGAGACTTATTAAAATATTTACCTAATGTTTCATAAGCCCTTGTTATACAGGTTAAGTAATCATCTTCTGTTTTAATTTCTTCTCCTTGAGCTTTCCTTTTATCCGGATGGTGTTTCAAAACAATTTTCCTATACGATCTTTATAGGTCATCGTCAAACGCATTATAACTAAAAAAAATAAAAGTTAATATTGCTCCAATATAAAATTATGATCACTTAAATGTCAATAATTACCGATGACTTTTTAAACCCAAAACAGCATAATAATCTTGATCTTGCCATTCTTTTGGATCCAAACTTCTTAAATAATCAACATCAATAAATATATCGAGATCTTGATCAGAAACCTTTGTCGATGAATTCTCCGAATTAATCAAACCTTTTCCATCGTTCAAGTGTCTTGTATGATATTTTATGTAATGTCTACCAACATTTTGTATTTGTTTTACAATTAATGGACTTATTAATGAAACCGTTCCAATATTTCGACTACTATTCTCCATTATCATCAAAATACAGAGATCTGATTGCACAAAATAAAAAAAGAAAACCTCGGTTTTAACCTCAAACACGTGGGATATTTTAATTATAAATTCGTACAATTAAAACATTCAAAATTCACTAATAGCACTTAAATCACGTAGGATTATAATAACTTAATTAATTATTATAAAAAAAAATTTGATATTTTACATAATAAATCATTTTCACACTTTATATTTCGTAATAAAATTATAATGAAATTGTTATCGATGGTCATCACGGGTTAATTAAATTTAATCAAATTATTTTATTATTTTAAAAATTAAGCCGTTTATCAATTTAATCAACCAAAAAATTTAATACAAACTAACAACAAAAATATTCAATAAATTGTAAACGTCAACAAATGTCAAAAAATCTTAAACAAATATGTTGTAACCGCTGTAACTAGATCATGACAGGAGATCAACATCAAATGCTTGATACGCTCAATGGTAGATGTCACTAGTTGAAAATTATAAAAAAATATAGCGCTAAAAGTTGACATTATTGACAAACTGGAAATATTATTTCTTTTTAACCGGAAAATTCATCCAACAACATCAAAAAGTAAAAAAATCTTAAAATTGTGAAGTTAATTAAAATTTAAATTGTATAATTTTAAAATACAAGGAGCACTAAAGTAAATATTTATTTAATTCTATCTTAGTTGTATTTACTAATTTTTATTACTATATGTAAAGGTTATAAAATAGTTTATTTCCTTATTATGTAAATGCCAAAAGTAATTTATTTGTATTGCAAATTTCATTTTAGGAAATTTGAAGTTCTTTTTTAATAAAGTTCTCTCGAATTAAGCTGCCGAAAAATATATAGTTTATTTACTTCGCAACATTCTTCAAATTTCTTTACTATTTATTTAATTTTAAAGAAAAATAATATTAAAGAAGAAACCATCTTCAAAATTATTATCGAAGAAGAAAATCAATTAAAATGAGTGACCTGTCCGAGCATGACGTCGACGATCACGATCCATTTCAGAGAGGGAATCTTACCCATCGTACACTGCCAAACAACGCAGACGGCACACAATTAGATTTTAATTGTGGTTTATGCCAGCAAGAGGATACAAATGAAATGGTTTCATGTGACACATGCCAGAAATGGTTTCATTTCCAATGTGTTGGTGTAACTCAAGCTGTTGAAAATCTAGATTGGGACTGTAGCAAGTGCGCTGGTATTCAATCATCCATGTTACATTTAGATGATCCTACAGCCGCTTTATCAAACAATGATCAGCAACCATCTGCAAATAGTTTACTGCAACAACCAGTACAAATAACAGAGGCAATCGTAGAGAAATCTAAACCGCAGCAACAACAACAGCAGTTACAGCAACAACAGCAGCAACATAAAAAACAACAGCAGTTGCAGCAACGACAACAATGGCAGCAGCAACAACAACTACAGCTGCCGCAGCAACAAAAGCAACAGCAGTTGCAGCAACAACAGCAGCAGCAACAACAACTACAGCTGCCGCAGCAACAAAAGCAACAGCAGTTGCAGCAACAACAACAACAGCAGCAGCAACAACTACAGCTGCAACTAAAGCAACAGCAGTTGCAACAACAACAACAACAACATTTGCAGAAGCAGCAGCAACAACGATCACAGCTGCAACAACCATCTATACAATCAACACCATCGATTGCTAAAGCTAAACCTGAGGATCACAAATTCAACCTGGGAGATCAGCACAAAATGGAACCGTCAAAATCCAACAAACAACAACTGAAACATGATATAACTATGTCTCAGAAACCAAGATCACTTGGTGCAATATCGAAACTGCTACCAGCAACAACAATGACTGCCGGTCTACCGAACTTTGCAATGAATCAGTGGAGTACTATGCGACAAGAGCTGCCAACATCAGCAAATATTACTCATCAGTATAGTGCAACATTCGTAAAGCAAGCCACCACAACGGCTAACCAGCCGTCAGCACCATCCATAGCATTAAGTCGAGTCTCGAGTACTAACAGACGCAAACAGCTGGCGCTGGATAGACTTGAGGAAGAACGCAAGCTGGCTGAAGCAAGAGACAAGAAATATATTGAAGAAAAATACTCGATTTTAGACGATATGTGTTCAAGCAATAGTGGATCTCAACGAAGCGAAGCTAGTAAGCGAACGCGTGAATGGGTGCGTACACAGATGGAGCAAATTCCACTGCCAACTACCATCATACAAACAAATGAACCAATTCAAACTGAACCAACGCATCAACCACATCGTACAACTTCACATCTACCATTGCTGGGCACAACAATCAAGAACCAAACAACGCATGATAGTCGCACCATAAAGAAGTTGTCTACTGATGAATTAATAGCACGACAAGCATATTTAAAGGATTTACCATCCTTTAATGGGGATCCGGCAGAATGGCCACTTTTCTATTCCGCATATGAGAGATCAACATTACGATGCGGGTTTTCAGACGAAGAAAATCTAGGACGTCTCCAACGATGTCTAAAGGGCAATGCATTAGAGGCAGTGAAAAGTAAGTTGGTGCTTCCTGAAACAGTGCCGCAAGTTATAAACACTTTGAAAATGCTGTTCGGAAGGCCCGAGCAGATCCTAAGAGTGCTCACAAAAAAGATTGTAGCAGAACCAGTGGTGCAAGAAAACAAATTGGAAACAATAATAAAATATTCACTGTCAGTCCAAACATTAAGCGACACAATTTTAGCATCAGGCTTATGCAATCACCTAAACAATCCGATGCTTTTGCAGGACCTGGTCGAGAAGCTATCACCAAATTTAAAACTAAACTGGGCAATATTTAAGAACTCGTCAGACAACGTAGATATTTCAACGTTTAGTAATTGGTTGTGCCAAATTGCTGAGGCTGCAAGCAGTGTAACTTATAGCGATATCTCCTTTTCACATAATGTCGAAAATAAAAGGCCTGCAAGACCATTACCAAAACGAAGCTATACACATGCAGCACATACTGAATATACGCAACGCTTAGACAAAAAGGTTGAAGAACTGGTGAAAATTGAAGAAAATTTTAAACCAAAATGCTATAAATGTAAAGAACTCGGTCACTTCACTAGTACATGCCCACAGCTAATAGCATTAAATGTAAAAGAACGATGGGATTTTGTAAAAGCGGAGAATTTGTGCAGAAGATGTTATAGCAAACGACACTACACGTTGAGGTGCAAGCGCTCAAAGTTATGCGATGTAAATGGGTGCAAACATAAACATCATCCAACACTGCACGATCCTAGCATCCATACAGTCAAGGAGAACTCAACAGCAGAAGGTATCGTCGCCACTACCAATACATTGATGGAACCACAACAATCTCGGAGCAGCAGTCTACTTTTCCGTATTATTCCAGTAACGCTGCATGGTGAAACAAAATCATTGGAAACCTTTGCCTTTCTAGATGAAGGATCGTCTCTCACGTTATTGGATGAAGAAATTGCCGAAAAATTACATTTAAGTGGTCCAAGGGAAAATCTTTGTTTAAAATGGACTGGCGACACAACAAGAATAGAAGATGACAGCCGAAGAGTTTCATTGGAAATATCCGGGACTCAAGATAATGCCAAAAAATTCCGTATATCCGATGTGCATACAGTGAAAAGCCTAAATTTACCAGTGCAATCATTTCAGCAAGGCGATCAAAACCATATTGTTTACAACCATCTAAAGAACCTGCCAATACAAAACTACGAGAAAGCTATTCCTAGAATTTTAATTGGTCTTCGGCATTGGAGTTTAGGTCTTCCGCTCGAAGTGCGAGAAGGTCAATGGGGGGAGCCCATCGCCACCAAAACCAGACTGGGCTGGGCGATATTTGGTCATCAAGCAACATCAAACTCATCAGAAAATGTGCAGTACAGCCACTATCACATCTGTGGTTGTAGTTCGGACACTGGTCTGCACCAACAAGTTAAAGAATTCTTCACGACAGAAAATTTCGGTGTTATAATACCTGAAAAAATTCTTGAGTCCAGAGATGACCAACGAGCTAGGGAAATATTGGAAAGTCGCACCCGAAGAAACAAAAACAAATATGAAACCGGGCTGCTATGGCGTTATGACCACATCAATATGCCAGATAGTCTTCCAATGGCAAAACAAAGATTGTATTGTTTGGAGAAAAAAATGAAAAAAGATCCAACGTATACTAAATTCCTTCAAGAACAAATAAAAGGTTATGAGGAAAAAGGTTACACTCGTAAACTCTCATCCGAAGAAGCGCAAATAATCGGTCCTCGCACGTGGTACTTGCCAATATTTACAGTGACAAATCCGAACAAACCAGAAAAAATACGATTAGTGTGGGACGCGGCCGCGTCTGTAAATGGAACATCATTGAATTCTATGCTACTAAAGGGTCCAGACATGTTAGTGCCATTGGTAAATATACTATACAGATTTCGCGAGCATAAGATAGCAATAGTGGGTGACATCCGAGAGATGTTCCATCAAATTCAAATCAACGAAGCCGACCAAGACTCCCAAAGATTTCTCTGGCGCAGCAATTCATCCGAAGATATTGAAGTGCATGCTATGCAAGTGATGACATTTGGAGCAACATGTTCTCCGTGCTCGGCTCAACATGTGAAAAATATAAATGCAAGAGAATTCTCACACACATTTCCGAGAGCAACACAAGCTATAATTGACAACCATTATGTTGATGATTGGTTGGACAGTTTCGACACGGAAGCGGAAGCTGCAGAAGTGGCCCACCAGGTCAAACATATACACGCACAAGCTGGATTTCAAATAAGAAATTGGCAATCCAACTCAAGCTATATTCTAAATACTCTGGGTGAAACTAACCAAAGCAACAAGAAGAGCTTCAGCACAGATGAGGTGGCAACTGCGAAAGTACTAGGAATGTGGTGGGAAATGTCAGCAGATGTTCTCTACTTTTCAATAAATTACGAACGGCTGAACAAAGAAATCATCAACGGAAGCCGTCGCCCTACCAAAAGAGAAGTTCTTCGAACTTTGATGATGATTTATGATCCGCTTGGATTAATTGCATTCTTTCTCGTCTACGCAAAAATACTCATACGTGAAATTTGGAGTTCATCAGTAGATTGGGATCAACCAATTTCCAATGAGCAGTACCTCAAGTGGTTGAAATGGGTTGAAATATTACCAGAGCTCGAAGAAATCTCAATCCCCAGATGTTACATCAGTGAAACAATCAAACCACGAGGAGTTCAACTTCACCTTTTTGTTGACGCCAGCGAGAATGCCTTTGCCGCTGTTGCATATTATCGATTCGAATACGATAATTATAGCAAAACAGTACTCATAGGAGCTAAAACCAAAGTAGCACCCCAAAATCCACTGTCGATTCCTCGGCTAGAGCTGCAGGCAGCTGTTTTGGGTACTAGATTAGCTAAAAGTATTGAATCAGCACATACAATCCAAATACAGCAAAGAATATTCTGGTCTGATTCGCGAGATGTTTTGTGCTGGCTCCGCTCAGAACATAGGAAATATAAGCAATTCGTCGCACATCGTATTGGCGAAATACTGGAAGAAACAAATGTAAACGAATGGAGATGGGTTCCGACGAAGCTTAATGTTGCCGACGAAGCCACGAAATGGAACGCGCCACCGAAGATATCTGATACAAGTAGATGGTACCTGGGACCAGAATTCCTTATAGCGCCAGAACATAAATGGCCCACTGAATGTCATCAGGATAGCACAGAGGAAAAAGAACTACGGCAGCAGCTATCTCACGTTGAAGTCAACAAGCTAACACCTGATCCATCGCGCTTTAGTAAGTGGCGAAGACTTGTTCGTACTCAAGCATATCTGCTTAGAGTTTTTTGGACTGCTAAAAAACAACAGTCGGTGAGACCGGAAATACTAACCAGCGAAGAGGAGTTAGCAGCTGCAATCTACCTGTATCGAGAGGCACAACAATCAGCTTATCACGAGGAGATCTTAGCACTCAAAGCAATTCCGCCAACAAAAATAAAGAAAACCAGTCGTATCTACAAGATGTCGCCATTTCTAGACGAACACCAGGTCCTAAGAATGAAAAGTAGGTTATCTGAAGCAAGCTCCATCAGCAAGGAAGTTAAATACCCCATTCTGCTACCACGAGAACATCGTATAACACAGCTTATCGTTGATTTCTACCATAGAAAGTATAAGCATAAGAATGGAGAAACAGTTGTTAACGAAATTCGTCAGTATTTCGTCATATCACAACTTCGAGTATTGGTAAAAAAGACGCAGTCAAGTTGTCAGCAATGCAAGAACGAAAGAGCAGTGCCGAAACCACCGGAAATGGCAGACCTTCCTGTAGCACGAATGGACAACTATAAATTACCATTTTCTCACGTCGGAGTGGATCTTTTTGGTCCCATGGATGTTGTCGTCGGACGACGAGTTGAGAAGCGATGGGCGATGCTCTTTACGTGTCTAACCATAAGAGCCATTCATATGGAAATTGTGCATTCACTAAGCTCTGATTCATGCATAATGGCGTTGCGAAACTTTATTTCAAGACGTGGCACACCACTAGAGCTGTACAGCGATAATGGAACTAACTTTCACGGCGCAAATAACGAACTGAGAAAAATAATTGAATCAATACTGCCTGAAGCCGTTCGCACAGAATTTGCAACAATCAACTGGATATTCATACCACCTTCTAGTCCACATATGGGCGGGTGCTGGGAAAGAATGGTGAGATCTATAAAAACTGTCCTGTCATCAATCCTTCCAACTAGAAGACCAAATGATGAACTATTGAGATCCTGTCTGATAGAAGCTGAGCACATAGTGAATTCCAGACCACTAACATACGTTCCAATTAATCCAGAAGACGCAGAAGCTATCACTCCAAATCATTTTCTTTTAGGCTCGTCTAGCGGTGCAAAACCATTTGGAGAATTTACGGATGAAGTGCTTATACTAAGAAAAAACTGGCAGATCAGTCAACGACTAGTTCAGCTATTCTGGAAACGGTGGACCATGGAATATATGCCAATGATATCTAGAAGGACAAAATGGTTTGAAAAGGTTAAACCTATTGAAAATGGAGATGTCGTTGTAATCATGGATGACAATCGTCCGAATTCCTGGATGAAAGGCGTCGTGTTGGGAACCGTAAAACACGGTGATCAAGTTCGCACTCTCACCGTCAAAACGACAAAGGGAATTTATACTCGCCCAGCAGTAAAAGTTGCAGTACTTGATGTAAAAAACGATAGTAATTAGAATTCGGATCGAATCTAATTACTGGGGGGAGTGTTATCGATGGTCATCACGGGTTAATTAAATTTAATCAAATTATTTTATTATTTTAAAAATTAAGCCGTTTATCAATTTAATCAACCAAAAAATTTAATACAAACTAACAACAAAAATATTCAATAAATTGTAAACGTCAACAAATGTCAAAAAATCTTAAACAAATATGTTGTAACCGCTGTAACTAGATCATGACAGGAGATCAACATCAAATGCTTGATACGCTCAATGGTAGATGTCACTAGTTGAAAATTATAAAAAAATATAGCGCTAAAAGTTGACATTATTGACAAACTGGAAATATTATTTCTTTTTAACCGGAAAATTCATCCAACAACATCAAAAAGTAAAAAAATCTTAAAATTGTGAAGTTAATTAAAATTTAAATTGTATAATTTTAAAATACAAGGAGCACTAAAGTAAATATTTATTTAATTCTATCTTAGTTGTATTTACTAATTTTTATTACTATATGTAAAGGTTATAAAATAGTTTATTTCCTTATTATGTAAATGCCAAAAGTAATTTATTTGTATTGCAAATTTCATTTTAGGAAATTTGAAGTTCTTTTTTAATAAAGTTCTCTCGAATTAAGCTGCCGAAAAATATATAGTTTATTTACTTCGCAACAGAAATGTCAGTTTTAAATGTCAAATGACTTTTTTTGTTTTTGTTTACTTTCGAAATGGCGGCCATATTTTTCGAAAATCTACTGCGATTTATTTTTTTTTTTTTATTTTTTTTATTTATTCAAGGATGATGGCAAACAGGCCAAGGCCCATACTTGCCCAGAAGATTTACAGTTATAGGATAAATGTTTGTACAAAAGGAAAAATTATTTTTTTTAACAATAAAACAATAAATATAACTATAACAATATATGTAACTATAACTAGACTAAACATAACAAATAGAGCATATAATGTAAAAATATATGTATATATATATATATATAAATAGAATTTCAACTTCAATTTCTATTCAATTCAAAAAACAAAATAAATTTAATTTAAATTTAATTCAATTAAAATAAATTAATAATAAGATAACAAAATTTAATTTGATTTAAATTATAAATTTTTATATGGAATAGAAAAGGTACATGAAAAGGGTAGGAGAGAAGCGAAGGGAGGAGGGATGGTTAAGGAGCGAAATAGGAAGGAAGGAATACGTGGAGAGGAGGGGGGGGGGGAATTAGAGGAAAGATGCGAGAAATAAGATAAAATAGAATACGACTCATAACAAACGGTATATAATGGAGGTGAAGAGAAAGAGTGGCAGGAGACGGAAAGAAGGTAGGTATAAAATGATATACGGCAGATATGAATGGGAATTGAGTAGGAAGGGAGGTGAGCAGGATAATTGAGGAAAGGACATGAGGATAAATGTATGAATAATAGGGAGGTAAGTGACCTATAAAGAGTTCAGATGACTGTGAACACTGGTTTTAAGTAAGTGAGTAGAAACGTTAAATTTCTTTAGAGAGGCGGGAAGAGAATTGAACAGTTTGGAGGCACGAATATTGTAGGAAAAGGCAAAACAGTTGTAGGAGACAGAAGGAAGGATAATTTTTTGGACTCTAAGGGAGGGACTAAAGGTGAACCAGGGCAACATATAGGCTGGACAATGAAATTTAAAAATTTTGAAAAAAAGTAGCAGAAGACGGGTAGAGATGTGGTTAACGAAGGTGGTACCAAGAAGGTGGATAGCAAAACGAGAGACATGATCACGAATTTTTAAATTGTAAACGAAACAAATGTATTAATACGAAATTTTTGACTTCGTTTTCATTTTTAGAGATAATTTAGGATTTATAAATTTTTTTCTTCTCTACAAAATTTAATTATAATTGCATTTTAAGAGGCCCAAATGATTTTTTTGCAAATCTGAGACAATAAGCATTTTATTTAAAATTAACGGAAACTAACGGAAACTGTCAGTTTTAGCCTGTCCACTCTCTATTTATGGAGGCTCACTAGGTATAACTATCCCTCAACTTCTCAAAGATTTGCCGTGATTTATATGGACATTATTGGTCCACTCCCTTACGAGAACAAGCGCTATTATGTCACTATTATTGACCACTACACTCGACGGCCTGAAACTATTACCGTCTCTGCTATATCCGCTGAATTGGTCTTGGTCATCGCTTTATTGCAATTTGATTGCTCGTTTCGGAGTATACCTTCAGTAACGGTCACTTATCAGGGCGCCCAATTTGAATCCAATATTTTTAGTAAGTTGTTTAATCTTATCGGGTTCAAACATAAACATTAACGGACTCATCTAACGTTGTCACCGAACTGAACGCGAACTACTCTCGGTGGAGATTTTCAATCTTAGTAAGTTGTCGAAGAGTATTCAAAGGATGATGAAATGGAGGTGGATGAGGTTGACGATGGTATCAATGATGTTGATATTGTTAAAGATCTAGACTTAGATGATTGGAATTAATGATTTGTTATAAATTTTGTTAAATATTTTTTAATTTAAATATTTTTTGACGCATCAAAAATATGCAATAATTGTCTATTCCCAGAAGTTTTCTGACTCCTGTGCAGGTATTTGTGAAAATTGTGCTTTAACAAAGCTAACAGGGAATCACAACGTTCATACGTTCGTTACAAGCAAATTTTTTTAGGGACTGATCTTTGATGGAGTATATGTACTACATTAATATTTAAAATTCTTGATATATTCTGAAATTAAATCAACGAAGAATAGTGCATCATCTTTAAAACTGAACTGCACGGAATCGACTCGTGTCAACTTATAGATTCTTCATACGGGTTTCTTTGTGCTTTGGGATGTGGAGTGAGTCGTATGATATTACTAGAAATAAATATGGATCTACAGACGACATATTTAATAATCAGTCATCGACTCAAAACATTGGATTTATAATCTATTGTAACTGGATCAACTCGTATACATCGAAAACTAATGACCCGGACGTGATCAAATTCTTTATGAACGACTCAACACATTCTCCTGATTCGGCGTCATCGAAAAATTTGTTGATTAAAAGTTAATGATTTTAAACAAATTTATTTTCCTATATCATTTTCCGACCAGTTTAATTTCGCAGCGTTGTCATGATTATCAATTTTCTTTATTTCAAAACTAAAATCATGACATTTGAAATTGTTTTTTTTACTATTTCAAGTTTTTGTGTTTCCATTTGCATCAAAAATTAAATTGACATGTAAAGAAAATGCCACATGATTTTAAATATAAGTAGTCAAAAAAAATTCAAATTTTTATTTTTTTTTTTTTTTTTTTTAGTTTTATTTATTGGCTTAGACTGTTAGTCTATATGGCCAAGAGAGTAATACATGAGTGTGCCCAGAATTAGGATGAAGAATGTTTTGCCTGCTATATTCAAGTCTGAGAGTTGAACTCAACAGTCAGTCCTGCAATTTAGACAGGACTGTGTTTGAGGTCTCCCTCAGACATGATATGAGAGAAGAAAATTGCTTCCTCCTAACCATGGTTAATATAATGGTTGTGTTACATAATTGCTTAATTATTAATTGGTAGTATGCATACTATTACTTAGAGTATTAATTATATATTTTACAATGTATTAAATGTGATTATCTATTACAAACAAATCTTATATATAAAATAATTTTTAATTGCTCAACAGTGTATGTAATTTTCAATGGTGTACATGTATAATTATCATCTATATTTATGATTTAGATTCATGATCATCTGTCTTAGTTAGATGTGTGTATAAAGTTAGTCCATAAAGGAGGTAGTGAGAAATTACATATTTTATCCTAAATGTCACAATTCAGATTTGAATTTGTTTATAATTTTATAACAATTAATATTATTAATTAGGATTTCAAAAATAGTGAGACAGTTGATTTAGTTTTAACACTTTGTATATAATTAATTTTTAACCTATATTAATATTACTATGAACTTTTAGTGAACTTTTCGTTTCTTTACAGATAATTTTAATTTCCTAAATGTTACAATCGCAGTATAGAAAATAATAGGAAAATTAAAGTTATAGTTTATATTGGGGTTGTTTTATATATGAATATTGATTATCTTTTATTTGTCTCAATTCCAGATTAAACTAACAACCAAAGAGTGACAAGTATTGTAATTCATTAGAGATCGACATTTATTTCTTTGAAGAAGTTAATGATATCTTTATATTGAGAGGGCTTGTTGTTCCTAATAATTTCTTTCAGATTATATTTCATAAGTGTTGTATACTTGGATCTGACGGAGGAATATTTGGAGCAATCAAAGAGAATATGAGAAGAATTATCCACGGTGTTACATGTAACACATATATCATCCTCTATCTGTTTAATTAATTTCAAATATTTGCAGTCAAAACAGTGACCTGTTCTAAGCCTATTTATTCTTCTGATCGTGTACGAGTCGAGATTAATTTTATGAAACCAAGGTTTTGTAGAAATTTTATGATCAATATTATTTGCATGAGTGGATCCTTTAGTTATAGTTTTATTTAAAAATATATGTTGCCACAATGTGTATAAATGATTCCTATGAATCTTGATAGATTCCTCAGGGGGAACAGCAGTATTCAGATGATTCACACTTGTTATTCCAGCTTTTGCCGCAGCATCTGCGAGGTCATTACCTTGTATATTGGAATGGCTAGGAATCCAAACGATGTGTATCTTGATGTCATTGTTGAGTATTAAATTCAATATGAAATTTTCAAAATATTTGTATTTGTTATCTTCTAGAGTATTAGATAGAGAAATGCATGAACTAAGGGAGTCAGTAAATATGACAAGTTGAGGTAAGTTGGAGTGTATGGCCAGCCTTATTGCCTGAAGAATAGCAATGATTTCGAGGGATTTAATGGATATTGTTTCTGAGATATGAAAATTGACAGTGGAGAAATTGTAGACATTATAGATCCCAATTCCCCTACCGATTTCATTAATTGAACCATCTGTATAGCAACTATTCAAGTTATTAAAAGTGTTAATATGATTGATACATATTTTTTTCTTGTTATATACATTCCACAGAACTTTTTTTGATAGTAATTTATGAAGAGATATGTCTACAATTAATTTGTTTTCATAATATGAGTTATCACAAATCGGAGTTACAGGATATGCGGGGATTTTGCTAATAATATATCTATTTTTATTATATATGTAATTAAAGTGAGGAATATAACACTTGGAGGAGATAATGTGACCAATTTGAGTTTTTCGATAAATCTGATTAATGATATATTTGTAAATATAAATTTCAATCTTCATGTCAATAGGCAAATCTCCAGCTTCAGCTATTACAGCAGTAATTGGGGTGCTGTTTAATAGCCCTAGACATGCTCTCAGTCCACTATTAATGATGACTTGAAGTATATCGAAATGTGGTTTACTGAATGAGGTAAAGGCGCTAAACATGATTTTGTTGACAAGCAGACATTTGTAAAGGTTGATTAGGGTGGAAGGATGAGCGCCATATTTTCTATTACCAAAGATTTTCAAGACATTGATAATGGGCTTGCACTTCTCCTTTAAGTCTTTATGATGATAGAGAAAATTTAATTTTCGATCAAAGTGATGACCCAGTATTCTCAGTACATTGACTTCCTCCAAAGTACCATTACCTATTGTAACTTTAGTAGGGGGGTGACTAGATCTGTTGCAATGCATATAAATGTATTTGGTTTTGTCAATGTTGATTTGTAGTTTCAAAGTATTTAGATCATGAGCAAATTTGTTCAAGAAAAGATTTGCTTTTCTCTCTGCCAAAATGAAATTTATATCTGCGACGATAAAAAAGAAATCATCAGCATATTGGAAGACTAGGACACCATCCAAAGAGTTAGTGTGTAAATGATGCGTATATAAGTTAAAGAGCATGGGGCTCATGGGATCCCCTTGTGGAACACCCCGACTGGTTATTTTGTGTATCTTGAACTGATCATCATTGAATATAATACTTCTATTATTTAGTCTGTCGTGGATCCAATTGACATAAGAAGAAGGTATGTTTATATTATTCATTATATTAGTTAGAACCTCTATATTAACATTATCGAATGCTCCTTTTATATCCAAGCTTATTATAAAGATGCAGAGTCTTTCTTTAATAAGATGTTTTAGACTGTTCAGCATGCTAAATATTAGATCCCGAGAAGATTTATTTTTTCTAAAACCATAAGAATGTTGAGGTAGAATCGTGTTATTGCTGACAAAATGATCAACTCTATTTATGATTAACTTAGCCATGATTTTATAAAAAACGGGAAGGAGTGAGATGGGACGATAATTTTCAACCTTAGAGCTGTCCTTATTTGATTTTAGAATAGGTATGACCTTGGAAATCTTCCAATTGGAAGGGAAGGATTGTTCACGCCAGGCTTTGTTTAGATGCTCTGTCAGTTTTCTTAAATGGTTAGGATCCAAATTTTTAAGAATTTTATATGAGACTTGGTCTTTACCAGGTAGAGTGTTTTTCGATTTCTTAATTATTTTAATAATTTCATCAACTTTGAATTCGTCCTGATAAAGTAAAAGGGGATAAGATTTGTCCTTATAACCTGAGCTTACTATGCCGGGATCAAAATTCGCATTCATGAATTCTATGACTTTTTCCCTGATGCTGAAAATATTGGAGGTTTTAGGGTTCTTATTTGTGAAACATCTAATTTTTCTCCATATAGTTTTGATACTAGAGTTAGGATTAAAGGTATTGATGAAGGTGGTCCAAGAGACTTTTTTTTCTTTTTTAATTTCCTTTGAGAGTCTGCAGGTTGCTCTTTTTAGTTCAATATATGCAAACTGACTATGATATTTATTATAATATCTCAATCTTTCTCTCTTGATGATCCAGAGTCTTTTGATTTTATCATTCCACCATGGTTTCGCAATATATTTGTTTTCCTTAGGTATCGTCAAAGTATTATTCTTGATAATCATCTCAAGTTCTGTTTGATAGCCTTCTAAATCCAAAGTGTTGTTAGGATTGAGGTTGGATATATTTTTCCAAAATTTTGAATAGTTAACTTTATTATTTCTTTTATATGGGATGGTACTGAACTTGTCCAGATAATTTAAGACAACCGGTAAATGATCAGAGGTACCTATGTTATTATAGACGATCTCCCAGGAAACTTTGTTTGTTAAGTCTTGGGATATAAGAGAAATATCGATGGCAGAAGAGTTTCCCAAACTCCCCAGCCTAGTATGGTTGCCATTGTTTAAGACTATGTATTTGGAGTTATTGATAATGTCCGCTATTATTTTCCCTTTAAAATCGGGAAGACTTGGATCCTCCCATAAATGATGGTGGGCATTTATATCCCCCAGAATTAGAGATTTTGAAGAGTCCTTCAAATGTTGAAGTAGCAGATTGAAGTTAGTCTTCAACATATGGGCATTTATATTTGGGGGAGCGTAGAAAGTGGTAAAGGAGAAAATTTGATTATCATGATCTGCAATTTTTATGTTCATGACTTCCAAGCGATCAAGATTCCAATGATAGTTAACTTCTTTTACGATTATATTATTCTTGACTATGAATCCTACACCACCGTAGTTATCATCCCTATGTTTAAGCAATGTTGAGTAATTATTTATTTTAAAATTATCAGACCGTTTTGACCATGTTTCAGACAAAAAAACAACATCTATGTGTTCCATTTGTAGAAAATATTCTAACTCAGCTTTGTTTTTTCGTAGGCTTCTTATATTAATTTGAAGGATTTTAATGGGCATAAAAGGGTTTAAACAATAGGGTATCAACCCTATCCTGATTAGATAGCAGATATTTCAGACTTATATCCTGAATGTATGAAGAAAGATCAAAAAGGATGTGCCTATCAAACCAAAGATGAAATTTGAATTTATTATATGTATTCATGGTAATATGATATAGGATGAGGATGCTAGTGATATTTTTGAAGGTTCTGGACAAGTGATTATAATTAAAGTAATCTGAGTAGTTTGGGTGGCAAGGACCCAAATAACTCTTCATTAGGCCTGGTACAGAAATTAATATTGGATATTTAATTTTGTTATGTTTTTTTCTTCCCTTGTTGATGTGAAATAGGAGTGTGTTTGAAAAGACGGTTTGAAATCTCATTCTATCAAGATTATTAACCAGTGTTGTTGTGATTACGCTCCACATTACCGAAAATATGGAATTCATATATATATATACTTGAATATAGGGGAATATGATCAACGAGATATGTAAAGGAAAACAATTCAAAAATGACACTGATGAATATATGATGTGAGCATGTATATAATTGTAATAAGAGACTTTATTCAATATAGTAATAGCCATATATCTTACGATATGTGTGATGTTAGACTGAATGTAGTCTCTGATTAAGAGAAAGCTAAGAGTTATTAAGATATTATTTATTAAATGGAGACTATGAGTGTAAACAAGACAGACGATTCTAAATATTCCAATCAGTTTAGAAATAATAATGAATTCAAGAGAATAATATATAAATTCAGCAACTCTACTTCTAGAGTTTCTTATATAGATAGGATAAAATATACGGGATTCCAGTGTAAATTTTTTTTTCTTTATACTCATATACAAACTCCAGGTTATGAGTGAGTAAGATTTGAAAAATGAATGAAATACATAAATTCTAGTGAATAGATGAATGATGATATTTAAAATAAACTTATATATAATTAAGCAATTCGATAATTTGTAAATAGGGAACGAATATTTCAGGAGAAGGTTATGATATAATTTCGATGTATAGTTGTGACGGACGAAATAGAAATATCCTGAGGACACAAGAAATGAAGAAGCTTTTATTAGGGATAAATGACCGAAAGTGGGCGATATTGGTAATGCAAATTGAATGATGGGAGTGGTGTGATATGGGTAGGAGATATGCACATACAAATCACCATGGAAATTAAGATGTCAAGCGGGGACATGATCTTTCATACCGGAGGTGGCAGGATGTGTGATGCCATCTCCACCAATTATGAGGTTTATGGTATCTTTAGTATGGACTGAAAGTAGATGTTCCATCTTTCTGAGATTGTTGCAAAGATTGGCAATTAAGATATTCTTATTACTATCATTGTTTTCTAGCTTAGAAATATTTTCGCCTATGATTAATGTTTCCTTTACGATGGATAAGATTTGTATTTGATTATTTTTGATTTCATCTATTTCTTTCCTCAATTTTTCATTATCTATTTTGTTTGTTGTCTTGAATTCTTCCAATTCCATTCGCAAAGTGTTGAATTCATTTTGATTCTTAATTAATGTTTTGTTCATTGTTTTTAGTTTTCCGTTTTCTTTAGCCATGGCTAGAAATATTAATTTGTGTTTCTTGGAGTCAGTAGTATCGTTAGGTGTAGTTATTGACTTATTACCTTTATTAGGTAGTTTTGGGAAATTATCAGATTTATAATTAAATGTAGGGGGTGTGATTAAATTTTTGGCTTCCTTAAAAGAAATTCTTTTAGAGGACATTAATGTTTTAATTTCTTTTTGAATCAGTAATTCTGGGCAATCTGGATGATTAGTTTTAGTTTGCTGTTCACAATATAAGCAATAGGAATCGTTATCGCAGTCAATAGTTTGGTGATCAGAATTAGTGCAGTTGAAACATTTACTTTTGCTTCTACATTTAGCTGCCGAATGACCATAAATTAAGCAGTTTGTGCAGAGTAAAGGTCTAAGTATGTATGGCGATACGGACCTTTTAACACCAGATATGATTATATGATCAGGGATATGTGAACTTCTGAATGTAATTATTATTGAGTTGGTATCTTCTGCTTTACCTAATATTGAATTCCATTTCGTTAATCTCTTCATATGTATTATTTTATCAAATGGATTAGTATCATTAATGAGATCGTTTAGATTGGTATCAAGAGAGACATGTCTTATGATTCCCTTGGATTCAGTGAAAAAATTGGGGATGAATGCATTAAAATCCTTGTTTGTGAAGAGGACATCCACAAACGAATTAGCCGTTTTCCAATCCCCAGTTTTAACTCTGATTTTATTTCTGTTGAGTTGGAACACCTCAATGATGTGTCCCAGATTTAATTTTTTGAGATAAATGGCCAGAGAGAAATCATTGATTTCTTTGCCTTCTATGATAAATGTGAAAGGACCTAGATCACCTGGTCTATACTTATTTAAAGTATTAGAATATCCTTCTAGAGAGGGAGGAGCTTTAGTCACATCATCTGGATTGTAGTTTTCTAAAGTATTAAGGGAGGATGATTGGTAGATTAAAGCTGGACGTATACCATCTAAAGTTACATTTCCAAAAGTGTCAGGATATTCATCCTCAAGAGGGATAGAGGCCTCTGATATAGCATCCAAGTCAGGATTCATGTCAGAATCTGATGTGGTCGAGGAGTGTGCCTGATGATTAATATTTTTTTCTTTGTCAATGTCAGGAGCTGCGTATTTTGCTTTTTTTGTAGCTATCCTTCCCTTCTGCGCTATCTTGCTTTTTTGTTTTCTATTAGGCATGTTAAACTTTATTAGGGTAATATATCTCGGCGAAGCGTGTTAAGCGGAAAATGTATTTATTTAGGTTACAATGGGACGAAGGATGTACAGTGTGTGATAGTATGGGATTAAATAATTGATTACGAACAGATGAATCGATATATAAAGAGATTGTTAGATTGTGTGGTAGAATATTTATAAACAGGCTTAGTTGGTCTGTAGAGGGATCACCCAGGATAAATTCTTTGAATTATGGAATAGCAGAACTTGGTATCTTACAATATAAGATATAAGTTCTTCCAAATGTGTTATGATCAATAAACCTCATATTCTTTTCGGAAAAAAGAAAAGGGGTTGATTTTAGATTTATAGAGGTATATTGGATGGAATTGAGACTGGAAAAAAAATGTATAGGAAGGGTATATAAAATCAATATGTCTGGAGAGTCATTAGGACCCCAAGATCAACTATAACTGAGGTTATATGATTTGAGAATTATAATTCTCTATAATTATTATTGAAATATGTATAAACTTAAGTTAAGATTAATTAAATTATGTCACCTGAATGATGTTAACGGCAATGAATGTGTAATGTAGTGATTCTTGAGTTTTAATGTATCTAATGGCAGCTGATAACACAGATGTATTACAATATTGGTAGAAGTATATTAATTCTTGATGAAGACAATTGATGCTTGCAAATGAATGATGTTGAATGATTTGATGTTGTGTTGAGACATAGTCACACATGGATGGATAAACCGCAGTCCTGATGTGAGCTGATTCTTATAACTTGATTACATAAATTTATAATCTTGATGTGCATTTGGTTGAAATAATATGTTGATTTGTTTTCCCAAGTGATGTAGATTTAACATTCAAATGGTAGGAGTTTATGTGGTATTTATTATATGAGGATATGGTGTTAATATATCAGCATAATCAAATTGATCTCCAAAATCTAATAACTTGACTTCCGAAGGTAGATATATATTCACTGAAGAGTGATGTTAACGGCAATGAATGTGTAGTGTAGAAATTATTGAGTATTTTATATATCTATAGGCAGCTGACAACACAGATATATTACAATATTAACAGGAATATATTAATAATAGCTGGTGTTATTATTGATGTTCAATAATTCCGATGTAGTAATTCTTGATGTACACAATTGATGTATTGGTCGGCAAGAGGCTAATTGAATGTTTTAACTTGATGTGAGCTGGCTCTGTAGTGAGATCTTATAGCTTGATTGCATGAATTTATAATCTTGATATGTTTTGGTTGAAATTATATGTTGATTTGATTTCTAATATGACATAAATTTAATGTTCGAAATGATAAGAGTTTATGTGGTATTAGTATGATATGAACTCCATAATAATATGTGGGTATGATGTTATAATGTCAGCATAATCAAATTATTTTCAAAATGAGCCGATAACTTGACTTCCGAAGGTAGATATTCACGACAGTAGAAATGATGAAATATACGTTGTATAATGATTATTGGACTTTATATAATGTTGTTGAATGTATGTTCCAATGGACGGTGACGCTTTCTTGTTAGTTTGGTGATTTGATTTCGTTGGCAAATATATTATGATGTATAATATTTACTATTAGACTAGTTATAATTACAGTTGAATTGTATTGTAGGCTTTGTATAAATTATCTATCCAGGCTGCAACGCCTATCAGCATTGTCTTCTTAACCTCCAAAAATGGATGGTCTGAAGAATGGTATTTACAATGACTGTATAATATAGAAATTTCTAGAGTTTTTATATATCAAATGACAGATGATAACAGAAATGCACTTGATATCTATTTGAGATAATATGTTGATTAAATTTCCAAGATGTAGTTTAGACGTTCTAAATGTTTGGAGTTTATGTGGTATTATGATGTAGACTCCATTATAATATATAGATATGTTGTTAATATATCAACATGGTTGAATTGACCTCCAAATGTACCATTGGTTTGACCACAAAATAAATTATATATTCACAACAGTAAAAATGATGAAATGTATATTGTTTAATGTTGATTGTAAATTGTAGAATCTTGGAGAATATGCGTTCAAGATGGAGGGTGGCGTTTTTATTAATTCAATGATGAGATTTCGTTGGCGAATATATTATTATATTTAACACTCACTATTAAACTGGTTGTAGTTATACCAAGTTGAATTATATTTGCAGAATTTGTATAAATTATCTGCCAAGGCTGCAACGCCTGCCGGCGTGATCAATTTAACCTCCAAAAATTGATAATCTGATGTGATATATCGTAATTAAGAAAGTAGATAATTAATCATCAACACTATTTTTATGTAATATTTGATTAATGCAATTGAAATTTAAAATAAATTTTTAATACATTCTTGAGAATTTGATTTATAACGAGGTTTTATTTATCGACTGTTCACAATGCTTTCCAAAAAGCGAATGAAATTTTTATTTTAAATATAGTAGTCAGAGAAATGTCAAATTTTTAAGTATATAAATGGTTACAACGTTTGTTTTTATTATTGATTGTTGATAACTGAAGAAGAAAAAAGCAGCGAAATATTATAAAAAATTAAATTAAATAAAACATTATTAGTTATATTATTTTGTTCTTTTTTGCAGGAGAATAAAACAGCTGAAAATAATTCTAATATTAAATAAAAAAACTTAATTATATTATTTTATTCTTTTTTTTTAGGAGAAACAAAAAATAGAAAACACAAATAATAACAAAAAATATACATAATATAAATAATATAATATATATAAATACATATAATATAAATAAAAATGGCTTATAAAGTATCGAATAATAAATATGATTTTCTATTTGAACCCGATGAAAATGTTCGAGAATTGCTTACGAAAAACTACGTAAAAAATTTAATTAATAACCATCCTAGTCTTAAACCATTTGTATTAGATTCTATACAACATGAACATGTATTTGAACATAAACTGACAAGACAACAAAACACAATTGGGGATATCGAAACATTTTACGATTGTGAATACATACCAACAAAACTGACCAGCGAACAAAATACAAATGAGACTTTTTATGATTGCGAATACGTTTCGGACGAAAAATATTTCCAATATCTTGATAAAAAAAATATAAATTTTATTTACAATATTACTGATGTTATTGAGATTGATTGTAGGAAATTTCAATATCGTTCCAAATTAATTCCAAAAGCTCCAGATTTAGATGATAATGACAATTCGGATGACGATTTTTGATTTGATTATTATTTTTGGGATATCTATTCGAAATTAATTATGTGAAAAAGTATAAAACTTCAATTGAAATTCTTTTAATAGAAAAAAAATTGGTTATTTTTCGAAAATATAAAAAAATTTTTTGTTATGCATATTGCATAAAATATATATGTAAAAATAAAAATGATTTGTCTATTAATTATCTTGTTTTTATTTTATTATATTTTAATTTTTTAAACCTAGCCTAAAAACCTTTGAAACCTAAATATGTGATATATGCGATAAATCTATTTCCCTTATGGTTTTATTATTTTATTGGCTTTTTTCTAATAATCGCTATTTTCGCGTGTCAATTTAATTATGAAATATGACCCCCCCTATGTAAACCCCCCCCCCCCCTATGTCACCCCCACCCTCTGTCACCATTTTTAAACCCCCACCCCCCCCCCCCATTATTATTTACTACTTTATTCTTGTGTTTCTGTTTAGATGATTCGTTTACTTTAACACCACTGATTTCTGAATTATCATCAATTTTTAATCCTTTTTTTGTTTTTTTTTCAAACGATGAAAATGTATTTTAATTTGCTTGTACTTTAAGAGTTTTTAGAGAAATCACCACTTTGCCGATCTTTCGCTTTATTCAGAATACCACGAGCAAAAAATTTACGATCATTATAAATTTGGCCGTTTTGATTCATAAAATTAGCAATCACTTCCCAACGTTGGATCGTTCCAGCCGGGAGTAGATTTACAGCTTTTATAAGAACTTGCATATTTACCGATGTCCACATTGCCGTTTTATCAATTACTTTAACTTGAATTTTGATTAGATGATGATTCAGATTTAGTTTTATTTGAAAACGAAGCTCTACGTTCTTCTTCGATTTTATTCTCGGTATCATTTAATGTTTTCATAAAAATATTCCGACCACCTTTTAGAAGTTTTCGGTTGAATTCAAACAATTACAGGTTGATGCTTACATTTTAAACAAAGAAATTACGATGACCTTCAGTTCTACAATCAATGGAATGGAATAAAATCAAAAATAATATTAGGGAAACTTATTTTATGTATCTTAAATATTGCACGAACATGAGACTTATTAAAATATTTACCTAATGTTTCATAAGCCCTTGTTATACAGGTTAAGTAATCATCTTCTGTTTTAATTTCTTCTCCTTGAGCTTTCCTTTTATCCGGATGGTGTTTCAAAACAATTTTCCTATACGATCTTTATAGGTCATCGTCAAACGCATTATAACTAAAAAAAATAAAAGTTAATATTGCTCCAATATAAAATTATGATCACTTAAATGTCAATAATTACCGATGACTTTTTAAACCCAAAACAGCATAATAATCTTGATCTTGCCATTCTTTTGGATCCAAACTTCTTAAATAATCAACATCAATAAATATATCGAGATCTTGATCAGAAACCTTTGTCGATGAATTCTCCGAATTAATCAAACCTTTTCCATCGTTCAAGTGTCTTGTATGATATTTTATGTAATGTCTACCAACATTTTGTATTTGTTTTACAATTAATGGACTTATTAATGAAACCGTTCCAATATTTCGACTACTATTCTCCATTATCATCAAAATACAGAGATCTGATTGCACAAAATAAAAAAAGAAAACCTCGGTTTTAACCTCAAACACGTGGGATATTTTAATTATAAATTCGTACAATTAAAACATTCAAAATTCACTAATAGCACTTAAATCACGTAGGATTATAATAACTTAATTAATTATTATAAAAAAAAATTTGATATTTTACATAATAAATCATTTTCACACTTTATATTTCGTAATAAAATTATAATGAAATGCCAGTTTTAAATGTCAAATGACTTTTTTTGTTTTTGTTTACTTTCGAAATGGCGGCCATATTTTTCGAAAATCTACTGCGATTTATATGTATTAGTACGAAATTTTTGACTTCGTTTTCATTTTTACAGATAATTTAGGATTTATAAATTTTTTTCTTCTCTGCAAAATTTAATTATAATTGCATTTTAAGAGGCCCAAATGATTTTTTTGCAAATCTGAGACAATAAGCATTTTATTTAAAATTAACGGAAACTAACGGAAACTGTCAGTTTTAGCCTGTCCACTCTCTATTTATGGAGGCTCACTAGGTATAACTATCCCTCAACTTCTCAAAGATTTGCCGTGATTTATATGGACATTATTGGTCCACTCCCTTACGAGAACAAGCGCTATTATGTCACTATTATTGACCACTACACTCGACGGCCTGAAACTATTACCGTCTCTGCTATATCCGCTGAATTGGTCTTGGTCATCGCTTTATTGCAATTTGATTGCTCGTTTCGGAGTATACCTTCAGTAACGGTCACTTATCAGGGCGCCCAATTTGAATCCAATATTTTTAGTAAGTTGTTTAATCTTATCGGGTTCAAACATAAACATTAACGGACTCATCTAACGTTGTCACCGAACTGAACGCGAACTACTCTCGGTGGAGATTTTCAATCTTAGTAAGTTGTCGAAGAGTATTCAAAGGATGATGAAATGGAGGTGGATGAGGATGACGATGGTATCAATGATGTTGATATTGTTAAAGATCTAGACTTAGATGATTGGAATTAATGATTTGTTATAAATTTTGTTAAATATTTTTTAATTTAAATATTTTTTGACGCATCAAAAATATGCAATAATTGTCTATTCCCAGAAGTTTTCTGACTCCTGTGCAGGTATTTGTGAAAATTGTGCTTTAACAAAGCTAACAGGGAATCACAACGTTCATACGTTCGTTACAAGCAAATTTTTTTAGGGACTCATCTTTGATGGAGTATATGTACTACATTAATATTTAAAATTCTTGATATATTCTGAAATTAAAAAAGAAATTAAATCAACGAAGAATAGTGCATCATCTTTAAAACTGAACTGCACGGAATCGACTCGTGTCAACTTATAGATTCTTCATACTGGTTTCTTTGTGCTTTGGGATGTGGAGTGAGTCGTATGATATTACTAGAAATAAATATGGATCTACAGACGACATATTTAATAATCAGTCATCGACTCAAAACATTGGATTTATAATCTATTGTAACTGGATCAACTCGTATACATCGAAAACTAATGACCCGTACGTGATCAAATTCTTTATGAACGACTCAACACATTCTCCTGATTCGGCGTCATCGAAAAATTTGTTGATTAAAAGTTAATGATTTTAAACAAATTTATTTACCTATATCATTTTCCGACCAGTTTAATTTCGCAGCGTTGTCATGATTATCAATTTTCTTTATTTCAAAACTAAAATCATGACATTTGAAATTGTTTTTTTTACTATTTCAAGTTTTTGTGTTTCCATTTGCATCAAAAATTAAATTGACATGTAAAGAAAATGCCACATGATTTTAAATATAAGTAGTCAAAAAAAATTCAAATTTTTATTTTAAATATAGTAGTCAGAGAAATGTCAAATTTTTAAGTATATAAATGGTTACAACGTTTGTTTTTATTATTGATTGTTGATAATTGAAGAATAAAAAAGCAGCGAAATATTATAAAAAATTAAATTAAATAAAACATTATTAATTATATTATTTTGTTCTTTTTTGCAGGAGAATAAAACAGCTGAAAATAATTCTTATATTAAATAAAAAAACTTAATTATATTATTTTATTCTTTTTTTTCAGGAGAAACAAAAAATAGAAAACACAAATAATAACAAAAAATATAAATAATATAATATATATAAATACATATAATATAAATAAAAATGGCTTATAAAGTACCGAATAATAAATATGATTTTCTATTTGAACCCGATGAAAATGTTCGAGAATTGCTTACGAAAAACTACGTAAAAAATTTAATTAATAACCATCCTAGTCTTAAACCATTTGTATTAGATTCTATACAACATGAACATGTATTTGAACATAAACTGACAAGACAACAAAACACAATTGGGGATATCGAAACATTTTACGATTGTGAATACATACCAACAAAACTGACCAGCGAACAAAATACAAATGAGACTTTTTATGATTGCGAATACGTTTCGGACGAAAAATATTTCCAATATCTTGATAAAAAAAATATAAATTTTATTTACAATATTACTGATGTTATTGAGATTGATTGTAGGAAATTTCAATATCGTTCCAAATTAATTCCAAAAGCTCCAGATTTAGATGATAATGACAATTCGGATGACGATTTTTGATTTGATTATTATTTTTGGGATATCTATTCGAAATTAATTATGTGAAAAAGTATAAAACTTCAATTAAAATTCTTTTAATAGAAAAAAAATTGGTTATTTTTCGAAAATGTAAAAAAATTTTTTGTTATGCATATTGCATAAAATATATATGTAAAAATAAAAATGATTTGTCTATTAATTATCTTGTTTTTATTTTATTATATTTTAATTTTTTAAACCTAGCCTAAAAACCTTTGAAACCTAAATATGTGATATATGCGATAAATCTATTTCCCTTATGGTTTTATTATTTTATTGGCTTTTTTCTAATAATCGCTATTTTCGCGTGTCAATTTAATTATGAAATATGACCCCCCCTATGTAAAATATGTCACCCCGACCCCCTGTCACCATTTTTAAACCCCCACCCCCCACCATTATTATTTACTACTTTATTCTTGTGTTTCTGTTTAGATGATTCGTTTACTTTAACACCACTGATTTCTGAATTATCATCAATTTTTAATCCTTTTTTTGTTTTTTTTTCAAACGATGAAAATGTATTTTAATTTGCTTGTACTTTAAGAGTTTTTAGAGAAATCACCACTTTGCCGATCTTTCGCTTTATTCAGAATATCACGAGCTAAAAATTTACGATCATTATAAATTTGGCCGTTTTGATTCATAAAATTAGCAATCACTTCCCAACGTTGGATCGTTCCAGCCGGGAGTAGATTTACAGCTTTTATAAGAACTTGCATATTTACCGATGTCCACATTGCCGTTTTATCAATTACTTTAACTTGAATTTTGATTAGATGATGATTCAGATTTAGTTTTATTTGAAAACGAAGCTCTACGTTCTTCTTCGATTTTATTCTCGATATCATTTAATGTTTTCATAAAAATATTCCGACCACCTTTTAGAAGTTTTCGGTTGAATTCAAACAATTACAGGTTGATGCTTACATTTTAAACAAAGAAATTACGATGACCTTCAGTTCTACAATCAATGGAATGGAATAAAATCAAAAATAATATTAGGGAAACTTATTTTATGTATCTTAAATATTGCACGAACATGAGACTTATTAAAATATTTACCTAATGTTTCATAAGCCCTTGTTATACAGGTTAAGTAATCATCTTCTGTTTTAATTTCTTCTCCTTGAGCTTTCCTTTTATCCGGATGGTGTTTCAAAACAATTTTCCTATACGATCTTTATAGGTCATCGTCAAACGCATTATAACTAAAAAAAATAAAAGTTAATATTGCTCCAATATAAAATTATGATCACTTAAATGTCAATAATTACGGATGACTTTTTAAACCCAAAACAGCATAATAATCTTGATCTTGCCATTCTTTTGGATCCAAACTTCTTAAATAATCAACATCAATAAATATATCGAGATCTTGATCAGAAACCTTTGTCGATGAATTCTCCGAATTAATCAAACCTTTTCCATCGTTCAAGTGTCTTGTATGATATTTTATGTAATGTCTACCAACATTTTGTATTTGTTTTACAATTAATGGACTTATTAATGAAACCGTTCCAATATTTCGACTACTATTCTCCATTATCATCAAAATACAGAGATCTGATTGCACAAAATAAAAAAAGAAAACCTCGGTTTTAACCTCAAACACGTGGGATATTTTAATTATAAATTCGTACAATTAAAACATTCAAAATTCACTAATAGCACTTAAATCACGTAGGATTTCGTAATAAAATTATAATGAAATGCCAGTTTTAAATGTCAAATGACTTTTTTTGTTTTTGTTTACTTTCGAAATGGCGGCCATATTTTTCGAAAATCTACTGCGATTTATATGTATTAGTACGAAATTTTTGACTTCGTTTTCATTTTTACAGATAATTTAGGATTTATAAATTTTTTTCTTCTCTGCAAAATTTAATTATAATTGCATTTTAAGAGGCCCAAATGATTTTTTTGCAAATCTGAGACAATAAGCATTTTATTTAAAATTAACGGAAACTAACGGAAACTGTCAGTTTTAGCCTGTCCACTCTCTATTTATGGAGGCTCACTAGGTATAACTATCCCTCAACTTCACAAAGATTTGCCGTGATTTATATGGACATTATTGGTCCACTCGCTTACTGTGGGTCTTCACGTAACATCTACAATCGAGTTGTACAAGAAATCACACGTGAAGACTACTTCTATCAATGTCATAACATTTTTCATGATATATTTTTCTACAAGAATTGTAGAAAAAAATATCAGTATGATTTTATGATAATTCAAAGAAAAAATGGCGATTTGATTTTTTTTATCTTCAAACATTTAAAATCCAAAGCATATTTTATATATTATTTATATTTAAAATTCGTAGAATGTTTTTGAATACATATTATAATAAACTTATGGAAGAAATCAAAAGAGAAGTTAAAGTTTTGCAAACAAAAATAAACGATGTTTTATATCTGTCAAAATCTATCAGTATAATATTTTGTAACATCAACAGCCATCTTTGATATTTCTGTTGCATTTTTATCAATATCATTGGCATGATATTTATCACGTGAAGAGGATGTGTTAAGCCGGGCATTCACATACAACGGAAACAGAAACAGAAACTGAAAATTTTCCGTTTCTGTTTCTAATTTGGTTGTCGGTGGTGCATAATAAAAAAGAAACGGAAACCGAATTTTGTTTGAGTTTGTGAATTTGTTATCCATTATGAATAATAAAATTGAAGAGTAACAAAAACCAATAATTTTTATTTATCAAACCTATTTATTAAATTCAAAATTCAAAGCTTTTGTTATCACAATTCAAAATAATAATTAATATTATGTGACAGTTTCTGGTCATGTGACAGTTTCGGTACTGAAACAATTCAATTTTAATTGTTTCCGTTTCAGACAAAACAGACGAATTTTCCGTTTCTGTTTCTGTTTCTAAATTCGGTTTCTGTTTCAGTTGCTGTCAAATTTGTATGAAATTCGGTTTCTGTTTCTGTTTCCGTTGTATGTGAATGCCCGGCTTTACGAGAACAAGCGCTATTATGTCACTATTATTGACCACTACACTCGACGGCCTGAAACTATTACCGTCTCTGCTATATCCGCTGAATTGGTCTTGGTCATCGCTTTATTGCAATTTGATTGCTCGTTTCGGAGTATACCTTCAGTAACGGTCACTTATCAGGGCGCCCAATTTGAATCCAATATTTTTAGTAAGTTGTTTAATCTTATCGGGTTCAAACATTAACGGACTCGTCTAACGTTGTCACCGAACTGAACGCGAACTACTCTCGGTGGAGATTTTCAATCTTAGTAAGTTGTCGAAGAGTATTCAAAGGATGATGAAATGGAGGTGGATGAGGATGACGATGGTATCAATGATGTTGATATTGTTAAAGATCTAGACTTAGATGATTGGAATTAATGATTTGTTATAAATTTTGTTAAATATTTTTTAATTTAAATATTTTTTGACGCATCAAAAATATGCAATAATTGTCTATTCCCAGAAGTTTTCTGACTCCTGTGCAGGTATTTGTGAAAATTGTGCTTTAACAAAGCTAACAGGGAATCACAACGTTCATACGTTCGTTACAAGCAAATTTTTTTAGGGACTGATCTTTGATGGAGTATATGTACTACATTAATATTTAAAATTCTTGATATATTCTGAAATTAAATCAACGAAGAATAGTGCATCATCTTTAAAACTGAACTGCACGGAATCGACTCGTGTCAACTTATAGATTCTTCATACGGGTTTCTTTGTGCTTTGGGATGTGGAGTGAGTCGTATGATATTACTAGAAATAAATATGGATCTACAGACGACATATTTAATAATCAGTCATCGACTCAAAACATTGGATTTATAATCTATTGTAACTGGATCAACTCGTATACATCGAAAACTAATGACCCGGACGTGATCAAATTCTTTATGAACGACTCAACACATTCTCCTGATTCGGCGTCATCGAAAAATTTGTTGATTAAAAGTTAATGATTTTAAACAAATTTATTTTCCTATATCATTTTCCGACCAGTTTAATTTCGCAGCGTTGTCATGATTATCAATTTTCTTTATTTCAAAACTAAAATCATGACATTTGAAATTGTTTTTTTTACTATTTCAAGTTTTTGTGTTTCCATTTGCATCAAAAATTAAATTGACATGTAAAGAAAATGCCACATGATTTTAAATATAAGTAGTCAAAAAAAATTCAAATTTTTATTTTAAATATAGTAGTCAGAGAAATGTCAAATTTTTAAGTATATAAATGGTTACAACGTTTGTTTTTATTATTGATTGTTGATAACTGAAGAAGAAAAAAGCAGCGAAATATTATAAAAAATTAAATTAAATAAAACATTATTAATTATATTATTTTGTTCTTTTTTGCAGGAGAATAAAACAGCTGAAAATAATTCTAATATTAAATAAAAAAACTTAATTATATTATTTTATTCTTTTTTTTCAGGAGAAACAAAAAATAGAAAACACAAATAATAACAAAAAATATACATAATATAAATAATATAATATATATAAATACATATAATATAAATAAAAATGGCTTATAAAGTATCGAATAATAAATATGATTTTCTATTTGAACCCGATGAAAATGTTCGAGAATTGCTTACGAAAAACTACGTAAAAAATTTAATTAATAACCATCCTAGTCTTAAACCATTTGTATTAGATTCTATACAACATGAACATGTATTTGAACATAAACTGACAAGACAACAAAACACAATTGGGGATATCGAAACATTTTACGATTGTGAATACATACCAACAAAACTGACCAGCGAACAAAATACAAATGAGACTTTTTATGATTGCGAATACGTTTCGGACGAAAAATATTTCCAATATCTTGATAAAAAAAATATAAATTTTATTTACAATATTACTGATGTTATTGAGATTGATTGTAGGAAATTTCAATATCGTTCCAAATTAATTCCAAAAGCTCCAGATTTAGATGATAATGACAATTCGGATGACGATTTTTGATTTGATTATTATTTTTGGGATATCTATTCGAAATTAATTATGTGAAAAAGTATAAAACTTCAATTGAAATTCTTTTAATAGAAAAAAAATTGGTTATTTTTCGAAAATGTAAAAAAATTTTTTGTTATGCATATTGCATAAAATATATATGTAAAAATAAAAATGATTTGTCTATTAATTATCTTGTTTTTATTTTATTATATTTTAATTTTTTAAACCTAGCCTAAAAACCTTTGAAACCTAAATATGTGATATATGCGATAAATCTATTTCCCTTATGGTTTTATTATTTTATTGGCTTTTTTCTAATAATCGCTATTTTCGCGTGTCAATTTAATTATGAAATATGACCCCCCCTATGTAAACCCCCCCCCCCCCCCTATGTCACCCCCACCCCCTGTCACCATTTTTAAACCCCCACCCCCCCCCCCCATTATTATTTACTACTTTATTCTTGTGTTTCTGTTTAGATGATTCGTTTACTTTAACACCACTGATTTCTGAATTATCATCAATTTTTAATCCTTTTTTTGTTTTTTTTTCAAACGATGAAAATGTATTTTAATTTGCTTGTACTTTAAGAGTTTTTAGAGAAATCACCACTTTGCCGATCTTTCGCTTTATTCAGAATACCACGAGCTAAAAATTTACGATCATTATAAATTTGGCCGTTTTGATTCATAAAATTAGCAATCACTTCCCAACGTTGGATCGTTCCAGCCGGGAGTAGATTTACAGCTTTTATAAGAACTTGCATATTTACCGATGTCCACATTGCCGTTTTATCAATTACTTTAACTTGAATTTTGATTAGATGATGATTCAGATTTAGTTTTATTTGAAAACGAAGCTCTACGTTCTTCTTCGATTTTATTCTCGGTATCATTTAATGTTTTCATAAAAATATTCCGACCACCTTTTAGAAGTTTTCGGTTGAATTCAAACAATTACAGGTTGATGCTTACATTTTAAACAAAGAAATTACGATGACCTTCAGTTCTACAATCAATGGAATGGAATAAAATCAAAAATAATATTAGGGAAACTTATTTTATGTATCTTAAATATTGCACGAACATGAGACTTATTAAAATATTTACCTAATGTTTCATAAGCCCTTGTTATACAGGTTAAGTAATCATCTTCTGTTTTAATTTCTTCTCCTTGAGCTTTCCTTTTATCCGGATGGTGTTTCAAAACAATTTTCCTATACGATCTTTATAGGTCATCGTCAAACGCATTATAACTAAAAAAAATAAAAGTTAATATTGCTCCAATATAAAATTATGATCACTTAAATGTCAATAATTACGGATGACTTTTTAAACCCAAAACAGCATAATAATCTTGATCTTGCCATTCTTTTGGATCCAAACTTCTTAAATAATCAACATCAATAAATATATCGAGATCTTGATCAGAAACCTTTGTCGATGAATTCTCCGAATTAATCAAACCTTTTCCATCGTTCAAGTGTCTTGTATGATATTTTATGTAATGTCTACCAACATTTTGTATTTGTTTTACAATTAATGGACTTATTAATGAAACCGTTCCAATATTTCGACTACTATTCTCCATTATCATCAAAATACAGAGATCTGATTGCACAAAATAAAAAAAGAAAACCTCGGTTTTAACCTCAAACACGTGGGATATTTTAATTATAAATTCGTACAATTAAAACATTCAAAATTCACTAATAGCACTTAAATCACGTAGGATTATAATAACTTAATTAATTATTATAAAAAAAAATTTGATATTTTACATAATAAATCATTTTCACACTTTATATTTTTTTTTTTTTTTTTTATTTTTATTTTATTTATTTGGTTTGGACATGCCTTAATTATTAAGACATTTGTTTCTTTCAGTCCATATCACCAATAGATATAATGTATTTCTTTGTATTCCATGATGACCTGTCGTGAGGCGGTCGAAACACGTATCTATCTCTAAGGCATGAGTCTGACCAATACGAAATTATGTCTGTCATGTCGCAGAGGAAGACAAAGCTCCGCCGCTCTTCACCACACCTCATGTTATACAATTTTATTTTCATTTATTTATATAATTCAATTATGTGATAATGTATATGGTAACTTTATATAATTCAATGTTAGTGATATTATGTACTGTTATATTTCAATTTTATATAAAACAATTGGTGTAAAGTTAAGCTTTACAGAATATGTTGTTATTTATATGTAAATTATTTTGTTGATTGAAAATTTATGATGAGATTCATTTGTGTATTGTTATACACTATAATTAGAAGAATTCTATGAATGTATCAATAACTGATATAAATCACACAACCGTGTGTAAGTCGAGCAATGATCTTTTTGTTTGGCATTGGTGGTCGCAGTTGAACTATGATCCTTTTATGTTTATCTTTATTTCCACGAGCATTCGTAATTGATGAAAATCCTGTCCATCTTGGTTTTTTTCCTGATTATCACATTGATTAAGGTAGTTATGTACCAATATTGTGTTAGATATATCCCTTTGTTTTATCCCAAAATCAAAGCAAACCAATGAAAAGTAATTTTGCAAGATACTTGTTGGATTTCCGTTTGAAACATTAATACAAATGAATTTATGAAATTGACGTTTGTCTCATTTTTCCGACGATATTTATCTGAAGATATTTTACTGGCGTATACATGAAGTAACCATGTGGTATTCGTTGTTCGATCACGGTATGGTGAACATGTAAAATTTAATCTGTGAAAACAAGAAAGTAAATAAATTTCATAATTAATTCAAATTAATATATAATAATAAATGTGTGTAAAACAGTGAACAGCGAACGTCTTTAACATTCTAACAAGATATAAAGCTAATATCAATCAATACAAATTAGCCATTTTTATTGATAAATTAAAAAACAATTGAGTGTACATGGACGCCATCATTGACGCTTGAAATTTTTCTTGGTATTACCTAAGCATTTAGTTAACATTACCAACAAAAATACCGTTACAATGCCCACCTTTAATTAACCTCGGGTGATAAGCGTAAAATTAATTATTCAAGTTGCTTCGTTACCATTAACCTAAAAATAAGGCATTACAAAAATACGTGTTTCAACGTGTTACATTTACTCAAATAACACGCACTTGCACGTGCATTATCAAGTTAATACAGAAAAGTCTATATGGAGACATATTAATCGGCATCAAACGCAACGTGGCTTCTACCAACCAACAACAATACCACACTAGTACAACTTGTTTCCTGTAATTTTATATCAACATATCACAAACCACATATAAAACTGTACAAGAAACATCTGGATGATATAATCAAAACGTGGTGTAACGAGATTACACATTTTCTACCAGTTATTCATAACACTTCAAATTAACAAAAGTAAAGCTATACATTCGACCATCAAACAACCTTACAACACAGATCCAGATTTATAACAATTAGAATTATAACATCTTAGATTCAGAACCAGATTTATAACATCAACAGAATCACATAAAGAGATCTTATTACCGGAACTACTTATACTGAAATTCAACATCAACATTAAAATAGAGTACAGGTAAGAGTTTTTTTTTTCAATATCTGCTCTGGTAAAACGCTTTAATTAATTTACGATTAAAAAACATAAAATTCATTCCTATAACCGATTGTGTTCACGATAATTGCTCCGGCCAAATCGGCTCTCTCTTCGAAGCGTGGTCGAAGATTTCCGCTTCGGTCTACGTTGGGCTTCAATCAGAATAATAGTAATACAGTTCCAATTTATTTTATCATTATATCTATATTTATCATTCACACATATTTAACCCAAATATATTAGTTTACCGGGACCCAACTTTGACTTTTTTTTGGAATCTTCAATATATGCAGTGAGATTGTGTGAATTTTTCCCATTTTTCTAAATTCACATTTCTAAACCAGCATATCCATACCTTCACATTAAGTCAACAGACATGATGCTCACAACAGTAACTAACCACACAAACAAAATTGATTCGACTTACAATCTTAACCAGCCGTTTGACCAAGACATGGAAGAACACATGATGGCTTCGAAAAGAAAAACATCAACATCAAGACCCTCAAGTAACAGTAAAACTGCAAAAACAGAATCCTTAATTGACAATAACACATTAATTAATTCTTACCTTCCGGGCGATTCAGGTCCTTACATATTAATCGCGGAAAAAAACAATATAAGCGATCTTTCGTTTGCAAAAAAGATAAAAGAAAAAAACTTCGGAGTTATCTTAAAGATTGAACAGTATAATAATAATAAAATTAAAATTGTCACTAGAGACATCAATACGGCCAACAAGATCATTAAAGATAAAGAACTCAAAGATATCTTAAAGATCAATATCCACATTCTGAGAACAACCATAGAATCAATCGGCATAATCTACAGAATTCCGCTAGACATGGAAATTGACTCCATCAAGGAAGACCTCACTGAGAAATACAAGATTATAGAGATTGAAAGGATTCACAAATGGAATCACGACACTAACATACCTGAACCCACGACAGCTATAAAAATTAAATTTAGAGCCAACCTACTTCCAGACAACGTCAACCTGTTTCAAGTCAAAAGACCCATTCGTCACTACATTCCCAATCCACTTTTATGCACAAAATGCCTAAGATATGGACATCACGTTAAAGTCTGTCAAGGTAATGAAAAGTGCCTCAACTGCGGCAACATCAATCACACCACCACCGAATGTAAGGAAAACAGTACATGTTTTCATTGCAAAGGATCGCATCCAGCGAATGATGTTAATTGTACAGAATATAAACATCAAAAGGAAATCAAATTCTGGATGGCGACCAAAAAACTCAGTTTCACGGAGGCCAAAGATTACATTAAAAATCACTCTGACACGGCAGATCAATTTAACTTCCCTACACTTCCGATCAATTTTAACAATGTCTGGAAGAGGACTGAATTAGACCAGGAAAAGAGTGCATTGTTAAAAGAAATCGACCTTATGAAAAAGGATATAGACGGCTTTAAATCTCTAAAAGAAGACAACGAAAAAATAATCAAACAAATGACTGATCTTCAAAAAGAACTAGAAATATCCAAAAACATCAACAGAAAGTTAATGGAAGAAAAAAAAACGGAAACAGAACTACTAGATATCATCAAAGGACTAAAGGTGGAAATTGCTGCCCTTAAAGAAACCAACAAGAAAACAAAAAAACACGAACACCAAGAAACGTTGGACATGAAGAAACTCAAAAAAGATCTTTCAGCCCTCAAAAATGAAGTAAGAGCAGAAGTAGACCAAAAAATAAACTTATTTTTAGAAGACTTCAAATACATAGCAGAAATTAACCTTAGCGTAAAGGACTGCATTCAAACATTAAACAAATTTCCAGTTCAGGATGTCGGTCATGACGCCCCCATTATCAAATTAGGAGAGTTGGCAAACGAAATTGACCACATACTCACCAATAGATTCAACAAAGAACAAAAACCCAGCACATCTACATCCAAGGCTAAATCATAACTATCCAAGTGGGTAGATTCCCACGCAAATTCTCAGGAAAATAACACTATAACAATGAATTTTTTGGTTTTTAATTTAATTCTATATACTTTTACTATTATCACCACACACCTTAACAGACTATCCCTGAATTCAGTCTGGTCTTACATTAACAATTACGATTTTCAGTGCAATTATACCTCTTCAGTGAACTCTTCATCAAATAATTCCACGTACATGGACTTTAATGAACTTATTTTCACTAAAAGTACATACTTGTGCACCAACATACGGCCACATAGAATTTCCCTGAACTCAGTCCGGCCTCACACTTTTATCAATCAATATTTAAACAGACTATCACTGAATTCAGTCTGGTCAGTCTCCCACCATTACGAACACATATGTACTTACACCTCACCCGTGAGGGCACCATTTACTTATCCTACGCACTTGGATTTCAATGAAATTATTATCCTTTCAAGTTTACTTTTCTGCATTTGCACATCAAAAAACAGACTCTCCCTGAATTCAGTCTGGTACCATACTTTCGAGAATCACTTAAACAGTTCTAATGGAAATATCAAATTAACTCATCACAAAGGTATTTCGAAATTAACATACTATTATAGGACATTCGGTCCAATTCATGCACGATACAGACAGGTGTCACACACCTCATCTGGGAGGGCATCATTTACTCATCCTACTCACATGGATTTCTATGATATTATCACCCTATTAAATATATTATTCTGCATCTGCACACCAACAAACAGACTCTCCCTGAATTCAGTCTGGTACCATTCTTTCGAGAATCACTTAACCAGTTCTAATGGAAAGTTCAAACCAACTTTTTACAAACGTATATTGAAATTAACACACAATTATAAGACATTCGGTCCAAATCTTGTACTATACAGACACACGTTAGTTCAGTCCACCATTCTCACAAACTATAGAATAGCACCTCATGACTGCATTCTAGGGACTCCTAGGAGTTCACTCCGTCTTTCTGTACACCCATGAAAATAACTCATCTAAACATTAGAAGCATTAAACCCAATAAAGACGAACTAGAAATCTATCTTTTCAACAATAAAATAGATGTATGTGGTCTAGCTGAAACTTGGACATGTAATAAAGACAAAATTAAATTCTCCAATTATAACCTACACCTGAATAATAGAGCTGACGGCTACGGAGGAGTGGGTTTTTTGATCAACAAACAATTAATTATCGGAAACATTGTCACGGACAACAAATATCGGCCAATAGAAACTATGGAAATTAACTTATTAGACAAATACAACAATAACCTTAAATTAGTAGAAATTTATATCCCACCCAACATACCCTTATCCACGACAATATACAAACTAGGTAAACTTTTGGAAGATTTCAATAATTCCAACAACTTAATTATTATGGGAGATTTCAACGCCAGACACAGCTTATGGGACAACAACTGTAAATACAACAAAAAAGGTGACAGTATGGCCAATCTATTTTTAAACTCAAATTTCAACATTCTCAACAACGGCGACGGCACGAGAAGGGGCAACACCGGTTCAATTTCAGCTTTAGACATCACACTGGCTACTCAAGACATAGCTCATAAATGCACCTGGCATGCAGATACGACCATAGTCGGTAATTCCGACCACTTCCCCACTCTGACATGCATCAATAACCACATTAAACAAAATGTTATGACCAAATACACCATCAATTTCAAAAAGTGCGTTAAGGAATGCATCGCAATTAAACCTCATCACACCTTCGACTTTCTTGATTATGAGGAGGATATCATCAAAACAATCGATAACAACACTATCAACATAGATGTCAATAACACTTATGTACCGAAAGTTTGGTGGACGGAAAAAATTTTCAGACTCTGGAACATTAAAAAAGGCAAACTAAAAATTTACAACAAAAACAAGAATAATTTAATCTACAAAATAGAACTCAACAAAGCCATCGCCACCCTAAAAAGGGAAATCAAACAACAAAAAAGACTAAGTTTTAATAAATATTTATCTGACATTAATCCAGGGAATAGCTACAAAGAAATTTGGAAAAAAATCAACGCCATCAGAAAACCGCTCTCCAACAAACAGCATTTATTCAATATCAGTACGAACGCCTCCACCTTCCTAGCTAACAACATCAAAGAAAGTATCATAGAAAGCTCAGATAAAATTGTATTCTACAATGTTCACCCGTACCTAGACGAGTTTCAAGCCAAGGAAATCAGAGACGTAATCGACAATAGTAATAACACACTGCCAGGTATTAACAAAATCTCCTTTAAACTTCTTAAGGAATTGCCCTACAATCATATTAATACTATTACAAAGCACCTAAACAAATTATGGTACAATCAAATCTATCCTGAGGAATGGAAAAATATCAAAATCATCCCCATACTAAAACCAGGTAGAGATCCTAACTTGGTAGAAAACTATCGTCCTATTCAATTACTTAACGTCTTTCACAAAGTTTTAAATAAACTTCTCAAGAGCAGAATTGAAACAATTCTAAACAGCAGAAACATCTTACCTGAAAGCACATATGGCTTTAGATCTAATAGATCCACGAAGGACGTCGTGGTAAAATTGTTGGGAATCATCGAAAACAACCAAAAAAGAGGTCTTACCTCTACCATTATTTCGGCTGACATTGAAAAAGCATTTGACAATGTTAACATTAATATTCTTATCCAAATTTTAAAAGAATTAAACATTCCAGAGGATATCATCAACTGGCTTTATCAATCGTTAATCAACAGAAACACCATCATAGATATGGATTCCACCAAATTCAGCTCTAAAACAAGTATAGGACTGCCGCAGGGAGATCCTTTGAGTCCGCTACTGTTCAATATCTACACCTACCAAATACACTCCATTACAACAGAAGATGAAAATTTCAAAATCCTGCAATACGCTGACGACTTCATATTAATTACTGCTGCCAAAAATAATCACGAATTGGAAAATTCTACAAATTTACTAATAGAAAAATTCATAAATTCAATCAACAAAATACACCTAAACATTAATTTCAATAAAACCGCATACATGGTTATCAACCATAACCCCAGAAAAAGAATAAAACCACACATTAACATTAAGTACCAAGGATATAACCTAAAGGAAGTCTCTGACACCAAAATACTGGGTTTTACCATAGACAATAAACTAAAATTTAACATACACAACAAAGCATTAAATGAAGCGTGTAACAACAACATCAACTTTCTAAAGATATTGGGAAGGAAAAAGGGAGGGGTACATCCAGCAACTCTTATGAATATACACAACGCAATCATCCAGAGTCGTATTAACTACAGTGATATGCTCATCATCAATAGCTTTCATCAACAAACAATTCAAAAAACTATAAATAAAAGTTTGAGAATATGTTTGGGTTTAACTCCAAGTACTCCAATCACGGCCATCATAGCCGAAGCTGGGGAACTTCCAATCCAATTAAAATTAAAATTATCCATTGGCAGATACTGCATAAAACACAAATTTCTCAACTCAGACATCTTTAACGACATTCTACTGGGTAAGGGTTATAGCGTACTCGCAACTACTTACGAACAACTACAATCACTATTAGACAATCTAGCGTTAAAAGAAACGAAACATTGGAACACAAACTCACTGGAAGAAAAACTAAAAATCAACATCAGTCTCAAACAAAGAATACTCAAAAAGTCCTCTCACATCACAGAAGTCCACGCACTGGCCTCTGATATGGTCAACAAACTAAATCCTAACAGAGTCATATTCACAGATGCCTCCATAGCAGCGGAAGGTAAAGGAATTGGATTACATCTCATGCACAACAATAGCTCCAAATCGTTCAAGGTTACTGAAAATTTGTCAATAAAAACGCTTGAAACAATTGCCATCAAACTAGCCATAGAAGCTGATACTATCCAATCTCCAGATACACTTAACATCATCACTGATTCCCTAAGTGCGTGCACGTCTATCATAACAACACTACGCAATAACAATGACAAACTATACGAAAATAAAATATTAAATATGATTGACTCCAGAGATACTAACACACACATTCATTGGATACCAAGCCACATAGGAATATACGGAAACGAAAAAGCTGATTCCGCTGCCAAAACAGGAGCCACTTCAGGAGAGGATTTACATCTGGAATCGACCACGGAGGACTGTCTGAGATGCCTTAAAGAACATTTGTACGACATTTGGAACAAAGAATTCTTGGAAAGATCCACAAAAATCGGAGCCACTCACAGAGCCAACATCAAAGGGATCACCAGCCCGAACAAATGGTTTAGAAAAGCTACCTGGAACGCAGGCAACATCAAAACATTAATCCGCCTCAGAACTAATCATACCTTCGATAATAAATTCTTAAAGCTAATCAAACAAATAGACAACAACCTATGCGAAGTCTGTGGTGTACTAGACGACGCCACACACTGCATAGAAAAATGTAAGAAATTTGATACTATCAGACATAAACACAATCTACTCCTAAATAAACCTCTGCAAAATATTCTAAGTGACGGTAATTTTAACGAATACCACACTCTCATTGAGTTTTTGAATGATTCCAACCTTAATTTTTAAAGACAATGATAGAATTACCAACCAATTGCAAGTTTCAAATGATATCGCCGAGTGGGAACCGGAACGGTTGGGGTAATTAATCGTTTGAACCTCGCATAACATATACAGAGCAGATATTGGGTATTAACTCCTACCTACACTCCCGATAATTTTTGTCTCAATTATAATTGTATAGTATATTAATTTCCATAGGCTTTAACTATAACATAATTTTTTGTAATAATCATTTTATTTAGTTACACCAATCGAATTATATAAACTTGAAATATATTATTACATAATATCACTTACAACTCAATCAGATAAAATTATCATACAATATCCCATAATTGAATTATATAATTAAATGAAAATAAAATTGTATAACATGAGGTGTGGTGAAGAGCGGCGGAGCTTTGTCTTCCTCCGCGACAAGATAGACATAATTTCGTATTGGTCAGACTCTAGCCGTGGAGAAAGATACGTGCTTCGACCGCCTCATCACAGGTCATCATGGAATACAAAGAAATATATTATAACCATTGGTGATATGGACTGAAAGAAACAAATGTCTTAAGAATTAAGGCATGTCCAAACCAAATAAACAAAATAAAAATAAAAAAAAAAAAAAAAAAAAAAAAACCATGTGGTATTTTATCTATTGCTGTATCTTAATGGCGAGTCGTTATTGTAACTGAAAGGCCACCCAAACTTCCAACCACATTTCTGCCCATCAAGAATAACAATCAGGTATTTTTATGAAATATGCTGCGTACAATCAAATTTCTCCTTCCACAACCGAAATAAACTAAAAAACTTTCAATTGTGAAATTAAAAATCCGGATCTCTTACAGGAAATAGCCACTTTATATTATTTCATGACGTATTGGTGCATTATGTCTAACTTTTCATTCCACAATCGGAATAAACCACAAAAATCCAACTATGAAAATAAAATCAAATCTAAGCATGAGACCGCCATTTTTAAACATCTTCGGGAAAAATTTGTCAAATTGTTATTTCATGGTAACGTGTTCCGAGGATTCCAGACGATATAAAAAATTTTCACCATGTGCTTTTCTAAATTGATCTGAATCTTGCCCATCCTTATGCAATTCTGTAATTAATGCAGTGATTAATATATATTATACTCTATTATGTTGATTAAATTTATTAATTCAATTATATTGAAAAGAAAACTTATTGAAAAAGAAAACATTTTTTTCCATTACAAGTTTTCACCATTTTAAATTTTCAACTTTATTTATTTTTATTTTAAATTTATTATTTCAATTATGATAGAAGCCATGTGTAGAACATTCGATGTTTCGAGAATCACTTTTGTCGTAAACTTGTCGCACTCTATGATTATCACTCTAAACATTATTTCACATAAATAATTTTATTTTAATTAAAACTGGTTATTGAATTCCTTCAATTTAATTTCACTAATAATATTACTATCAACACTAAGTTTCGAATATAGGATCCATCTAATATTCGAAAGTGTTGATAATTAATATTTTTTCAATTTTTGCGTGGTTTCCTTTATATATGGGTCAATAACGACCTACCATTTCGGTAGACCGGACAGAAGTCCACTTTATATTTCGTAATAAAATTATAATGAAATGCCAGTTTTAAATGTCAAATGACTTTTTTTGTTTTTGTTTACTTTCGAAATGGCGGCCATATTTTTCGAAAATCTACTGCGATTTATATGTATTAGTACGAAATTTTTGACTTCGTTTTCATTTTTACAGATAATTTAGGATTTATAAATTTTTTTCTTCTCTGCAAAATTTAATTATAATTGCATTTTAAGAGGCCCAAATGATTTTTTTGCAAATCTGAGACAATAAGCATTTTATTTAAAATTAACGGAAACTAACGGAAACTGTCAGTTTTAGCCTGTCCACTCTCTATTTATGGAGGCTCACTAGGTATAACTATCCCTCAACTTCACAAAGATTTGCCGTGATTTATATGGACATTATTGGTCCACTCGCTTACGAGAACAAGCGCTATTATGTCACTATTATTGACCACTACACTCGACGGCCTGAAACTATTACCGTCTCTGCTATATCCGCTGAATTGGTCTTGGTCATCGCTTTATTGCAATTTGATTGCTCGTTTCGGAGTATACCTTCAGTAACGGTCACTTATCAGGGCGCCCAATTTGAATCCAACATTTTTAGTAAGTTGTTTAATCTTATCGGGTTCAAACATAAACATTAACGGACTCATCTAACGTTGTCACCGAACTGAACGCGAACTACTCTCGGTGGAGATTTTCAATCTTAGTAAGTTGTCGAAGAGTATTCAAAGGATGATGAAATGGAGGTGGATGAGGATGACGATGGTATCAATGATGTTGATATTGTTAAAGATCTAGACTTAGATGATTGGAATTAATGATTTGTTATAAATTTTGTTAAATATTTTTTAATTTAAATATTTTTTGACGCATCAAAAATATGCAATAATTGTCTATTCCCAGAAGTTTTCTGACTCCTGTGCAGGTATTTGTGAAAATTGTGCTTTAACAAAGCTAACAGGGAATCACAACGTTCATACGTTCGTTACAAGCAAATTTTTTTAGGGACTCATCTTTGATGGAGTATATGTACTACATTAATATTTAAAATTCTTGATATATTCTGAAATTAAAAAAGAAATTAAATCAACGAAGAATAGTGCATCATCTTTAAAACTGAACTGCACGGAATCGACTCGTGTCAACTTATAGATTCTTCATACTGGTTTCTTTGTGCTTTGGGATGTGGAGTGAGTCGTATGATATTACTAGAAATAAATATGGATCTACAGACGACATATTTAATAATCAGTCATCGACTCAAAACATTGGATTTATAATCTATTGTAACTGGATCAACTCGTATACATCGAAAACTAATGACCCGTACGTGATCAAATTCTTTATGAACGACTCAACACATTCTCCTGATTCGGCGTCATCGAAAAATTTGTTGATTAAAAGTTAATGATTTTAAACAAATTTATTTACCTATATCATTTTCCGACCAGTTTAATTTCGCAGCGTTGTCATGATTATCAATTTTCTTTATTTCAAAACTAAAATCATGACATTTGAAATTGTTTTTTTTACTATTTCAAGTTTTTGTGTTTCCATTTGCATCAAAAATTAAATTGACATGTAAAGAAAATGCCACATGATTTTAAATATAAGTAGTCAAAAAAAATTCAAATTTTTATTTTAAATATAGTAGTCAGAGAAATGTCAAATTTTTAAGTATATAAATGGTTACAACGTTTGTTTTTATTATTGATTGTTGATAATTGAAGAATAAAAAAGCAGCGAAATATTATAAAAAATTAAATTAAATAAAACATTATTAATTATATTATTTTGTTCTTTTTTGCAGGAGAATAAAACAGCTGAAAATAATTCTTATATTAAATAAAAAAACTTAATTATATTATTTTATTCTTTTTTTTCAGGAGAAACAAAAAATAGAAAACACAAATAATAACAAAAAATATAAATAATATAATATATATAAATACATATAATATAAATAAAAATGGCTTATAAAGTACCGAATAATAAATATGATTTTCTATTTGAACCCGATGAAAATGTTCGAGAATTGCTTACGAAAAACTACGTAAAAAATTTAATTAATAACCATCCTAGTCTTAAACCATTTGTATTAGATTCTATACAACATGAACATGTATTTGAACATAAACTGACAAGACAACAAAACACAATTGGGGATATCGAAACATTTTACGATTGTGAATACATACCAACAAAACTGACCAGCGAACAAAATACAAATGAGACTTTTTATGATTGCGAATACGTTTCGGACGAAAAATATTTCCAATATCTTGATAAAAAAAATATAAATTTTATTTACAATATTACTGATGTTATTGAGATTGATTGTAGGAAATTTCAATATCGTTCCAAATTAATTCCAAAAGCTCCAGATTTAGATGATAATGACAATTCGGATGACGATTTTTGATTTGATTATTATTTTTGGGATATCTATTCGAAATTAATTATGTGAAAAAGTATAAAACTTCAATTAAAATTCTTTTAATAGAAAAAAAATTGGTTATTTTTCGAAAATGTAAAAAAATTTTTTGTTATGCATATTGCATAAAATATATATGTAAAAATAAAAATGATTTGTCTATTAATTATCTTGTTTTTATTTTATTATATTTTAATTTTTTAAACCTAGCCTAAAAACCTTTGAAACCTAAATATGTGATATATGCGATAAATCTATTTCCCTTATGGTTTTATTATTTTATTGGCTTTTTTCTAATAATCGCTATTTTCGCGTGTCAATTTAATTATGAAATATGACCCCCCCTATGTAAAATATGTCACCCCGACCCCCTGTCACCATTTTTAAACCCCCACCCCCCCACCATTATTATTTACTACTTTATTCTTGTGTTTCTGTTTAGATGATTCGTTTACTTTAACACCACTGATTTCTGAATTATCATCAATTTTTAATCCTTTTTTTGTTTTTTTTTCAAACGATGAAAATGTATTTTAATTTGCTTGTACTTTAAGAGTTTTTAGAGAAATCACCACTTTGCCGATCTTTCGCTTTATTCAGAATATCACGAGCTAAAAATTTACGATCATTATAAATTTGGCCGTTTTGATTCATAAAATTAGCAATCACTTCCCAACGTTGGATCGTTCCAGCCGGGAGTAGATTTACAGCTTTTATAAGAACTTGCATATTTACCGATGTCCACATTGCCGTTTTATCAATTACTTTAACTTGAATTTTGATTAGATGATGATTCAGATTTAGTTTTATTTGAAAACGAAGCTCTACGTTCTTCTTCGATTTTATTCTCGATATCATTTAATGTTTTCATAAAAATATTCCGACCACCTTTTAGAAGTTTTCGGTTGAATTCAAACAATTACAGGTTGATGCTTACATTTTAAACAAAGAAATTACGATGACCTTCAGTTCTACAATGAATGGAATGGAATAAAATCAAAAATAATATTAGGGAAACTTATTTTATGTATCTTAAATATTGCACGAACATGAGACTTATTAAAATATTTACCTAATGTTTCATAAGCCCTTGTTATACAGGTTAAGTAATAATCTTCTGTTTTAATTTCTTCTCCTTGAGCTTTCCTTTTATCCGGATGGTGTTTCAAAACAATTTTCCTATACGATCTTTATAGGTCATCGTCAAACGCATTATAACTAAAAAAAATAAAAGTTAATATTGCTCCAATATAAAATTATGATCACTTAAATGTCAATAATTACCGATGACTTTTTAAACCCAAAACAGCATAATAATCTTGATCTTGCCATTCTTTTGGATCCAAACTTCTTAAATAATCAACATCAATAAATATATCGAGATCTTGATCAGAAACCTTTGTCGATGAATTCTCCGAATTAATCAAACCTTTTCCATCGTTCAAGTGTCTTGTATGATATTTTATGTAATGTCTACCAACATTTTGTATTTGTTTTACAATTAATGGACTTATTAATGAAACCGTTCCAATATTTCGACTACTATTCTCCATTATCATCAAAATACAGATATCTGATTGCACAAAATAAAAAAAGAAAACCTCGGTTTTAACCTCAAACACGTGGGATATTTTAATTATAAATTCGTACAATTAAAACATTCAAAATTCACTAATAGCACTTAAATCACGTAGGATTATAATAACTTAATTAATTATTATAAAAAAAAATTTGATATTTTACATAATAAATCATTTTCACACTTTATATTTCGTAATAAAATTATAATGAAATGTCAGTTTTAAATGTCAAATGACTTTTTTTGTTTTTGTTTACTTTCGAAATGGCGGCCATATTTTTCGAAAATCTACTGCGATTTATATGTATTAATACGAAATTTTTGACTTCGTTTTCATTTTTACAGATAATTTAGGATTCATAAATTTTTTTCTTCTCTACAAAATTTAATTATAATTGCATTTTAAGAGGCCCAAATGATTTTTTTGCAAATCTGAGACAATAAGCATTTTATTTAAAATTAACGGAAACTGTCAGTTTTAGCCTGTCCACTCTCTATTTATGGAGGCTCACTAGGTATAACTATCCCTCAACTTCACAAAGATTTGCCGTGATTTATATGGACATTATTGGTCCACTCCCTTACGAGAACAAGCGCTATTATGTCACTATTATTGACCACTACACTCGACGGCCTGAAACTATTACCGTCTCTGCTATATCCGCTGAATTGGTCTTGGTCATCGCTTTATTGCAATTTGATTGCTCGTTTCGGAGTATACCTTCAGTAACGGTCACTTATCAGGGCGCCCAATTTGAATCCAATATTTTTAGTAAGTTGTTTAATCTTATCGGGTTCAAACATAAACATTAACGGACTCATCTAACGTTGTCACCGAACTGAACGCGAACTACTCTCGGTGGAGATTTTCAATCTTAGTAAGTTGTCGAAGAGTATTCAAAGGATGATGAAATGGAGGTGGATGAGGATGACGATGGTATCAATGATGTTGATATTGTTAAAGATCTAGACTTAGATGATTGGAATTAATGATTTGTTATAAATTTTGTTAAATATTTTTTAATTTAAATATTTTTTGACGCATCAAAAATATGCAATAATTGTCTATTCCCAGAAGTTTTCTGACTCCTGTGCAGGTATTTGTGAAAATTGTGCTTTAACAAAGCTAACAGGGAATCACAACGTTCATATGTTCGTTACAAGCAAATTTTTTTAGGGACTCATCTTTGATGGAGTATATGTACTACATTAATATTTAAAATTCTTGATATATTCTGAAATTAAAAAAGAAATTAAATCAACGAAGAATAGTGCATCATCTTTAAAACTGAACTGCACGGAATCGACTCGTGTCAACTTATAGATTCTTCATACGGGTTTCTTTGTGCTTTGGGATGTGGAGTGAGTCGTATGATATTACTAGAAATAAATATGGATTTACAGACGACATATTTAATAATCAGTCATCGACTCAAAACATTGGATTTATAATCTATTGTAACTGGATCAACTCGTATACATCGAAAACTAATGACCCGGACGTGATCAAATTCTTTATGAACGACTCAACACATTCTCCTGATTCGGCGTCATCGAAAAATTTGTTGATTAAAAGTTAATGATTTTAAACAAATTTATTTTCCTATATCATTTTCCGACCAGTTTAATTTCGCAGCGTTGTCATGATTATCAATTTTCTTTATTTCAAAACTAAAATCATGACATTTGAAATTGTTTTTTTTACTATTTCAAGTTTTTGTGTTTCCATTTGCATCAAAAATTAAATTGACATGTAAAGAAAATGCCACATGATTTTAAATATAAGTAGTCAAAAAAAATTCAAATTTTTATTTTAAATATAGTAGTCAGAGAAATGTCAAATTTTTAAGTATATAAATGGTTACAACGTTTGTTTTTATTATTGATTGTTGATAATTGAAGAATAAAAAAGCAGCGAAATATTATAAAAAATTAAATTAAATAAAACATTATTAATTATATTATTTTGTTCTTTTTTGCAGGAGAATAAAACTGCTGAAAATAATTCTTATATTAAATAAAAAAACTTAATTATATTATTTTATTCTTTTTTTTCAGGAGAAACAAAAAATAGAAAACACAAATAATAACAAAAAATATAAATAATATAATATATATAAATACATATAATATAAATAAAAATGGCTTATAAAGTATCGAATAATAAATATGATTTTCTATTTGAACCCGATGAAAATGTTCGAGAATTGCTTACGAAAAACTACGTAAAAAATTTAATTAATAACCATCCTAGTCTTAAACCATTTGTATTAGATTCTATACAACATGAACATGTATTTGAACATAAACTGACAAGACAACAAAACACAATTGGGGATATCGAAACATTTTACGATTGTGAATACATACCAACAAAACTGACCAGCGAACAAAATACAAATGAGACTTTTTATGATTGCGAATACGTTTCGGACGAAAAATATTTCCAATATCTTGATAAAAAAAATATAAATTTTATTTACAATATTACTGATGTTATTGAGATTGATTGTAGGAAATTTCAATATCGTTCCAAATTAATTCCAAAAGCTCCAGATTTAGATGATAATGACAATTCGGATGACGATTTTTGATTTGATTATTATTTTTGGGATATCTATTCGAAATTAATTATGTGAAAAAGTATAAAACTTCAATTAAAATTCTTTTAATAGAAAAAAAATTGGTTATTTTTCGAAAATGTAAAAAAATTTTTTGTTATGCATATTGCATAAAATATATATGTAAAAATAAAAATGATTTGTCTATTAATTATCTTGTTTTTATTTTATTATATTTTAATTTTTTAAACCTAGCCTAAAAACCTTTGAAACCTAAATATGTGATATATGCGATAAATCTATTTCCCTTATGGTTTTATTATTTTATTGGCTTTTTTCTAATAATCGCTATTTTCGCGTGTCAATTTAATTATGAAATATGACCCCCCCTATGTCACCCCCACCCCCTGTCACCATTTTTAAACCCCCACCCCCCCCCCCATTATTATTTACTACTTTATTCTTGTGTTTCTGTTTAGATGATTCGTTTACTTTAACACCACTGATTTCTGAATTATCATCAATTTTTAATCCTTTTTTTGTTTTTTTTTCAAACGATGAAAATGTATTTTAATTTGCTTGTACTTTAAGAGTTTTTAGAGAAATCACCACTTTGCCGATCTTTCGCTTTATTCAGAATACCACGAGCTAAAAATTTACGATCATTATAAATTTGGCCGTTTTGATTCATAAAATTAGCAATCACTTCCCAACGTTGGATCGTTCCAGCCGGGAGTAGATTTACAGCTTTTATAAGAACTTGCATATTTACCGATGTCCACATTGCCGTTTTATCAATTACTTTAACTTGAATTTTGATTAGATGATGATTCAGATTTAGTTTTATTTGAAAACGAAGCTCTACGTTCTTCTTCGATTTTATTCTCGGTATCATTTAATGTTTTCATAAAAATATTCCGACCACCTTTTAGAAGTTTTCGGTTGAATTCAAACAATTACAGGTTCATGCTTACATTTTAAACAAAGAAATTACGATGACCTTCAGTTCTACAATCAATGGAATGGAATAAAATCAAAAATAATATTAGGGAAACTTATTTTATGTATCTTAAATATTGCACGAACATGAGACTTATTAAAATATTTACCTAATGTTTCATAAGCCCTTGTTATACAGGTTAAGTAATCATCTTCTGTTTTAATTTCTTCTCCTTGAGCTTTCCTTTTATCCGGATGGTGTTTCAAAACAATTTTCCTATACGATCTTTATAGGTCATCGTCAAACGCATTATAACTAAAAAAAATAAAAGTTAATATTGCTCCAATATAAAATTATGATCACTTAAATGTCAATAATTACCGATGACTTTTTAAACCCAAAACAGCATAATAATCTTGATCTTGCCATTCTTTTGGATCCAAACTTCTTAAATAATCAACATCAATAAATATATCGAGATCTTGATCAGAAACCTTTGTCGATGAATTCTCCGAATTAATCAAACCTTTTCCATCGTTCAAGTGTCTTGTATGATATTTTATGTAATGTCTACCAACATTTTGTATTTGTTTTACAATTAATGGACTTATTAATGAAACCGTTCCAATATTTCGACTACTATTCTCCATTATCATCAAAATACAGAGATCTGATTGCACAAAATAAAAAAAGAAAACCTCGGTTTTAACCTCAAACACGTGGGATATTTTAATTATAAATTCGTACAATTAAAACATTCAAAATTCACTAATAGCACTTAAATCACGTAGGATTATAATAACTTAATTAATTATTATAAAAAAAAATTTGATATTTTACATAATAAATCATTTTCACACTTTATATTTCGTAATAAAATTATAATGAAATGCCAGTTTTAAATGTCAAATGACTTTTTTTGTTTTTGTTTACTTTCGAAATGGCGGCCATATTTTTCGAAAATCTACTGCGATTTATATGTATTAGTACGAAATTTTTGACTTCGTTTTCATTTTTACAGATAATTTAGGATTTATAAATTTTTTTCTTCTCTGCAAAATTTAATTATAATTGCATTTTAAGAGGCCCAAATGATTTTTTTGCAAATCTGAGACAATAAGCATTTTATTTAAAATTAACGGAAACTAACGGAAACTGTCAGTTTTAGCCTGTCCACTCTCTATTTATGGAGGCTCACTAGGTATAACTATCCCTCAACTTCTCAAAGATTTGCCGTGATTTATATGGACATTATTGGTCCACTCCCTTACGAGAACAAGCGCTATTATGTCACTATTATTGACCACTACACTCGACGGCCTGAAACTATTACCGTCTCTGCTATATCCGCTGAATTGGTCTTGGTCATCGCTTTATTGCAATTTGATTGCTCGTTTCGGAGTATACCTTCAGTAACGATCACTTATCAGGGCGCCCAATTTGAATCCAATATTTTTAGTAAGTTGTTTAATCTTATCGGGTTCAAACATTAACGGACTCATCTAACGTTGTCACCGAACTGAACGCGAACTACTCTCGGTGGAGATTTTCAATCTTAGTAAGTTGTCGAAGAGTATTCAAAGGATGATGAAATGGAGGTGGATGAGGATGACGATGGTATCAATGATGTTGATATTGTTAAAGATCTAGACTTAGATGATTGGAATTAATGATTTGTTATAAATTTTGTTAAATATTTTTTAATTTAAATATTTTTTGACGCATCAAAAATATGCAATAATTGTCTATTCCCAGAAGTTTTCTGACTCCTGTGCAGGTATTTGTGAAAATTGTGCTTTAACAAAGCTAACAGGGAATCACAACGTTCATACGTTCGTTACAAGCAAATTTTTTTAGGGACTCATCTTTGATGGAGTATATGTACTACATTAATATTTAAAATTCTTGATATATTCTGAAATTAAAAAAGAAATTAAATCAACGAAGAATAGTGCATCATCTTTAAAACTGAACTGCACGGAATCGACTCGTGTCAACTTATAGATTCTTCATACGGGTTTCTTTGTGCTTTGGGATGTGGAGTGAGTCGTATGATATTACTAGAAATAAATATGGATCTACAGACGACATATTTAATAATCAGTCATCGACTCAAAACATTGGATTTATAATCTATTGTAACTGGATCAACTCGTATACATCGAAAACTAATGACCCGGACGTGATCAAATTCTTTATGAACGACTCAACACATTCTCCTGATTCGGCGTCATCGAAAAATTTGTTGATTAAAAGTTAATGATTTTAAACAAATTTATTTTCCTATATCATTTTCCGACCAGTTTAATTTCGCAGCGTTGTCATGATTATCAATTTTCTTTATTTCAAAACTAAAATCATGACATTTGAAATTGTTTTTTTTTACTATTTCAAGTTTTTGTGTTTCCATTTGCATCAAAAATTAAATTGACATGTAAAGAAAATGCCACATGATTTTAAATATAAGTAGTCAAAAAAAATTCAAATTTTTATTTTAAATATAGTAGTCAGAGAAATGTCAAATTTTTAAGTATATAAATGGTTACAACGTTTGTTTTTATTATTGATTGTTGATAATTGAAGAATAAAAAAGCAGCGAAATATTATAAAAAATTAAATTAAATAAAACATTATTAATTATATTATTTTGTTCTTTTTTGCAGGAGAATAAAACTGCTGAAAATAATTCTTATATTAAATAAAAAAACTTAATTATATTATTTTATTCTTTTTTTTCAGGAGAAACAAAAAATAGAAAACACAAATAATAACAAAAAATATAAATAATATAATATATATAAATACATATAATATAAATAAAAATGGCTTATAAAGTATCGAATAATAAATATGATTTTCTATTTGAACCCGATGAAAATGTTCGAGAATTGCTTACGAAAAACTACGTAAAAAATTTAATTAATAACCATCCTAGTCTTAAACCATTTGTATTAGATTCTATACAACATGAACATGTATTTGAACATAAACTGACAAGACAACAAAACACAATTGGGGATATCGAAACATTTTACGATTGTGAATACATACCAACAAAACTGACCAGCGAACAAAATACAAATGAGACTTTTTATGATTGCGAATACGTTTCGGACGAAAAATATTTCCAATATCTTGATAAAAAAAATATAAATTTTATTTACAATATTACTGATGTTATTGAGATTGATTGTAGGAAATTTCAATATCGTTCCAAATTAATTCCAAAAGCTCCAGATTTAGATGATAATGACAATTCGGATGACGATTTTTGATTTGATTATTATTTTTGGGATATCTATTCGAAATTAATTATGTGAAAAAGTATAAAACTTCAATTAAAATTCTTTTAATAGAAAAAAAATTGGTTATTTTTCGAAAATGTAAAAAAATTTTTTGTTATGCATATTGCATAAAATATATATGTAAAAATAAAAATGATTTGTCTATTAATTATCTTGTTTTTATTTTATTATATTTTAATTTTTTAAACCTAGCCTAAAAACCTTTGAAACCTAAATATGTGATATATGCGATAAATCTATTTCCCTTATAGTTTTATTATTTTATTGGCTTTTTTCTAATAATCGCTATTTTCGCGTGTCAATTTAATTATGAAATATGACCCCCCCTATGTCACCCCCACCCCCTGTCACCATTTTTAAACCCCCACCCCCCCCCCCCATTATTATTTACTACTTTATTCTTGTGTTTCTGTTTAGATGATTCGTTTACTTTAACACCACTGATTTCTGAATTATCATCAATTTTTAATCCTTTTTTTGTTTTTTTTTCAAACGATGAAAATGTATTTTAATTTGCTTGTACTTTAAGAGTTTTTAGAGAAATCACCACTTTGCCGATCTTTCGCTTTATTCAGAATACCACGAGCTAAAAATTTACGATCATTATAAATTTGGCCGTTTTGATTCATAAAATTAGCAATCACTTCCCAACGTTGGATCGTTCCAGCCGGGAGTAGATTTACAGCTTTTATAAGAACTTGCATATTTACCGATGTCCACATTGCCGTTTTATCAATTACTTTAACTTGAATTTTGATTAGATGATGATTCAGATTTAGTTTTATTTGAAAACGAAGCTCTACGTTCTTCTTCGATTTTATTCTCGGTATCATTTAATGTTTTCATAAAAATATTCCGACCACCTTTTAGAAGTTTTCGGTTGAATTCAAACAATTACAGGTTGATGCTTACATTTTAAACAAAGAAATTACGATGACCTTCAGTTCTACAATCAATGGAATGGAATAAAATCAAAAATAATATTAGGGAAACTTATTTTATGTATCTTAAATATTGCACGAACATGAGACTTATTAAAATATTTACCTAATGTTTCATAAGCCCTTGTTATACAGGTTAAGTAATCATCTTCTGTTTTAATTTCTTCTCCTTGAGCTTTCCTTTTATCCGGATGGTGTTTCAAAACAATTTTCCTATACGATCTTTATAGGTCATCGTCAAACGCATTATAACTAAAAAAAATAAAAGTTAATATTGCTCCAATATAAAATTATGATCACTTAAATGTCAATAATTACCGATGACTTTTTAAACCCAAAACAGCATAATAATCTTGATCTTGCCATTCTTTTGGATCCAAACTTCTTAAATAATCAACATCAATAAATATATCGAGATCTTGATCAGAAACCTTTGTCGATGAATTCTCCGAATTAATCAAACCTTTTCCATCGTTCAAGTGTCTTGTATGATATTTTATGTAATGTCTACCAACATTTTGTATTTGTTTTACAATTAATGGACTTATTAATGAAACCGTTCCAATATTTCGACTACTATTCTCCATTATCATCAAAATACAGAGATCTGATTGCACAAAATAAAAAAAGAAAACCTCGGTTTTAACCTCAAACACGTGGGATATTTTAATTATAAATTCGTACAATTAAAACATTCAAAATTCACTAATAGCACTTAAATCACGTAGGATTATAATAACTTAATTAATTATTATAAAAAAAAATTTGATATTTTACATAATAAATCATTTTCACACTTTATATTTCGTAATAAAATTATAATGAAATGTCAGTTTTAAATGTCAAATGACTTTTTTTGTTTTTGTTTACTTTCGAAATGGCGGCCATATTTTTCGAAAATCTACTGCGATTTATATGTATTAATACGAAATTTTTGACTTCGTTTTCATTTTTACAGATAATTTAGGATTTATAAATTTTTTTCTTCTCTACAAAATTTAATTATAATTGCATTTTAAGAGGCCCAAATGATTTTTTTGCAAATCTGAGACAATAAGCATTTTATTTAAAATTAACGGAAACTAACGGAAACTGTCAGTTTTAGCCTGTCCACTCTCTATTTATGGAGGCTCACTAGGTATAACTATCCCTCAACTTCTCAAAGATTTGCCGTGATTTATATGGACATTATTGGTCCACTCCCTTACGAGAACAAGCGCTATTATGTCACTATTATTGACCACTACACTCGACGGCCTGAAACTATTACCGTCTCTGCTATATCCGCTGAATTGGTCTTGGTCATCGCTTTATTGCAATTTGATTGCTCGTTTCGGAGTATACCTTCAGTAACGGTCACTTATCAGGGCGCCCAATTTGAATCCAATATTTTTAGTAAGTTGTTTAATCTTATCGGGTTCAAACATTAACGGACTCATCTAACGTTGTCACCGAACTGAACGCGAACTACTCTCGGTGGAGATTTTCAATCTTAGTAAGTTGTCGAAGAGTATTCAAAGGATGATGAAATGGAGGTGGATGAGGTTGACGATGGTATCAATGATGTTGATATTGTTAAAGATCTAGACTTAGATGATTGGAATTAATGATTTGTTATAAATTTTGTTAAATATTTTTTAATTTAAATATTTTTTGACGCATCAAAAATATGCAATAATTGTCTATTCCCAGAAGTTTTCTGACTCCTGTGCAGGTATTTGTGAAAATTGTGCTTTAACAAAGCTAACAGGGAATCACAACGTTCATACGTTCGTTACAAGCAAATTTTTTTAGGGACTGATCTTTGATGGAGTATATGTACTACATTAATATTTAAAATTCTTGATATATTCTGAAATTAAAAAAGAAATTAAATCAACGAAGAATAGTGCATCATCTTTAAAACTGAACTGCACGGAATCGACTCGTGTCAACTTATAGATTCTTCATACGGGTTTCTTTGTGCTTTGGGATGTGGAGTGAGTCGTATGATATTACTAGAAATAAATATGGATCTACAGACGACATATTTAATAATCAGTCATCGACTCAAAACATTGGATTTATAATCTATTGTAACTGGATCAACTCGTATACATCGAAAACTAATGACCCGGACGTGATCAAATTCTTTATGAACGACTCAACACATTCTCCTGATTCGGCGTCATCGAAAAATTTGTTGATTAAAAGTTAATGATTTTAAACAAATTTATTTTCCTATATCATTTTCCGACCAGTTTAATTTCGCAGCGTTGTCATGATTATCAATTTTCTTTATTTCAAAACTAAAATCATGACATTTGAAATTGTTTTTTTTACTATTTCAAGTTTTTGTGTTTCCATTTGCATCAAAAATTAAATTGACATGTAAAGAAAATGCCACATGATTTTAAATATAAGTAGTCAAAAAAAATTCAAATTTTTATTTTAAATATAGTAGTCAGAGAAATGTCAAATTTTTAAGTATATAAATGGTTACAACGTTTGTTTTTATTATTGATTGTTGATAATTGAAGAAGAAAAAAGCAGCGAAATATTATAAAAAATTAAATTAAATAAAACATTATTAATTATATTATTTTGTTCTTTTTTGCAGGAGAATAAAACAGCTGAAAATAATTCTAATATTAAATAAAAAAACTTAATTATATTATTTTATTCTTTTTTTTCAGGAGAAACAAAAAATAGAAAACACAAATAATAACAAAAAATATAAATAATATAATATATATAAATACATATAATATAAATAAAAATGGCTTATAAAGTATCGAATAATAAATATGATTTTCTATTTGAACCCGATGAAAATGTTCGAGAATTGCTTACGAAAAACTACGTAAAAAATTTAATTAATAACCATCCTAGTCTTAAACCATTTGTATTAGATTCTATACAACATGAACATGTATTTGAACATAAACTGACAAGACAACAAAACACAATTGGGGATATCGAAACATTTTACGATTGTGAATACATACCAACAAAACTGACCAGCGAACAAAATACAAATGAGACTTTTTATGATTGCGAATACGTTTCGGACGAAAAATATTTCCAATATCTTGATAAAAAAAATATAAATTTTATTTACAATATTACTGATGTTATTGAGATTGATTGTAGGAAATTTCAATATCGTTCCAAATTAATTCCAAAAGCTCCAGATTTAGATGATAATGACAATTCGGATGACGATTTTTGATTTGATTATTATTTTTGGGATATCTATTCGAAATTAATTATGTGAAAAAGTATAAAACTTCAATTGAAATTCTTTTAATAGAAAAAAAATTGGTTATTTTTCGAAAATGTAAAAAAATTTTTTGTTATGCATATTGCATAAAATATATATGTAAAAATAAAAATGATTTGTCTATTAATTATCTTGTTTTTATTTTATTATATTTTAATTTTTTAAACCTAGCCTAAAAACCTTTGAAACCTAAATATGTGATATATGCGATAAATCTATTTCCCTTATGGTTTTATTATTTTATTGGCTTTTTTCTAATAATCGCTATTTTCGCGTGTCAATTTAATTATGAAATATGACCCCCCCTATGTAAAATATGTCACCCCGACCCCCTGTCACCATTTTTAAACCCCCACCCCCCCACCATTATTATTTACTACTTTATTCTTGTGTTTCTGTTTAGATGATTCGTTTACTTTAACACCACTGATTTCTGAATTATCATCAATTTTTAATCCTTTTTTTGTTTTTTTTTCAAACGATGAAAATGTATTTTAATTTGCTTGTACTTTAAGAGTTTTTAGAGAAATCACCACTTTGCCGATCTTTCGCTTTATTCAGAATACCACGAGCTAAAAATTTACGATCATTATAAATTTGGCCGTTTTGATTCATAAAATTAGCAATCACTTCCCAACGTTGGATCGTTCCAGCCGGGAGTAGATTTACAGCTTTTATAAGAACTTGCATATTTACCGATGTCCACATTGCCGTTTTATCAATTACTTTAACTTGAATTTTGATTAGATGATGATTCAGATTTAGTTTTATTTGAAAACGAAGCTCTACGTTCTTCTTCGATTTTATTCTCGGTATCATTTAATGTTTTCATAAAAATATTCCGACCACCTTTTAGAAGTTTTCGGTTGAATTCAAACAATTACAGGTTGATGCTTACATTTTAAACAAAGAAATTACGATGACCTTCAGTTCTACAATCAATGGAATGGAATAAAATCAAAAATAATATTAGGGAAACTTATTTTATGTATCTTAAATATTGCACGAACATAAGACTTATTAAAATATTTACCTAATGTTTCATAAGCCCTTGTTATACAGGTTAAGTAATCATCTTCTGTTTTAATTTCTTCTCCTTGAGCTTTCCTTTTATCCGGATGGTGTTTCAAAACAATTTTCCTATACGATCTTTATAGGTCATCGTCAAACGCATTATAACTAAAAAAAATAAAAGTTAATATTGCTCCAATATAAAATTATGATCACTTAAATGTCAATAATTACCGATGACTTTTTAAACCCAAAACAGCATAATAATCTTGATCTTGCCATTCTTTTGGATCCAAACTTCTTAAATAATCAACATCAATAAATATATCGAGATCTTGATCAGAAACCTTTGTCGATGAATTCTCCGAATTAATCAAACCTTTTCCATCGTTCAAGTGTCTTGTATGATATTTTATGTAATGTCTACCAACATTTTGTATTTGTTTTACAATTAATGGACTTATTAATGAAACCGTTCCAATATTTCGACTACTATTCTCCATTATCATCAAAATACAGAGATCTGATTGCACAAAATAAAAAAAGAAAACCTCGGTTTTAACCTCAAACACGTGGGATATTTTAATTATAAATTCGTACAATTAAAACATTCAAAATTCACTAATAGCACTTAAATCACGTAGGATTATAATAACTTAATTAATTATTATAAAAAAAAATTTGATATTTTACATAATAAATCATTTTCACACTTTATATTTCGTAATAAAATTATAATGAAATGCCAGTTTTAAATGTCAAATGACTTTTTTTGTTTTTGTTTACTTTCGAAATGGCGGCCATATTTTTCGAAAATCTACTGCGATTTATATGTATTAGTACGAAATTTTTGACTTCGTTTTCATTTTTACAGATAATTTAGGATTTATAAATTTTTTTCTTCTCTGCAAAATTTAATTATAATTGCATTTTAAGAGGCCCAAATGATTTTTTTGCAAATCTGAGACAATAAGCATTTTATTTAAAATTAACGGAAACTGTCAGTTTTAGCCTGTCCACTCTCTATTTATGGAGGCTCACTAGGTATAACTATCCCTCAACTTCACAAAGATTTGCCGTGATTTATATGGACATTATTGGTCCACTCCCTTACGAGAACAAGCGCTATTATGTCACTATTATTGACCACTACACTCGACGGCCTGAAACTATTACCGTCTCTGCTATATCCGCTGAATTGGTCTTGGTCATCGCTTTATTGCAATTTGATTGCTCGTTTCGGAGTATACCTTCAGTAACGGTCACTTATCAGGGCGCCCAATTTGAATCCAATATTTTTAGTAAGTTGTTTAATCTTATCGGGTTCAAACATAAACATTAACGGACTCATCTAACGTTGTCACCGAACTGAACGCGAACTACTCTCGGTGGAGATTTTCAATCTTAGTAAGTTGTCGAAGAGTATTCAAAGGATGATGAAATGGAGGTGGATGAGGATGACGATGGTATCAATGATGTTGATATTGTTAAAGATCTAGACTTAGATGATTGGAATTAATGATTTGTTATAAATTTTGTTAAATATTTTTTAATTTAAATATTTTTTGACGCATCAAAAATATGCAATAATTGTCTATTCCCAGAAGTTTTCTGACTCCTGTGCAGGTATTTGTGAAAATTGTGCTTTAACAAAGCTAACAGGGAATCACAACGTTCATACGTTCGTTACAAGCAAATTTTTTTAGGGACTCATCTTTGATGGAGTATATGTACTACATTAATATTTAAAATTCTTGATATATTCTGAAATTAAAAAAGAAATTAAATCAACGAAGAATAGTGCATCATCTTTAAAACTGAACTGCACGGAATCGACTCGTGTCAACTTATAGATTCTTCATACTGGTTTCTTTGTGCTTTGGGATGTGGAGTGAGTCGTATGATATTACTAGAAATAAATATGGATCTACAGACGACATATTTAATAATCAGTCATCGACTCAAAACATTGGATTTATAATCTATTGTAACTGGATCAACTCGTATACATCGAAAACTAATGACCCGTACGTGATCAAATTCTTTATCAACGACTCAACACATTCTCCTGATTCGGCGTCATTGAAAAATTTGTTGATTAAAAGTTAATGATTTTAAACAAATTTATTTACCTATATCATTTTCCGACCAGTTTAATTTCGCAGCGTTGTCATGATTATCAATTTTCTTTATTTCAAAACTAAAATCATGACATTTGAAATTGTTTTTTTTACTATTTCAAGGTTTTGTGTTTCCATTTGCATCAAAAATTAAATTGACATGTAAAGAAAATGCCACATGATTTTAAATATAAGTAGTCAAAAAAAATTCAAATTTTTATTTTAAATATAGTAGTCAGAGAAATGTCAAATTTTTAAGTATATAAATGGTTACAACGTTTGTTTTTATTATTGATTGTTGATAATTGAAGAATAAAAAAGCAGCGAAATATTATAAAAAATTAAATTAAATAAAACATTATTAATTATATTATTTTGTTCTTTTTTGCAGGAGAATAAAACAGCTGAAAATAATTCTTATATTAAATAAAAAAACTTAATTATATTATTTTATTCTTTTTTTTCAGGAGAAACAAAAAATAGAAAACACAAATAATATCAAAAAATATAAATAATATAATATATATAAATACATATAATATAAATAAAAATGGCTTATAAAGTATCGAATAATAAATATGATTTTCTATTTGAACCCGATGAAAATGTTCGAGAATTGCTTACGAAAAACTACGTAAAAAATTTAATTAATAACCATCCTAGTCTTAAACCATTTGTATTAGATTCTATACAACATAAACATGTATTTGAACATAAACTGACAAGACAACAAAACACAATTGCGATATCGAAACATTTTACGATTGTGAATACATACCAACAAAACTGACCAGCGAACAAAATACAAATGAGACTTTTTATGATTGCGAATACGTTTCGGACGAAAAATATTTCCAATATCTTGATAAAAAAAATATAAATTTTATTTACAATATTACTGATGTTATTGAGATTGATTGTAGGAAATTTCAATATCGTTCCAAATTAATTCCAAAAGCTCCAGATTTAGATGATAATGACAATTCGGATGACGATTTTTGATTTGATTATTATTTTTGGGATATCTATTCGAAATTAATTATGTGAAAAAGTATAAAACTTCAATTAAAATTCTTTTAATAGAAAAAAAATTGGTTATTTTTCGAAAATGTAAAAAAATTTTTTGTTATGCATATTGCATAAAATATATATGTAAAAATAAAAATGATTTGTCTATTAATTATCTTGTTTTTATTTTATTATATTTTAATTTTTTAAACCTAGCCTAAAAACCTTTGAAACCTAAATATGTGATATATGCGATAAATCTATTTCCCTTATAGTTTTATTATTTTATTGGCTTTTTTCTAATAATCGCTATTTTCGCGTGTCAATTTAATTATGAAATATGACCCCCCCTATGTCACCCCCACCCCCTGTCACCATTTTTAAACCCCCACCCCCCCCCCCATTATTATTTACTACTTTATTCTTGTGTTTCTGTTTAGATGATTCGTTTACTTTAACACCACTGATTTCTGAATTATCATCAATTTTTAATCCTTTTTTTGTTTTTTTTTCAAACGATGAAAATGTATTTTAATTTGCTTGTACTTTAAGAGTTTTTAGAGAAATCACCACTTTGCCGATCTTTCGCTTTATTCAGAATACCACGAGCTAAAAATTTACGATCATTATAAATTTGGCCGTTTTGATTCATAAAATTAGCAATCACTTCCCAACGTTGGATCGTTCCAGCCGGGAGTAGATTTACAGCTTTTATAAGAACTTGCATATTTACCGATGTCCACATTGCCGTTTTATCAATTACTTTAACTTAAATTTTGATTAGATGATGATTCAGATTTAGTTTTATTTGAAAACGAAGCTCTACGTTCTTCTTCGATTTTATTCTCGGTATCATTTAATGTTTTCATAAAAATATTCCGACCACCTTTTAGAAGTTTTCGGTTGAATTCAAACAATTACAGGTTGATGCTTACATTTTAAACAAAGAAATTACGATGACCTTCAGTTCTACAATGAATGGAATGGAATAAAATCAAAAATAATATTAGGGAAACTTATTTTATGTATCTTAAATATTGCACGAACATGAGACTTATTAAAATATTTACCTAATGTTTCATAAGCCCTTGTTATACAGGTTAAGTAATAATCTTCTGTTTTAATTTCTTCTCCTTGAGCTTTCCTTTTATCCGGATGGTGTTTCAAAACAATTTTCCTATACGATCTTTATAGGTCATCGTCAAACGCATTATAACTAAAAAAAATAAAAGTTAATATTGCTCCAATATAAAATTATGATCACTTAAATGTCAATAATTACCGATGACTTTTTAAACCCAAAACAGCATAATAATCTTGATCTTGCCATTCTTTTGGATCCAAACTTCTTAAATAATCAACATCAATAAATATATCGAGATCTTGATCAGAAACCTTTGTCGATGAATTCTCCGAATTAATCAAACCTTTTCCATCGTTCAAGTGTCTTGTATGATATTTTATGTAATGTCTACCAACATTTTGTATTTGTTTTACAATTAATGGACTTATTAATGAAACCGTTCCAATATTTCGACTACTATTCTCCATTATCATCAAAATACAGATATCTGATTGCACAAAATAAAAAAAGAAAACCTCGGTTTTAACCTCAAACACGTGGGATATTTTAATTATAAATTCGTACAATTAAAACATTCAAAATTCACTAATAGCACTTAAATCACGTAGGATTATAATAACTTAATTAATTATTATAAAAAAAAATTTGATATTTTACATAATAAATCATTTTCACACTTTATATTTCGTAATAAAATTATAATGAAATGTCAGTTTTAAATGTCAAATGACTTTTTTTGTTTTTGTTTACTTTCGAAATGGCGGCCATATTTTTCGAAAATCTACTGCGATTTATATGTATTAATACGAAATTTTTGACTTCGTTTTCATTTTTACAGATAATTTAGGATTCATAAATTTTTTTCTTCTCTACAAAATTTAATTATAATTGCATTTTAAGAGGCCCAAATGATTTTTTTGCAAATCTGAGACAATAAGCATTTTATTTAAAATTAACGGAAACTGTCAGTTTTAGCCTGTCCACTCTCTATTTATGGAGGCTCACTAGGTATAACTATCCCTCAACTTCACAAAGATTTGCCGTGATTTATATGGACATTATTGGTCCACTCCCTTACGAGAACAAGCGCTATTATGTCACTATTATTGACCACTACACTCGACGGCCTGAAACTATTACCGTCTCTGCTATATCCGCTGAATTGGTCTTGGTCATCGCTTTATTGCAATTTGATTGCTCGTTTCGGAGTATACCTTCAGTAACGGTCACTTATCAGGGCGCCCAATTTGAATCCAATATTTTTAGTAAGTTGTTTAATCTTATCGGGTTCAAACATAAACATTAACGGACTCATCTAACGTTGTCACCGAACTGAACGCGAACTACTCTCGGTGGAGATTTTCAATCTTAGTAAGTTGTCGAAGAGTATTCAAAGGATGATGAAATGGAGGTGGATGAGGATGACGATGGTATCAATGATGTTGATATTGTTAAAGATCTAGACTTAGATGATTGGAATTAATGATTTGTTATAAATTTTGTTAAATATTTTTTAATTTAAATATTTTTTGACGCATCAAAAATATGCAATAATTGTCTATTCCCAGAAGTTTTCTGACTCCTGTGCAGGTATTTGTGAAAATTGTGCTTTAACAAAGCTAACAGGGAATCACAACGTTCATACGTTCGTTACAAGCAAATTTTTTTAGGGACTCATCTTTGATGGAGTATATGTACTACATTAATATTTAAAATTCTTGATATATTCTGAAATTAAAAAAGAAATTAAATCAACGAAGAATAGTGCATCATCTTTAAAACTGAACTGCACGGAATCGACTCGTGTCAACTTATAGATTCTTCATACGGGTTTCTTTGTGCTTTGGGATGTGGAGTGAGTCGTATGATATTACTAGAAATAAATATGGATTTACAGACGACATATTTAATAATCAGTCATCGACTCAAAACATTGGATTTATAATCTATTGTAACTGGATCAACTCGTATACATCGAAAACTAATGACCCGGACGTGATCAAATTCTTTATGAACGACTCAACACATTCTCCTGATTCGGCGTCATCGAAAAATTTGTTGATTAAAAGTTAATGATTTTAAACAAATTTATTTTCCTATATCATTTTCCGACCAGTTTAATTTCGCAGCGTTGTCATGATTATCAATTTTCTTTATTTCAAAACTAAAATCATGACATTTGAAATTGTTTTTTTTACTATTTCAAGTTTTTGTGTTTCCATTTGCATCAAAAATTAAATTGACATGTAAAGAAAATGCCACATGATTTTAAATATAAGTAGTCAAAAAAAATTCAAATTTTTATTTTAAATATAGTAGTCAGAGAAATGTCAAATTTTTAAGTATATAAATGGTTACAACGTTTGTTTTTATTATTGATTGTTGATAATTGAAGAATAAAAAAGCAGCGAAATATTATAAAAAATTAAATTAAATAAAACATTATTAATTATATTATTTTGTTCTTTTTTGCAGGAGAATAAAACTGCTGAAAATAATTCTTATATTAAATAAAAAAACTTAATTATATTATTTTATTCTTTTTTTTCAGGAGAAACAAAAAATAGAAAACACAAATAATAACAAAAAATATAAATAATATAATATATATAAATACATATAATATAAATAAAAATGGCTTATAAAGTATCGAATAATAAATATGATTTTCTATTTGAACCCGATGAAAATGTTCGAGAATTGCTTACGAAAAACTACGTAAAAAATTTAATTAATAACCATCCTAGTCTTAAACCATTTGTATTAGATTCTATACAACATGAACATGTATTTGAACATAAACTGACAAGACAACAAAACACAATTGGGGATATCGAAACATTTTACGATTGTGAATACATACCAACAAAACTGACCAGCGAACAAAATACAAATGAGACTTTTTATGATTGCGAATACGTTTCGGACGAAAAATATTTCCAATATCTTGATAAAAAAAATATAAATTTTATTTACAATATTACTGATGTTATTGAGATTGATTGTAGGAAATTTCAATATCGTTCCAAATTAATTCCAAAAGCTCCAGATTTAGATGATAATGACAATTCGGATGACGATTTTTGATTTGATTATTATTTTTGGGATATCTATTCGAAATTAATTATGTGAAAAAGTATAAAACTTCAATTAAAATTCTTTTAATAGAAAAAAAATTGGTTATTTTTCGAAAATGTAAAAAAATTTTTTGTTATGCATATTGCATAAAATATATATGTAAAAATAAAAATGATTTGTCTATTAATTATCTTGTTTTTATTTTATTATATTTTAATTTTTTAAACCTAGCCTAAAAACCTTTGAAACCTAAATATGTGATATATGCGATAAATCTATTTCCCTTATGGTTTTATTATTTTATTGGCTTTTTTCTAATAATCGCTATTTTCGCGTGTCAATTTAATTATGAAATATGACCCCCCCTATGTCACCCCCACCCCCTGTCACCATTTTTAAACCCCCACCCCCCCCCCCATTATTATTTACTACTTTATTCTTGTGTTTCTGTTTAGATGATTCGTTTACTTTAACACCACTGATTTCTGAATTATCATCAATTTTTAATCCTTTTTTTGTTTTTTTTTCAAACGATGAAAATGTATTTTAATTTGCTTGTACTTTAAGAGTTTTTAGAGAAATCACCACTTTGCCGATCTTTCGCTTTATTCAGAATACCACGAGCTAAAAATTTACGATCATTATAAATTTGGCCGTTTTGATTCATAAAATTAGCAATCACTTCCCAACGTTGGATCGTTCCAGCCGGGAGTAGATTTACAGCTTTTATAAGAACTTGCATATTTACCGATGTCCACATTGCCGTTTTATCAATTACTTTAACTTGAATTTTGATTAGATGATGATTCAGATTTAGTTTTATTTGAAAACGAAGCTCTACGTTCTTCTTCGATTTTATTCTCGGTATCATTTAATGTTTTCATAAAAATATTCCGACCACCTTTTAGAAGTTTTCGGTTGAATTCAAACAATTACAGGTTCATGCTTACATTTTAAACAAAGAAATTACGATGACCTTCAGTTCTACAATCAATGGAATGGAATAAAATCAAAAATAATATTAGGGAAACTTATTTTATGTATCTTAAATATTGCACGAACATGAGACTTATTAAAATATTTACCTAATGTTTCATAAGCCCTTGTTATACAGGTTAAGTAATCATCTTCTGTTTTAATTTCTTCTCCTTGAGCTTTCCTTTTATCCGGATGGTGTTTCAAAACAATTTTCCTATACGATCTTTATAGGTCATCGTCAAACGCATTATAACTAAAAAAAATAAAAGTTAATATTGCTCCAATATAAAATTATGATCACTTAAATGTCAATAATTACCGATGACTTTTTAAACCCAAAACAGCATAATAATCTTGATCTTGCCATTCTTTTGGATCCAAACTTCTTAAATAATCAACATCAATAAATATATCGAGATCTTGATCAGAAACCTTTGTCGATGAATTCTCCGAATTAATCAAACCTTTTCCATCGTTCAAGTGTCTTGTATGATATTTTATGTAATGTCTACCAACATTTTGTATTTGTTTTACAATTAATGGACTTATTAATGAAACCGTTCCAATATTTCGACTACTATTCTCCATTATCATCAAAATACAGAGATCTGATTGCACAAAATAAAAAAAGAAAACCTCGGTTTTAACCTCAAACACGTGGGATATTTTAATTATAAATTCGTACAATTAAAACATTCAAAATTCACTAATAGCACTTAAATCACGTAGGATTATAATAACTTAATTAATTATTATAAAAAAAAATTTGATATTTTACATAATAAATCATTTTCACACTTTATATTTCGTAATAAAATTATAATGAAATGCCAGTTTTAAATGTCAAATGACTTTTTTTGTTTTTGTTTACTTTCGAAATGGCGGCCATATTTTTCGAAAATCTACTGCGATTTATATGTATTAGTACGAAATTTTTGACTTCGTTTTCATTTTTACAGATAATTTAGGATTTATAAATTTTTTTCTTCTCTGCAAAATTTAATTATAATTGCATTTTAAGAGGCCCAAATGATTTTTTTGCAAATCTGAGACAATAAGCATTTTATTTAAAATTAACGGAAACTAACGGAAACTGTCAGTTTTAGCCTGTCCACTCTCTATTTATGGAGGCTCACTAGGTATAACTATCCCTCAACTTCTCAAAGATTTGCCGTGATTTATATGGACATTATTGGTCCACTCCCTTACGAGAACAAGCGCTATTATGTCACTATTATTGACCACTACACTCGACGGCCTGAAACTATTACCGTCTCTGCTATATCCGCTGAATTGGTCTTGGTCATCGCTTTATTGCAATTTGATTGCTCGTTTCGGAGTATACCTTCAGTAACGATCACTTATCAGGGCGCCCAATTTGAATCCAATATTTTTAGTAAGTTGTTTAATCTTATCGGGTTCAAACATTAACGGACTCATCTAACGTTGTCACCGAACTGAACGCGAACTACTCTCGGTGGAGATTTTCAATCTTAGTAAGTTGTCGAAGAGTATTCAAAGGATGATGAAATGGAGGTGGATGAGGATGACGATGGTATCAATGATGTTGATATTGTTAAAGATCTAGACTTAGATGATTGGAATTAATGATTTGTTATAAATTTTGTTAAATATTTTTTAATTTAAATATTTTTTGACGCATCAAAAATATGCAATAATTGTCTATTCCCAGAAGTTTTCTGACTCCTGTGCAGGTATTTGTGAAAATTGTGCTTTAACAAAGCTAACAGGGAATCACAACGTTCATACGTTCGTTACAAGCAAATTTTTTTAGGGACTCATCTTTGATGGAGTATATGTACTACATTAATATTTAAAATTCTTGATATATTCTGAAATTAAAAAAGAAATTAAATCAACGAAGAATAGTGCATCATCTTTAAAACTGAACTGCACGGAATCGACTCGTGTCAACTTATAGATTCTTCATACGGGTTTCTTTGTGCTTTGGGATGTGGAGTGAGTCGTATGATATTACTAGAAATAAATATGGATCTACAGACGACATATTTAATAATCAGTCATCGACTCAAAACATTGGATTTATAATCTATTGTAACTGGATCAACTCGTATACATCGAAAACTAATGACCCGGACGTGATCAAATTCTTTATGAACGACTCAACACATTCTCCTGATTCGGCGTCATCGAAAAATTTGTTGATTAAAAGTTAATGATTTTAAACAAATTTATTTTCCTATATCATTTTCCGACCAGTTTAATTTCGCAGCGTTGTCATGATTATCAATTTTCTTTATTTCAAAACTAAAATCATGACATTTGAAATTGTTTTTTTTTACTATTTCAAGTTTTTGTGTTTCCATTTGCATCAAAAATTAAATTGACATGTAAAGAAAATGCCACATGATTTTAAATATAAGTAGTCAAAAAAAATTCAAATTTTTATTTTAAATATAGTAGTCAGAGAAATGTCAAATTTTTAAGTATATAAATGGTTACAACGTTTGTTTTTATTATTGATTGTTGATAATTGAAGAATAAAAAAGCAGCGAAATATTATAAAAAATTAAATTAAATAAAACATTATTAATTATATTATTTTGTTCTTTTTTGCAGGAGAATAAAACTGCTGAAAATAATTCTTATATTAAATAAAAAAACTTAATTATATTATTTTATTCTTTTTTTTCAGGAGAAACAAAAAATAGAAAACACAAATAATAACAAAAAATATAAATAATATAATATATATAAATACATATAATATAAATAAAAATGGCTTATAAAGTATCGAATAATAAATATGATTTTCTATTTGAACCCGATGAAAATGTTCGAGAATTGCTTACGAAAAACTACGTAAAAAATTTAATTAATAACCATCCTAGTCTTAAACCATTTGTATTAGATTCTATACAACATGAACATGTATTTGAACATAAACTGACAAGACAACAAAACACAATTGGGGATATCGAAACATTTTACGATTGTGAATACATACCAACAAAACTGACCAGCGAACAAAATACAAATGAGACTTTTTATGATTGCGAATACGTTTCGGACGAAAAATATTTCCAATATCTTGATAAAAAAAATATAAATTTTATTTACAATATTACTGATGTTATTGAGATTGATTGTAGGAAATTTCAATATCGTTCCAAATTAATTCCAAAAGCTCCAGATTTAGATGATAATGACAATTCGGATGACGATTTTTGATTTGATTATTATTTTTGGGATATCTATTCGAAATTAATTATGTGAAAAAGTATAAAACTTCAATTAAAATTCTTTTAATAGAAAAAAAATTGGTTATTTTTCGAAAATGTAAAAAAATTTTTTGTTATGCATATTGCATAAAATATATATGTAAAAATAAAAATGATTTGTCTATTAATTATCTTGTTTTTATTTTATTATATTTTAATTTTTTAAACCTAGCCTAAAAACCTTTGAAACCTAAATATGTGATATATGCGATAAATCTATTTCCCTTATAGTTTTATTATTTTATTGGCTTTTTTCTAATAATCGCTATTTTCGCGTGTCAATTTAATTATGAAATATGACCCCCCCTATGTCACCCCCACCCCCTGTCACCATTTTTAAACCCCCACCCCCCCCCCCCATTATTATTTACTACTTTATTCTTGTGTTTCTGTTTAGATGATTCGTTTACTTTAACACCACTGATTTCTGAATTATCATCAATTTTTAATCCTTTTTTTGTTTTTTTTTCAAACGATGAAAATGTATTTTAATTTGCTTGTACTTTAAGAGTTTTTAGAGAAATCACCACTTTGCCGATCTTTCGCTTTATTCAGAATACCACGAGCTAAAAATTTACGATCATTATAAATTTGGCCGTTTTGATTCATAAAATTAGCAATCACTTCCCAACGTTGGATCGTTCCAGCCGGGAGTAGATTTACAGCTTTTATAAGAACTTGCATATTTACCGATGTCCACATTGCCGTTTTATCAATTACTTTAACTTGAATTTTGATTAGATGATGATTCAGATTTAGTTTTATTTGAAAACGAAGCTCTACGTTCTTCTTCGATTTTATTCTCGGTATCATTTAATGTTTTCATAAAAATATTCCGACCACCTTTTAGAAGTTTTCGGTTGAATTCAAACAATTACAGGTTGATGCTTACATTTTAAACAAAGAAATTACGATGACCTTCAGTTCTACAATCAATGGAATGGAATAAAATCAAAAATAATATTAGGGAAACTTATTTTATGTATCTTAAATATTGCACGAACATGAGACTTATTAAAATATTTACCTAATGTTTCATAAGCCCTTGTTATACAGGTTAAGTAATCATCTTCTGTTTTAATTTCTTCTCCTTGAGCTTTCCTTTTATCCGGATGGTGTTTCAAAACAATTTTCCTATACGATCTTTATAGGTCATCGTCAAACGCATTATAACTAAAAAAAATAAAAGTTAATATTGCTCCAATATAAAATTATGATCACTTAAATGTCAATAATTACCGATGACTTTTTAAACCCAAAACAGCATAATAATCTTGATCTTGCCATTCTTTTGGATCCAAACTTCTTAAATAATCAACATCAATAAATATATCGAGATCTTGATCAGAAACCTTTGTCGATGAATTCTCCGAATTAATCAAACCTTTTCCATCGTTCAAGTGTCTTGTATGATATTTTATGTAATGTCTACCAACATTTTGTATTTGTTTTACAATTAATGGACTTATTAATGAAACCGTTCCAATATTTCGACTACTATTCTCCATTATCATCAAAATACAGAGATCTGATTGCACAAAATAAAAAAAGAAAACCTCGGTTTTAACCTCAAACACGTGGGATATTTTAATTATAAATTCGTACAATTAAAACATTCAAAATTCACTAATAGCACTTAAATCACGTAGGATTATAATAACTTAATTAATTATTATAAAAAAAAATTTGATATTTTACATAATAAATCATTTTCACACTTTATATTTCGTAATAAAATTATAATGAAATGTCAGTTTTAAATGTCAAATGACTTTTTTTGTTTTTGTTTACTTTCGAAATGGCGGCCATATTTTTCGAAAATCTACTGCGATTTATATGTATTAATACGAAATTTTTGACTTCGTTTTCATTTTTACAGATAATTTAGGATTTATAAATTTTTTTCTTCTCTACAAAATTTAATTATAATTGCATTTTAAGAGGCCCAAATGATTTTTTTGCAAATCTGAGACAATAAGCATTTTATTTAAAATTAACGGAAACTAACGGAAACTGTCAGTTTTAGCCTGTCCACTCTCTATTTATGGAGGCTCACTAGGTATAACTATCCCTCAACTTCTCAAAGATTTGCCGTGATTTATATGGACATTATTGGTCCACTCCCTTACGAGAACAAGCGCTATTATGTCACTATTATTGACCACTACACTCGACGGCCTGAAACTATTACCGTCTCTGCTATATCCGCTGAATTGGTCTTGGTCATCGCTTTATTGCAATTTGATTGCTCGTTTCGGAGTATACCTTCAGTAACGGTCACTTATCAGGGCGCCCAATTTGAATCCAATATTTTTAGTAAGTTGTTTAATCTTATCGGGTTCAAACATTAACGGACTCATCTAACGTTGTCACCGAACTGAACGAGAACTACTCTCGGTGGAGATTTTCAATCTTAGTAAGTTGTCGAAGAGTATTCAAAGGATGATGAAATGGAGGTGGATGAGGTTGACGATGGTATCAATGATGTTGATATTGTTAAAGATCTAGACTTAGATGATTGGAATTAATGATTTGTTATAAATTTTGTTAAATATTTTTTAATTTAAATATTTTTTGACGCATCAAAAATATGCAATAATTGTCTATTCCCAGAAGTTTTCTGACTCCTGTGCAGGTATTTGTGAAAATTGTGCTTTAACAAAGCTAACAGGGAATCACAACGTTCATACGTTCGTTACAAGCAAATTTTTTTAGGGACTGATCTTTGATGGAGTATATGTACTACATTAATATTTAAAATTCTTGATATATTCTGAAATTAAAAAAGAAATTAAATCAACGAAGAATAGTGCATCATCTTTAAAACTGAACTGCACGGAATCGACTCGTGTCAACTTATAGATTCTTCATACGGGTTTCTTTGTGCTTTGGGATGTGGAGTGAGTCGTATGATATTACTAGAAATAAATATGGATCTACAGACGACATATTTAATAATCAGTCATCGACTCAAAACATTGGATTTATAATCTATTGTAACTGGATCAACTCGTATACATCGAAAACTAATGACCCGGACGTGATCAAATTCTTTATGAACGACTCAACACATTCTCCTGATTCGGCGTCATCGAAAAATTTGTTGATTAAAAGTTAATGATTTTAAACAAATTTATTTTCCTATATCATTTTCCGACCAGTTTAATTTCGCAGCGTTGTCATGATTATCAATTTTCTTTATTTCAAAACTAAAATCATGACATTTGAAATTGTTTTTTTTACTATTTCAAGTTTTTGTGTTTCCATTTGCATCAAAAATTAAATTGACATGTAAAGAAAATGCCACATGATTTTAAATATAAGTAGTCAAAAAAAATTCAAATTTTTATTTTAAATATAGTAGTCAGAGAAATGTCAAATTTTTAAGTATATAAATGGTTACAACGTTTGTTTTTATTATTGATTGTTGATAATTGAAGAAGAAAAAAGCAGCGAAATATTATAAAAAATTAAATTAAATAAAACATTATTAATTATATTATTTTGTTCTTTTTTGCAGGAGAATAAAACAGCTGAAAATAATTCTAATATTAAATAAAAAAACTTAATTATATTATTTTATTCTTTTTTTTCAGGAGAAACAAAAAATAGAAAACACAAATAATAACAAAAAATATAAATAATATAATATATATAAATACATATAATATAAATAAAAATGGCTTATAAAGTATCGAATAATAAATATGATTTTCTATTTGAACCCGATGAAAATGTTCGAGAATTGCTTACGAAAAACTACGTAAAAAATTTAATTAATAACCATCCTAGTCTTAAACCATTTGTATTAGATTCTATACAACATGAACATGTATTTGAACATAAACTGACAAGACAACAAAACACAATTGGGGATATCGAAACATTTTACGATTGTGAATACATACCAACAAAACTGACCAGCGAACAAAATACAAATGAGACTTTTTATGATTGCGAATACGTTTCGGACGAAAAATATTTCCAATATCTTGATAAAAAAAATATAAATTTTATTTACAATATTACTGATGTTATTGAGATTGATTGTAGGAAATTTCAATATCGTTCCAAATTAATTCCAAAAGCTCCAGATTTAGATGATAATGACAATTCGGATGACGATTTTTGATTTGATTATTATTTTTGGGATATCTATTCGAAATTAATTATGTGAAAAAGTATAAAACTTCAATTGAAATTCTTTTAATAGAAAAAAAATTGGTTATTTTTCGAAAATGTAAAAAAATTTTTTGTTATGCATATTGCATAAAATATATATGTAAAAATAAAAATGATTTGTCTATTAATTATCTTGTTTTTATTTTATTATATTTTAATTTTTTAAACCTAGCCTAAAAACCTTTGAAACCTAAATATGTGATATATGCGATAAATCTATTTCCCTTATGGTTTTATTATTTTATTGGCTTTTTTCTAATAATCGCTATTTTCGCGTGTCAATTTAATTATGAAATATGACCCCCCCTATGTAAAATATGTCACCCCGACCCCCTGTCACCATTTTTAAACCCCCACCCCCCCACCATTATTATTTACTACTTTATTCTTGTGTTTCTGTTTAGATGATTCGTTTACTTTAACACCACTGATTTCTGAATTATCATCAATTTTTAATCCTTTTTTTGTTTTTTTTTCAAACGATGAAAATGTATTTTAATTTGCTTGTACTTTAAGAGTTTTTAGAGAAATCACCACTTTGCCGATCTTTCGCTTTATTCAGAATACCACGAGCTAAAAATTTACGATCATTATAAATTTGGCCGTTTTGATTCATAAAATTAGCAATCACTTCCCAACGTTGGATCGTTCCAGCCGGGAGTAGATTTACAGCTTTTATAAGAACTTGCATATTTACCGATGTCCACATTGCCGTTTTATCAATTACTTTAACTTGAATTTTGATTAGATGATGATTCAGATTTAGTTTTATTTGAAAACGAAGCTCTACGTTCTTCTTCGATTTTATTCTCGGTATCATTTAATGTTTTCATAAAAATATTCCGACCACCTTTTAGAAGTTTTCGGTTGAATTCAAACAATTACAGGTTGATGCTTACATTTTAAACAAAGAAATTACGATGACCTTCAGTTCTACAATCAATGGAATGGAATAAAATCAAAAATAATATTAGGGAAACTTATTTTATGTATCTTAAATATTGCACGAACATAAGACTTATTAAAATATTTACCTAATGTTTCATAAGCCCTTGTTATACAGGTTAAGTAATCATCTTCTGTTTTAATTTCTTCTCCTTGAGCTTTCCTTTTATCCGGATGGTGTTTCAAAACAATTTTCCTATACGATCTTTATAGGTCATCGTCAAACGCATTATAACTAAAAAAAATAAAAGTTAATATTGCTCCAATATAAAATTATGATCACTTAAATGTCAATAATTACCGATGACTTTTTAAACCCAAAACAGCATAATAATCTTGATCTTGCCATTCTTTTGGATCCAAACTTCTTAAATAATCAACATCAATAAATATATCGAGATCTTGATCAGAAACCTTTGTCGATGAATTCTCCGAATTAATCAAACCTTTTCCATCGTTCAAGTGTCTTGTATGATATTTTATGTAATGTCTACCAACATTTTGTATTTGTTTTACAATTAATGGACTTATTAATGAAACCGTTCCAATATTTCGACTACTATTCTCCATTATCATCAAAATACAGAGATCTGATTGCACAAAATAAAAAAAGAAAACCTCGGTTTTAACCTCAAACACGTGGGATATTTTAATTATAAATTCGTACAATTAAAACATTCAAAATTCACTAATAGCACTTAAATCACGTAGGATTATAATAACTTAATTAATTATTATAAAAAAAAATTTGATATTTTACATAATAAATCATTTTCACACTTTATATTTCGTAATAAAATTATAATGAAATGCCAGTTTTAAATGTCAAATGACTTTTTTTGTTTTTGTTTACTTTCGAAATGGCGGCCATATTTTTCGAAAATCTACTGCGATTTATATGTATTAGTACGAAATTTTTGACTTCGTTTTCATTTTTACAGATAATTTAGGATTTATAAATTTTTTTCTTCTCTGCAAAATTTAATTATAATTGCATTTTAAGAGGCCCAAATGATTTTTTTGCAAATCTGAGACAATAAGCATTTTATTTAAAATTAACGGAAACTGTCAGTTTTAGCCTGTCCACTCTCTATTTATGGAGGCTCACTAGGTATAACTATCCCTCAACTTCACAAAGATTTGCCGTGATTTATATGGACATTATTGGTCCACTCCCTTACGAGAACAAGCGCTATTATGTCACTATTATTGACCACTACACTCGACGGCCTGAAACTATTACCGTCTCTGCTATATCCGCTGAATTGGTCTTGGTCATCGCTTTATTGCAATTTGATTGCTCGTTTCGGAGTATACCTTCAGTAACGGTCACTTATCAGGGCGCCCAATTTGAATCCAATATTTTTAGTAAGTTGTTTAATCTTATCGGGTTCAAACATAAACATTAACGGACTCATCTAACGTTGTCACCGAACTGAACGCGAACTACTCTCGGTGGAGATTTTCAATCTTAGTAAGTTGTCGAAGAGTATTCAAAGGATGATGAAATGGAGGTGGATGAGGATGACGATGGTATCAATGATGTTGATATTGTTAAAGATCTAGACTTAGATGATTGGAATTAATGATTTGTTATAAATTTTGTTAAATATTTTTTAATTTAAATATTTTTTGACGCATCAAAAATATGCAATAATTGTCTATTCCCAGAAGTTTTCTGACTCCTGTGCAGGTATTTGTGAAAATTGTGCTTTAACAAAGCTAACAGGGAATCACAACGTTCATACGTTCGTTACAAGCAAATTTTTTTAGGGACTCATCTTTGATGGAGTATATGTACTACATTAATATTTAAAATTCTTGATATATTCTGAAATTAAAAAAGAAATTAAATCAACGAAGAATAGTGCATCATCTTTAAAACTGAACTGCACGGAATCGACTCGTGTCAACTTATAGATTCTTCATACTGGTTTCTTTGTGCTTTGGGATGTGGAGTGAGTCGTATGATATTACTAGAAATAAATATGGATCTACAGACGACATATTTAATAATCAGTCATCGACTCAAAACATTGGATTTATAATCTATTGTAACTGGATCAACTCGTATACATCGAAAACTAATGACCCGTACGTGATCAAATTCTTTATCAACGACTCAACACATTCTCCTGATTCGGCGTCATTGAAAAATTTGTTGATTAAAAGTTAATGATTTTAAACAAATTTATTTACCTATATCATTTTCCGACCAGTTTAATTTCGCAGCGTTGTCATGATTATCAATTTTCTTTATTTCAAAACTAAAATCATGACATTTGAAATTGTTTTTTTTACTATTTCAAGTTTTTGTGTTTCCATTTGCATCAAAAATTAAATTGACATGTAAAGAAAATGCCACATGATTTTAAATATAAGTAGTCAAAAAAAATTCAAATTTTTATTTTAAATATAGTAGTCAGAGAAATGTCAAATTTTTAAGTATATAAATGGTTACAACGTTTGTTTTTATTATTGATTGTTGATAATTGAAGAATAAAAAAGCAGCGAAATATTATAAAAAATTAAATTAAATAAAACATTATTAATTATATTATTTTGTTCTTTTTTGCAGGAGAATAAAACAGCTGAAAATAATTCTTATATTAAATAAAAAAACTTAATTATATTATTTTATTCTTTTTTTTCAGGAGAAACAAAAAATAGAAAACACAAATAATATCAAAAAATATAAATAATATAATATATATAAATACATATAATATAAATAAAAATGGCTTATAAAGTATCGAATAATAAATATGATTTTCTATTTGAACCCGATGAAAATGTTCGAGAATTGCTTACGAAAAACTACGTAAAAAATTTAATTAATAACCATCCTAGTCTTAAACCATTTGTATTAGATTCTATACAACATAAACATGTATTTGAACATAAACTGACAAGACAACAAAACACAATTGCGATATCGAAACATTTTACGATTGTGAATACATACCAACAAAACTGACCAGCGAACAAAATACAAATGAGACTTTTTATGATTGCGAATACGTTTCGGACGAAAAATATTTCCAATATCTTGATAAAAAAAATATAAATTTTATTTACAATATTACTGATGTTATTGAGATTGATTGTAGGAAATTTCAATATCGTTCCAAATTAATTCCAAAAGCTCCAGATTTAGATGATAATGACAATTCGGATGACGATTTTTGATTTGATTATTATTTTTGGGATATCTATTCGAAATTAATCATGTGAAAAAATATAAAAATTCAATTAAAATTCTTTTAATAGAAAAAAAATTGGTTATTTTTCGAAAATGTAAAAAAATTTTTTGTTATGCATATTGCATAAAATATATATGTATAATCTCTTGGACCTTTTTATCTAATGCGAATAAATATATATTCCTAAAAAAAATTTGCGGGATGGACGGAATTATCCCCACACGAATCTAAAAAAATTTTGGGAATCTCTTAAGTTTTATACTATTACAAATCACAGGAAAAAAATACTATTTAATTTTTTTACATTAAAGAAATTAATTTGACAAAAAAAATCAAAAGTTATTATACAAATCAAATTAAATTAGCTTACGTCATTACATCTATATTGTCTTCATCCTGACTCCCTAGCCATGTTTGTTTTGTTGTTGTAACCATATACATACTTCTTTGTTTGGATGTCTGACACAACCGTTAATATCAACACTAAAATTCCTTATTCCAAATAAACATGTCGCCGATCTATCCAATCATATACATAACTCATTAAAAACTGTTGCTTATTATCTTCATCTATACTTTATCTTCAGCCTTTAGTTCTTCATGAGCATTAGACAAATCTTCGAACGAACTTTTGATTAATTTATCAGATTCCATCTTTTTATTTAACTTTTCAAAACAAATACGATTTTGAAATTAAAACTAGTCAAAAAAAAAGGTCTAAGTAGGATAAAACACAAATAACATTTTCATTCTTAGCTTTTTAATTTATTTATGTAAAATTTTTCTATTTTGATATGACAGCTAACTTTCACTTTTAACCACATCACAATTTTATTTACAAAAAAACGATACTAATTTAGACAAATTAAAAAAAACTTAAACAGATGAAAGTTACATTAAATTTTATTGGAAATATAATTAACAATAAATTGAGACAAATTTATCTTATAACAACATATTGTTTTTATTTCCTTTAATTTCCAAATTATACTGAACATTTGATTAAAAAATCTTCTTTTTTATTTCGATTTTTCTTCCGATTTGAATTCCCCCACCAAGAGAAAATAAACTAAAAATACAGTGGTACCTCTGTAATGAGTCCACCGTTACAAAGCCAGAAGAACCGAGGACAATGATGGAGGCTACATCATTGTCCGCTGATTCTTCCTGGAAGGAGGACTCATCACAAAGGCACCACTGCACTCTCAATCCACCCCCCCCCCGATGGAAGAACTCAAATCGGAAAGAAAAATCAAAATTTTCACAAAGATTCCCAAAATATTATATACAAAAAAATGTAACCTATTTATTTAATTTCAGGTATGCTGAAATTCAGAATCATATATATACCTAAAACTATTTATTGACGATAGCACCCCTAAATAAAATATTTATTTATATTGAAAAAATAAAAAATATTTAGAAATTGCCTAATTATTGGATGCACCGTCCTAACTCATATATTTATTTATTTTTTTTTTAAAAAAACAAAGTATATTTATTTATATCTTGAAGTTTAGACTATTTACAAAAAATATTATTTAATTACCTAAAACTAGTTAATTCTAAGAAATTTATTTTATTTAATAAGATTCTAATTAAATTTCAAAAAAATTTGTTTTATTTATTTTATTTTAGAATTTAGAATTTACTTACTTAGTTACCTAAAATTATTCAATTCTATTCCCAAAGTCAAGATTCGTCTGGAGACAATATAAAAAGTAAGTATGGTACAATATCCATTTCATTTAAATTTGAAATATCGCGTTCGCGAGCCCACTCCAACAATGCATGTGAGAACCGACTAGAAAAGCCCCTAACGACCAGATTCTACAGAACAGATTCTCCCCAACCTAATAAAACAATCACAACTGTCACGATTAGACACTAGGTCCATTTCTACTGACCCAGTTGTGCTTGTTTAACCTAAAAATAAATTACAACTAAACCTAATGCGAAAGTTGTAGAACGCTCCCGAGCACCAGACCTCAAACCCTAAACTCTATGAAAAACTGTCTATTGTAAAGCTAAATGGAAAAATGGAAAAGTTTTTGAATTTGTATGAGGTGAAGCCTCTGATCCTGAAAGCAAAGTACAATTTTTTCTTCCCTTCATTACACCGAAGAAGCCTCTGAGCAAAGAATGGTACTACTGGTTTGCACCTAAGTACAAACACAGCACCACCACTCCTCGTCCCTGAGGACTTCCTCGCCGAATGAAGAGAAGAAACCAATGTTCTTCGATCGCATAACCCCGATGGCCATAGGCGATCTAAGAACGACATCAATGTTAAGGGGATAAGCCCCATGGATGGCTTGTTAGGCCTACCGCTGTGAAAGAATTTTAATTACACATAGTAAACATTTATCAAAAAATTTGACAACTGTCAAAAATATATAATTAATTCTAATTAGTTCTAAACAACCTAAACTATAATATTAAGTATGAAACATATATTTAAATACACAGGAGTTAATTTTAAATATAACAATTGATTTGATTAGGAAATCTATTCCGAAACAAAAACCCTAAATTTCCATTAAATCAACCGATGACTAATTGAATTTTATTTCATATAAGTCATCGGTCAAGAAAACAAAACGAGAAAATTATTATTCATCTCAAAATAGATTTAAAATCAAGAAACATTATTTTGTTTTTGTTTAATATCAAAAAAAACAATAATTTATAAATTTTCAGCTGAAATGCTATATACAATACAAAAAGTATCACAAACAAACCGTAAAACTGGTTTTGACAAAAAAAAAATCTTTATGCCGGTTTCAATATATTTTAATATAAACATTTATTGCGCAAATACTGCTAATAAAAAGATTTTATTTGCACCAAAAAAATATATGAATACACAGGACTAATTGACAACCCAAAACCAGTTGACAACGCCTATAATCAAAAAAAAATATACCTTTAACAGAAAACCTAAAGGGTCCCTTTTGTTCGGCGCTACGTATAATCTCTTGGACCTTTTTATCTAATGCGAATAAATATATATTCCTAAAAAAAATTTGCGGGATGGACGGAATTATCCCCACACGAATCTAAAAAAATTTTGGGAATTTCTTAAGTTTTATACTATTACAAATCACAGGAAAAAAATACTATTTAATTTTTTTACATTAAAGAAATTAATTTGACAAAAAAAATCAAAAGTTATTATACAAATCAAATTAAATTAGCTTACGTCATTACATCTATATTGTCTTCATCCTGACTCCCTAGCCATGTTTGTTTTGTTGTTGTAACCATATACATACTTCTTTGTTTGGATGTCTGACACAACCGTTAATATCAACACTAAAATTCCTTATTCCAAATAAACATGTCGCCGATCTATCCAATCATATACATAACTCATTAAAAACTGTTGCTTATTATCTTCATCTATACTTTATCTTCAGCCTTTAGTTCTTCATGAGCATTAGACAAATCTTCGAACGAACTTTTGATTAATTTATCAGATTCCATCTTTTTATTTAACTTTTCAAAACAAATACGATTTTGAAATTAAAACTAGTCAAAAAAAAAGGTCTAAGTAGGATAAAACACAAATAACATTTTCATTCTTAGCTTTTTAATTTATTTATGTAAAATTTTTCTATTTTGATATGACAGCTAACTTTCACTTTTAACCACATCACAATTTTATTTACAAAAAAACGATACTAATTTCGACAAATTAAAAAAAACTTAAACAGATGAAAGTTACATTAAATTTTATTGGAAATATAATTAACAATAAATTGAGACAAATTTATCTTATAACAACATATTGTTTTTATTTCCTTTAATTTCCAAATTATACTGAACATTTGATTAAAAAATCTTCTTTTTTATTTCGATTTTTCTTCCGATTTGAATTCCCCCACCAAGAGAAAATAAACTAAAAATACAGTGGTACCTCTGTAATGAGTCCACCGTTACATATGTAGAAATAAAAATGATTTGTCTATTAATTATCTTGTTTTTATTTTATTATATTTTAATTTTTTAAACCTAGCCTATAAACCTTTGAAACCTAAATATGTGATATATGCGATAAATCTATTTCCCTTATGGTTTTATTATTTTATTGGCTTTTTTCTAATAATCGCTATTTTCGCGTGCCAATCTAATTATGAAATAGTACATTTTGCTACAAGGGACTGTACCTAAATTACGTAACGCAAAATTTGATGTATTTGTAAAATTTGGAGAAATTTCAGAATTCTGTAAATCGCAAAAATAAACAAGAAAATCTAAAATATAACTAGATAACTTTTTTTTAAGGTCAATTAGGCCCGCTATACACTTTAGCTAACTATGCGAACTATGTTTTTAAAAAAATAATGTTTTAACGCGAATAATATTTTTTAAACAAAATGTAATGAATGTAATGTTTCCTTTTTTATTTCTTATTTTAAATGTTTTGTTTCCGCAATGTTTTTTTGTATAATTATAATATATGTATAATTATAATTAAGTATAATTATAATATATGTATAATTATAATATATGTATAATTATAATTATAATTAGTATATGTATAATTATAATTACCACCCTAACAAAAATAAAAAGAAAGGCAAATACAATAAAATATAAAATATATAACGTTGTTGATAATGATTGTGGTGGGTTGGTGAAGTTTCCTGTATGGATTGAGGCGGTGGAGTTTTTTGTTTACCAACTCCATTCATCATTTTTGGTTGAACACCATTATTATTTACTACTTTATTCTTGTGTTTCTGTTTAGATGATTCGTTTACTTTAACACCACTGATTTCTGAATTATCATCAATTTTTAATCCTTTTTTGTTTTTTTTTCAAACGATGAAAATGTATTTTTATTTGCTTTAAGAGAGTTTTTAGAGAAATCACTACTTTGCCGATCTTTCGCTTTATTCAGAACATCACGAGCTAAAAATTTACGATCATTATAAATTTGGCCGTTTTGATTCATAAAATTAGCAATCACTTCCCAACGTTGGATCGTTCCAGCCGGGAGTAGATTTACAGCTTTTATAAGAACTTGCATATTTTCCGATGTCCACATTGCCGTTTTATCAATTACTTTAACTTGAATTTTGATTAGATGATGATTCAGATTTAGTTTTATTTGAAAACGAAGCTCTACGTTCTTCTTCGATTTTATTCTCGATATCATTTAATGTTTTCATAAAAATATTCCGACCACCTTTTAGAAGTTTTCGGTTGAATTCAAACAATTACAGGTTGATGCTTACATTTTAAACAAAGAAATTACGATGACCTTCAGTTCTACAATCAATGGAATGGAATAAAATCAAAAATAATATTAGGGAAACTTATTTTATGTATCTTAAATATTGCACGAACATGAGACTTATTAAAATATTTACCTAATGTTTCATAAGCCCTTGTTATACAGGTAAAGTAATCATCTTCTGTTTTAATTTCTTCTCCTTGAGCTTTCCTTTTATCCGGATGGTGTTTCAAAACAATTTTCCTATACGATCTTTTAAGGATTAATCTGTTTGGATGTTTTGGGCAGTATTATATTGCTATACTTGTCAAGGTTATCGTAAATAATTTTCTATGACGAGAAATATGTATGCCGTTTGTGCAAAAAACCGCAAAACCATAATTAATAGATTGTCACTGATGAAAGTTTTTCCGGTCTTTGAAGTTATTACTTTAAAAAACGCTTTCTAGCCGACATTTGCTTTATGACTACACTAAAAATAAAAAAAAAATTTTGTTTAAAAATAGAACCGACTTCAGAAAAAACAAAAGAGGCACACAAAAGTGAAAAATAATTCAATTGTGGCTTTTAGAGCCAAAAATACGTTACAATTTGATTAATTTAATTATACCTTGCTATAGACAATAAAATTACGCTATTAAACAACGTTACTATATTAAAATCGTTACTTTTTATTATAATTATTATAGTTATTATAATAGTAATTATATGTTGAAAGTTATTTGTAGTACAAAACTGTTCGAAGTCGTTGCCACATTGACGAAAAACCGACTAATATATCTCAGGCTTGGCACCGATTTCCAACAGCTTTGTACTACAAATAACTTTTAAAATATAATTACTATTATAACAACTATAATTATAATAAAAAGTAACGATTTTAACATAGTAACGTTGTTTAACAGCGTAATTTTATTGTCTATAGCAAGGTATAATTAAATTAATCAAAATGTAACGTATTTTTGTCTCTAAAAGCCACAATTGAATTATTTTTCACTCTTTTGTGCCTCTTTTGTTTTTTTCTGAAGTCGGCTCTATTTTTTCTTTAATTTTTTTGATTTTGGCATTGTTGACTAAAATTTGAAATGATTTAAGTATAAAGATTTTCACTTTAATAAAATTTGACTTTAATATTAAACATTTTTATAGTAATATAATTTAATTACTTACAATTACAAAACAGTCAACACAAAGATGAATAGTAGAATTAAATCGCTATTAAAATAACCTATACGCACTACCGTAATTCATGAAAACTAATTAAAAACATATGAATATAATTTGATGTTTTTTTATAATTAATTGCATCTATTATGTCATAAAGCAAAACCCCCCTATACCGGGGGTTTTGCATAAAGTATAAGTCACAATTTATGGGGTGCGTTCATTTGTTCTTAAAACAGAACAAAAAAATTTCAATGCGTTTACGATGCAATTTTGAAATATTTTGAAAAAAACCGGAGATTTTTATGCCAAAACCCGGTAACCGGAGAACAGCATAAAAAACCTGAAACTCCGGGTGAAAACACCACAGTTGGCAACCTTGCTAACTGCTCTATAAAAATAATAAAAATTAAACAAAAATCAAAACAAATAAAACCGTACAAGTGACTGGAAACAATAATAATTAAATAATATTAACAAATAAAGTCATTTAACAGTGAAAATCAAAAAAAAATAATTGATAATAATATTAACCAATTAAATGGCTCGCCGCATGGCGATGCCCCATCGGTTTGTATCAGTAGCCACATGATGGCTAACCACGTAAAACCATCTGATATGCTTTCAGACGAAGCAAAACAACTGATCTACAATAATATAGAAAGCTATTCGACGCTACATAGCGATAATAATAATCGCCAAATCATAACTTCAAATAATATGATGACAAACTCAATCAATGGAGGTGACATCCAATCACCTAGTCAATCTGCAGTATTTATTAATAATACTAATACAACAACGCAAATACCAACACAACTAATAATTCATCAAACAATAGATGATAATAATAGCAACAACTGCGTGACAAGCCATAATCTCGGGGTCTCCTTGGACTCGGATTACAACAAGTTCAATGAATATAAACTCGTTAGAAGAGGACTCAAACGGAGGAGATTAACTAATGCTGAACAACCACCAATCGCAACTTCTAATACATTTTCCAGCCTCACTGTGGAAGATGACCTAAATCTAATGGACGATGATGATGAATCCGATAATAATGGTACTGTAAGTCATATTAATAATATTAATACAAACAACAAGAGTTTGTAACGTCCGCTATGTTCGCCTAAACAACAATAAAACCAATTCATCTTCTTTTTCTAATTCAATAAAAGTTTATTTCATTAGTTTCAGTTCATTTTTTTTACATTAATAATCATTTTAAAATTTTCTAATACTTAACGGCTAGTTAAATTTCGAATATACTATAAAAAACAAACGAACGTACTCAATTTTATTTCCAATTCTAACGAACAGATGTCGTTACTAATTTTTGCTGAATCTTTGTTGTTACACGATTTGATATTTTCATTAGAAGATGTCAAAGGGAAAATCACATTTTTTTGATTATTCAGTTTTTAACTTTTAAAACAAAATGATTATTCCTTTTTTATTCCGGTTTTGATTTTTAAAAAGATAACATCTAGTCAAAGTTTGTTCATGCAATCATGTTTAGAAAAAAATAAGTTCATTGATAATTATATCAAAAACAAATTTTTGTAATGCTATATTTAAACATAAAAGAATGTTTTATGAAAGTTTGAATAGTGTGTTTTTAATTATAAGTGTCTAGAATTAAAAATAAAATAATAAAGTGATACATATCAAAGATTACGTTTGATTTATTCTAAATATGAAGATCAAATGCATTTATTACACACAAATGAACATTTTAATATCTTTATAAATAATTTAATGATAAAATGTAAACAAGCTATAAAACTATTTAAGGAAGGTAAAGAAAAGATGTTTGATGAAAATTCTCACTATCGAAGAAATTTAACAAAATTAAGTCTGGTTTTTTTCACATATGTTAAGTGAATTAAAAGCTATATTTCCAAATGGATTTTTTGCTGGTGAATGGAAAGAAAACAACGAAGGCAACCTGGAAAGGATAGAAGGCATCACATCGATTACATAGAAGATAAGTTTATTTGTTTTTATATATATATATTATTAATTAATTCCGAAGTTTAACTATTGAAATGTCAGATTAGGAATATGTTATTTAAGAGATTCCTAAATTCAGATTTGTGTGAGGGTGATCGTTATAATCCGTAGGTTAGTTATATTTTTATTTTTTCTTGAAGTAGTAAAATTGTTGTGTATAAAAGTCCAAGCTATTATATAGCTACTCGCAATAACTGGCGCCGAAACAGGGACCTGGGGCTTTGTAAGGGTTTTTTTTATATTTGAATTATATGAGTAAATAATTAATGATTTTGTATATTTTGGCGCAGTTTTAGGCGTTGGTTGTCAAACCGGTTTGGTTTGGCAAAGATATTCATATAATATTATTATAAATTTTTGTAATTTTTGGGTAAAACCAGTATTGGTTTTTTTTGTTGACTTATTTTTTGGATGATGCAATTAATTTATATATGAAATTAATTGTATGTTTTTTTTGATTATGGTTAGATTTAGTAAATGTTTAGCTAGCTTTTTTCAATGCACTCATACGCGATCCCCATATTCGTCATTGGTTTAATGTGAGTTACAATTTCGAGGTATTGATTTATGTATTATTCACACTATAGAGTGGATGTCAATAGAACATGTCTCATTACAGTTCTATAAACTTTTGAACTTATACGGAAATGTTGAAATATTTTTATTTTGGCTAATATAATGTTCATTTTTGGCCAAAACGACTTCTATTGCGGTACGCCTTATTAGATTTTATGATTTGTACAGGGATTGTTTTGTGTATCTCATATATATATATACAAAATAATTTATGTCAAACCTGGAAATCTAGGTAGGTTTCCTATTGCAACACAATTCGTTTGGCGAAAGAATTTTTTGTGGTTAAGTCATGTTTTTATGAGTTTTAGGATGTTATTAACGTAATAAAAGTTAACATTGACCAAACAGTTTTTCAACAATTTTGTATAAGTTTAAATCTTTCGTCACTACTTTCAAAGTATTATTGGTCTGTGTTTATAGAAGTATAATTGAAAATAATTAATTCCCATTAGCTTTATAGAGTGAGCCGGATCCAAATCAATATCTCCACATTTGTCATCATATTGATCCGCTGACGTACGTATACATATCTCGTATGAGTCCATTTTAGTTACCACCATTTTTAAAATTATTTTTTATTGCGATTAATTTAAAAAATAAGATAAATATAGAAATAATTATTTTTAGCTAACATTTATTTTTGTTTTGAATACAATAAATAAAGCGATGAAAATTTGACCTGAACAAATATATTAGAATTAATAACTTAAAAATTAGTAAGCTTTGTTTTAAATTTAAAATAATCGTAATTTTTTTTATAATATAAATTACCAATTTATTATCTAGTCTGAAGATTAAATTTAATTAATTTCATGTAAAACTTTATTAACACATATTATATATTTCATGTTTCGATTTAGCATCTTTAAATAAGAAATTATTTAGATTATGGATAAGTTATGTATTATTTACTTTATGTTAATGTATAAATTCTTCTCTCTTTTGCGGTAGGCCTAAAAAGCCATCCATAGAGCTTCACTCTTTAACATTGATGTCGTTCTTAGATCGCCTATGGCCATCGGGGTTATGCGATCGAAGAACATTGGTTTCTTCTCTTCATTCGGCGAGGAAGTCCTCAGGGACGAGGAGTGGTGTTGCTGTGTTTGTACTTAGGTGCAAACCAGTAGTACCATTCCTTGCTCAGAGGCTTCTTCGGTGTAATGAAGAGAAGAACCAATTATGCTTTGCTTTCAGGATCAGAGGCTTCACCTCATACAAATTCAAAAAACTTTTCCATTTTTCCACTTAGCTTTTACAATAAAACAATTTTTCATGGAGTTTAGGTTTTGAAGTCTGGTGCTCGGGAGCGTTCTTCAACTTTCGCATTAGGTTTAGTTGTAATTTATTTGTAGGTTAAACAAGCACAACTGGGTCAGTAGAAATGGACCTAGTGTCTAATCGTGACAGTTGTGATTGTTTTATTAGGTTGGGGAGAAACTGTTCTGTAGAATCTGGTCGTTAGGGGCTTTTCTAGTCGGTTCTCACATGCATTGTTGGAGTGGGCTCGCGAACGCGATATTTTAGATTTAAACAAAATGGATATTGTACCATACTTACTTTTTAAATTGTCTCCAGACGAATCTTGATTTTGGGAATCTCTTATCTTATTAAATAAAAATAAAATAAATAAAACAAATTTTTCAAAAAATTAAATAAATAATTTTTATTAAATAAAATTAAATTAAATAATTTTAGGTAAATAAATAAATTAATTTTTATTAAATACGCTTTTCGTCAAGATATAAATAAATATTCTTTGTTTTTTTAAAAAAAATAAATAAATATTTCAAAGTTAAGACGGTGCATCCGATAAATAAACATTCTTTTGAATATTTTTTATTTTTCAATTTTTTTTTAAAAAATAAATAAATATTTTTAGGGGTGCTATCGTCAATAAATAATTTTAGGTATATAATTAATTCTGGAATTTCAGCATATCTGAAATTAAATAAATAAATTATATTTTTATATACAATATTTTAGGAATTTTTGTGAAAGGTAAAGCAAAGATTAGGTACGACGGTGGTCTTTTTGTTCTTTTACGGAATTTGGTTTTTACAAATTTTTGTGTTTTCGAATTGGGCGTTCGTTGTTTTTTTCGTTTTTGCGTTTTTCATTATTTTTACATTTACAGCGTACTAACTACATTTTTTGGGAATTGGTTTTAGTATTGTTGGTGTTTGCGACTTCATAATTTTACGGGTTTTACCATCAAAATGTCAAACCAACTAGACGTTGACCATCCGTTCTATGGTCTGGAACCCACCGAACTGCAGGTCGAATGTTTGGTTCGGGGTGTGAACTTCGGGGGGGCCGATTGGGCAGAGGAACTGCGAAACCATGTAGATCATGGGTCAGTTCCAATAACAGTGTCTCATGCGAGAGATTTGATAGAGGAATCTCAAATGGTGGTGCAGGCAGCACAACTTATTTTAAATCAAGTACGACGACTTCAGTCACCGATTGATCAGACCTTCTTAGATGGTTTGGCGAATCGAGTGTTACATTACACGGGTAGGATGAATAGGTTGGGTCCTCGCAATGACTTGCAAGAAGCCCGCACCTACGCTATCTCACAATTGTCAACCATTGGAATATAATAGGATCGTTGTCAACACGTCCAATTATGCAGAGTAAACCAGGAGTATCATCTGCTCCATCTGCTTCACTTGCCTTCCAACCAGATGAGAGATCCACACCGATTCCAGTACGGCCAATATCGGAAACAATACATGGTCTGAATCGTCCAAACCAGCAACAACAGAGACGGTCAGATCAGTTACCACCGGCTTATTTAAAGCAATCGGGTTTGAGAGCTGAGGACTTTGTAATACCACAATTGGGTCCATCATTCCAAGCTGAACACTTACATAACAATCCAGCATTGGTACAACCACAACCACAATTAAATTATCCATCAGTACCACAGGTACAACTACCACCAATATATCCACCAGCTCCACTAACAGCACCACCACCATACAACCAACCTCCTCAGGTATGGCGTGACGCGGCTCCAGCGTTAGCACCAGTGGAGTACCGAGGGGTTCGTGGGAACAATTTGAGTCGTTATGACTCAAATTGGGTTCCAACCTTCACAGGAGATGGTCACTCTCCTGATGTTCATGAGTTTATTCATAGAGTGGAGGCGGCTACCCGGAGGGACCGTGTGAATTGGGACGACCTTAGGTCTATCGTTCCACGGTATCTCAAGGGAGCTGCCGACAGATACTATCTGAATTTAACTCATGAATATGAGGTGGTGACCTATCCAGTGTTAAGGGAGGGACTCCTACAAACCTTCGTTACGCTCACTGATGATAAGGCGATCTTGCGAGTTCTTCTGAACCGCAAACAAAAGTCAAAGGAGAGCGTGTACGAGTATCTGGTGGAGATTGGTTCGTTAAACCGTCGCTTAGCACGTCCATTTGCTGACCGTGAAATGCTAGAAATTGCTCGGGAGGGGTTGAGTGTGGAGCTCAAAAATGCTACACTTGCAGCAACAATACATTCAATGGATGAACTTCGGACTTTATGTCAGAAGTTTGAACGTTTGTGGTCCACACCAGTTCCGACCAGAACATCAAACTTAAGAATTAGCGAGTTACAGCATATGGATGATTATGAGGTGGATGTTAAACTAGATCGAGATGGATATATTGAAACGATGGATTCAACACAGTCCGAACAACAGCCCGAAGAAAGCGACGAGAGATGTAGGAACGCAGGACGATCGGCAACCACCAATGAAACCCGAATAAAATCATCGAATACATTTAATTTCCCATCATTACATCGAACGTATTTTAGACGTCTTGAACGTAACATCAGATATTGGAGGATGAGGAAATTATTTCGTAAAGCTTGTATTTCATCTATCCTTTCAGAAACAAAGGATCCTCGGCCGCGATTGACAATAAGGATTTTGGACAAAAATATCGCAGGATTATTGGATAGTGGAGCGTCAATCACTATACTTGGAAGAAATTCCTTGGAATTATTGGAATCAGCAGGTACAACTTACCGTAAGTACACTTCGTGTATTCGTACGGCAGATGGTACTGCAACTAAAATTTTAAATTCCAATAACTGTGAATGGCTCCACTAAACCAATGCGGTTTCATATTGTCCCTGGATTACGAGAAGAGCTCTACCTGGGCATAGATTTCTGGGAGAAATTCGGTATTGTTCCTTCTTTTGTTAGTGAACTGACTCGTACAGAGCTACAACCTTTAAATACACATAACCTCACCACTGATCAGCAACATGAACTGGATATGATCAAGGATTCTTTCCCGTCATTTGAAGTGTCTGGACTCGGAAAGACTTCTTTGGGTGAACATGTCATCGATGTTGGTGATAATGCACCTGTTAAACAGAGGCATTATCCCACATCGCCGGCTGTTCAACTAAAGGTTTATGCCGAACTCGACCGAATGCTTTAAATGGGCGTGATCGAAGAGAGTAACAGTTCTTGGTGCTCGCCAGTGGTTTTGGTACAAAAAGAATCTGGTAAAAACAGATTATGTATTGATAGCCGTCGTGTCAATTCACTAACTAAAAAGGACGCTTACCCACTTCCCTTGATTGATGGCTTACTAGGTCGTCTAAATAGCACAAAGTACATTTCAAGTATTGATCTCAAAGATGCTTTCTGGCAGATTCCTCTGGCAGAAGCATCTAGAGACAAGACAGCCTTCACAGTGCCTGGTCGTCCATTGTACCAATTCCGGGTTATGCCCTTTGGATTGTGCAATGCTCCCCAGACAATGTGTCGGCTAATGCACAAAGTGATACCACATCAATATCACGAAAATGTCTTTGTTTATTTAGATGATCTATTGGTAGTCTCTTCCACGTTCCAGGAACATATGGAATTGCTGTCCAAAGTCTCTTCATTGTTAAGAGCGGCTGGGTTAACAATAAACCTCAAGAAAAGTAAATTTGTTCTGAGAGAGGTGAAATACTTGGGATTTTTGGTTGGTGAAGATGGACTTCGAACAGACCCTGACAAGGTAAGAGCTGTAGCAGAGTATCCAGCTCCATCTACAGTAAAACAAATACGTAGACTATTGGGAATGGCTGGTTGGTACCAACGTTTCATACCAAATTATGCAAGCGTGGTATCACCAATTACAGATTTATTAAAGAAGAGTTCGGGGAAATTGAAATGGACATTAGAAGCGCAAGCTGCTTTCGAAAATTTAAAACGATTGCTGACTACAGCACCAGTATTAGTGAACCCTGACTATAATAAAGAGTTCTTTATTAGATGCGATGCGAGTCTGACAGGGATAGGTAGTGTGTTGTATCAGGTTGATACTGACGGACAAGAGTGTCCGATAGCCTTCATGTCGAAGAAATTAAATAGAGCTCAAAGGAATTATTCAGTTTCTGAGCTTGAATGTCTTGCGGCAATTCTGAGTGTGAAGAAATTCAGGGGCTATGTTGAAGGTCACCGATTTACAATTGTGACTGATCAGTCAAGTCTGAAGTGGCTTATGTCACAGAAAGACTTGAGTGGTCGTCTGGCTAGGTGGAGCCTAAAACTCCAACATATGGATTTTACCATTGTCCACCAAAAAGGTACCCAAAATATAGTCCCTGATGCTCTATCTCGTCTTTATGACGATACACACGAGGAATTGACGGAAGCATTGACACATCACATTAACGACATTAAAATCGACAATGAAGGTTATCGGCACAAGAAATATACGGATATGATAGCTAAAGTTCAATCATCACCCAAGGACTTTCCTTCAGTTAAAGTCGTGGATGATAAGCTATACATACGTATTGAGCCAAGACCTGATGCAATACCTAACGATGTTCCTGTGTGGAAACTCTGGGTACCAAAACCGATGACTTCCAACATGATTCAGAAACATCATGATGATAGTACTGCTGCTCATGGAGGTGTTAAAAAGACTTTAGAATTACTTCGACGTCTTTATTATTGGCCGGGCATGGCGTCACAGGTACACAACTATGTTGTGTCCTGCGACACATGTAAACAAACAAAAGCCACGAATCAGATATTGCGTCCTCCGATGCAATATCAATTCGAAACAGCACGTCCATGGCAGAGAGTCTATATAGATTTTTTGGGACCGTACCCTCGTTCTACACTTGGGAATACGGTGTTATTGATAGTTCTGGATCATGCTACGAAGTTTGTACTACTGAAACCACTTAGAAACGCAACTTCACCGAAGGTGAATGCTTTTCTAAGGAATGAAGTGTTTCTTACATATGGGGTGCCAGAGTTTCTGCACAGTGACAATGGCAAACAGTTCACTAGTAGGAACTTTCAAAGTCTTTTGTCAGATTTCGGCATTAAACACATTAGGACCGGTGTCTATAGTCCTCAAAGCAACGCGTCAGAGCGGGTCAATAGGTCAGTTCTAGCAGCAATTCGAGCGTTCATAAAAGGTCAACATACCAAGTGGGATTCACAAATTGGTGAAATCGCATATGCACTGCGGGCTGCAGTACATTCTGCTACCAAGTACTCACCGTACTATTTATTATTTGGTCAACATCCAATATCGGATGGAAATACTTACCAATTGTTGAGATCACTACACCAGCTTGGTGAAGATGCTGGTGAGGAAATAGAACGCTCTGATCATTTGACTCTGCTCAGGAACCAGGTTCAACAAAATTTAAAAGCAGCTTTTAAGAAATCGCAACATCAGTACAACCTGCGATCTAAACTACGGACTTTTCAACCACAACAACGTGTGTTTGTACGGCAACATCATTTGAGTGACGCTACAAAAAAATTCTCGGCAAAATTGGCTCCAAAGTTCTTACCTGCGATGATTAAGACTAAGATTGGAAATGTACTCTATGAGTGCACAGATATGAGCGGTAAGAATCTTGGAGTCCATCACGCGAAAGACATCAGGGAATGATGTCTTTTCGTTAGGTAGGGTCGTTCCTCTGGCTGGTTGTCGTCTCTGGGGTTCACACCTCCCGGGTCATGCTTACTGGTTGTATCGGGGTGTCCATAGTGCTGACGTTCGGATGGATGGTCGGTCTCAGTACTCAGTGAAGTTCCTAGGGGCTTCATGAGTGTTGGAACCGGTCATCGGTCTTGACGCCAGTGACTGTGGGTATCTCGATCCCAGATACAGATTAGTTGTGGGAAGTAGTTCGATGGTTTCTGACGTAGAGGGGGTGACGACGTTTTTGTGATTTCAAGGGTAAATATCTTGATTTTTACCTTGAATTCATGGTGTAACGTCCGCTATGTTCGCCTAAACAACAATAAAACCAATTCATCTTCTTTTTATAATTCAATAAAAGTTTATTTCATTAGTTTCAGTTCATTTTTTTTACATTAATAATCATTTTAAAATTTTCTAATACTTAACGGCTAGTTAAATTTCGAATATACTATAAAAAACAAACGAACGTACTCAATTTTATTTCCAATTCTAACGAACAGATGTCGTTACTAATTTTTGCTGAATCTTTGGTGTTACACGATTTGATATTTTCATTAGAAGATGTCAAAGGGAAAATCACATTTTTTTGATTATTCAGTTTTTAACTTTTAAAACAAAATGATTATTCCTTTTTTATTCCGGTTTTGATTTTTAAAAAGATAACATCTAGTCAAAGTTTGTTCATGCAATCATGTTTAGAAAAAAATAAGTTCATTGATAATTATTTATTTATTTATTTATTTATTTATTTATTAAATTAAAAATTATATATACATAAGGCCTAGCCTTTTTTGGTGTACATATATGTAGAAATTATTATAAAGAACAATTTGATAAAATTTCCATAGTATAATACTAATTCATTTAAAGTAAGCTTACTATAGTTCAATTAACTTAATTAAAAAAAGAAAAAAAAAAAAATTTATTTTATATGGGATTCACTTACATATAAACAACAAAGACATCATTAAACGTTCAAAAAAAAAAAAAAATTTTTGCTTCTTTTTTTTTTTTAAAACTATATCTCTTCCATGCGACAAAGAACATCAAGGCACTTATCCTTAAATTGTTTCAACGATGTAGCAGCCCGTATATCTGGAGAGAGTTTATTGAAAAGAGACAACCCATAAACAAAAAATGATTTATTTTTTGTAGTGGTACGGTTTATAGGTAGTGTAACATGGTTTAGCCTTGAACTTCTTCGATGCCTAAGATTTAACTTATCATATAAATAATTAGGGGTTTTGGTGGTAATTAACTTATATATTGATACACATAGAAGGTAATTTAGATAGCACTTCAAAGAACAACCAAGAAGAGATGTTTTAAAGCGTGAAAGAGAACAAAAACGAGACAAATGGAAGACATATCGAATGCAAGCGTTGAAAACCCTATGTAACTTGCAAAAACCGCCTGCGCTAAGGTTACCAAGAAGTGATGAACAATAGGTAAATTGTGGCAGTATTAGTGATTTAAACAATTTTTTCCTAAGACTAATCGTTGTGAAAGATGAAGACGGCCATAGACTCTGTAGACAAGAATAAACTTTAGAACAAATTAAGGAGACTTGCACGTTCCAATTTAATTGTGAGTCAAAAATTACACCCAGATTCCGTGAAGATTCAGAAAACGGAATCAATTTATTACCCAGTCGAATAGATGGAGCATGTGTTCTGTGGTAGTGATTATTTGTTATACTAAATAGTATAGATACAGTTTTACAAGCGTTTAGAGCTAAATCATTGCGATACGCCCCCTCTAATATGCCTTCCAAATCCTGGTTAATTTTAGAGACAATACTCGGTATATTATTCGCTAGTCCGTCTGCGTAAATTTGAACATCATCAGCATATAAATGTATTTTACAAAATTTTAATACCAATGGCAAGTCATTAATATATATTGAAAAAAGCAGGGGACCCAGCACAGAACCTTGAGGAACACCTGAACTAATATATAAGAAATCGGAAATTAGATTGTCCAACGTAACACTTTGACAACGCTTATGTAAATAGGATGATATAAGACGTAGAGCACTCGAGGTAAAATTAAATTTATCAGACAGTTTTTTTAGTAATATTTTATGAATTACCATATCAAACGCCTTAGAAAAATCTAGTAAAACTAGAATAGAGACTTTTTTCTTATCCAGTGACATTATAATATCGTCTGCAACCTTTAAAAGTGCTGTTTGCGTACTATGTCCTTTACGGAAACCAGATTGAAAGGTCGACATCAGCTTATAGCGTTTGATGTGTTCATCAATTTGGTTTTTAACAATAATCTCAAAAGCTTTAGAGAGAGCACACAAGATACTAATTGGCCTGAGATCTTTTACAGATTTTGGATTTGATTTTTTAGGAATAGGGATGATCTTGGCTACTTTCCAGATGCTAGGAAATTGGGATGTAGTGAGTATGAAATTAAAAATATGGGTTATGAAAGGCGCAACTATGGGAAGACAAAGTTTTATAAATTTAAGAGGAATTTCATCAAAGCCTATAGCGTTGGATTTAATGGATTTGATAGCATTAACCGTATCAAGCGTGCAAACATTGTAAAATGAAAAGCTATTTTTAGGCAAATTATTGCTGGGTAAATTGTTATTAGGTGTGTACGTATCTGAGTCAATTTGTATTGTACTATTAACACAATTTGAAGCAAACTGTGTATTAATATCATTTGGAGAGAAAGAAATATGTTGCCGGTCATGAGATCTAATTCCAGTCCCTTTGATTCGTTTCCAAAGTTCTTTCGCTGGCAAATTTGGATTAATGAATTTTTCCATATAATCTTTCTTAGCACATTTAGATAAGAAATTAACTCTATTTCGTAGCGATTTGAATGTATTGAAATTTTCCTGATCTCTCGTCCTGATCCATATTCGATAGGCATTGTCTCTAAGAGCCATAGCTGCCCGAATAGAATCATTGAACCAAGGGTTTATTTCCGTTTTAATAACTACTTCTTTAACCGGCACAGTTTCATCGTAAATTTTCTTCATAGTTGTATTAAAGAAATTTAGCAAATCATCAGAATTACTTAAGTTATAAAACTTTTCCCATGGTTGTGATAATATTTTATAAACGACATCATCCATGTTGATATTTCTATAATCTCGAAAACTGTAATTATTGCTAGTCTGAGTAACTTCAATATTGTAGGTACCAAAAACCATATCATGCTTAGAAATACCAGGAACATCAACTTGGTTATATTTTAAGATTTTTGAAGTATCATTTACAATGACAAGATCAAGCAATGATGATGATGTTTTAGTGAAATGTGTTGCACTTTGAGATAGATTTACAAGCCCATACTCAATCAAGAGATCAGTGAAGTCATTAGATATAGGAGTGGACATAAGTAAATTGGTGTTAAAGTCACCAGTAATAATCACATCATTATATTGGGGCAATAAGTTATCAAGAATACTATTGAGACCGGTTCTAGTGTTAAATTTTTTACTATCTGGGTTATAAACAACGCCAAAAAGAATTTTCCGGTTTGATATATGAATTTCAAGGAAAATAAACTCTATTCCAGAAACGCAATATTCATGTAAACTTAAAGTTTGCTTACAGCTCAAACCCGTTCCAGATATTTCCACTGATTTTCCCACGACAAAATACTTTATTCCTTTCCGAATATAAACGGCTACACCTCCGCCTCTACGCTTGATTCGATCATTGCGAAACATATTAAATCCTTGTATTTCCACAAGTTTATTATTTATATAAGGTTTTAACCATGTTTCAGATACACCTATTGCAATAAGTGGTGCATCCTTCAGAATATTCCGAACTTCATCGATTTTATTAGTGGCTTTGGTATAAATGCTTTGGCTATTAAAATGACAGAAATTAAGGAGATTTAAATTATCCTTAAAAGCAGATCTAAGGACAACGTTGGTTAAGTTCACAGAGTTCAATGAGTTTGATGTTCTTTGAGTCACAATTCTAGTCATGTTTCTGAAGAGAAGTAGCAAATTTTAAACGAGAACGTGATAAAAAATTTAGAATGGTTTAGTTTAGTTAATTATATAATATAAATTTAAGTTTATCTTACAAAAAATTGTAACGCCCTTAAACAATTTAACAAAAGAAAAATAAGATATAAATTCACAAAAATTAAGAAGTATCAAATTAGAAAGCAAAATTCAGAAAAATAATTCGAAGTAGTTAAGCAAATAATATATAATATTTAGTTATGTTAATTCCTTAAAGTGTAATTATATCAAAAACAAATTTTTGTAATGCTATATTTAAACATAAAAGAATGTTTTATGAAAGTTTGAATAGTGTGTTTTTAATTATAAGTGTCTAGAATTAAAAATAAAATAATAAAGTGATACATATCAAAGATTACGTTTGATTTATTCTAAATATGAAGATCAAATGCATTTATTACACACAAATGAACATTTTAATATCTTTATAAATAATTTAATGAGAAAATGTAAACAAGCTATAAAACTATTTAAGGAAGGTAAAGAAAAGATGTTTGATGAAAATTCTCACTATCGAAGAAATTTAACAAAATTAAGTCTGGTTTTTTTCACATATGTTAAGTGAATTAAAAGCTATATTTCCAAATGGATTTTTTGCTGGTGAATGGAAAGAAAACAACGAAGGCAATCTGGAAAGGATAGAAGGCATCACATCGATTACATAGAAGATAAGTTTATTTGTTTTTATATATATATATATTATTAATTAATTCCGAAGTTTAACTATTGAAATGTCAGATTAGGAATAAGTTATTTAAGAGATTCCTAAATTCAGATTTGTGTGAGGGTGATCGTTATAATCCGTAGGTTAGTTATATTTTTATTTTTTCTTGAAGTAGTAAAATTGTTGTGTATAAAAGTCCAAGCTATTATATAGCTACTCGCAATAAGTTCTAATATAAATAATAGAAATAATTTTAATTCTAACCTTACTAATAATTCTGATAATAAATCTAAATCTAATTCAAATTATAATATCAAAACCAATCCCAATAATAACACAAACAATAATAACAATGGTATTAATACCATTAAACAGAAAATTGTATGGTGGCCCCCCATTTACATTTTCGGTGCAAGCACTAAACACATCATATTCCTAATAAAATCGATCTCATCCTCCACGGAATTCAAAATTCATAACACAGGTGTAGGTAACTCAAAAGTATTTGTGAACGACTCAACCACCCATACGGAAGTTATTGAATTCCTAAAAAACAGAAAAACTGAAGCATTCTCATTCACACCCAAGCAATTGCGCAAAGAGGTCCTCCTGCTGAAAGGGGTTAGCGGAGGATACTCAGAAGATGAAATTCATCTTGCATTATCAACATGCACACCAAATCTTAAAATATCAAAAATTGCTAGATATACGACCCAATGGTCTAAAACTAACAATATTCCACTAAATATTTTTTCAATCCAGTTTGAAACTGGTCAAGACCTGTCGGAAATGCTTAAAATCAAATATCTGCTTCATCAAAAAATATCATGGGAAAAAATAAATCAAAAAGAAATAATCCAATGTTATCGTTGCCAACGATTTGGCCATATAGGACAAAACTGTGCACACACCAAAAGATGCGTCAAATGCGGGGACGATCACGGACCAGACGAATGTAAACGTAATAAAAACAACAACAATGACATTCCTGCAGTCTGTGCAAACTGTAAAAAAGAAGGACATCCAGCCAGCTATAGGGGATGCGAAGAATATGTCAAATTTAAACTAAAACGAGAATCGTACAAGGCAAAGGTAAGGGAAACCATAGAGAGGAGAAATAATTTCGTTAATTTCTCAATTAACAATATGGTAACTCCATCAAGATCGTACGCACAAGCGGCAAACACAAACATAAATACACACAATAATCTCAACAAAGATACAATCCCTACCAACAATGTCCTCTCTGAATTTATGCAAGAATCATATAACCTGTTTAACATGTCCTTGGGCGACCTGATTTCAAAGATCAATAATTTCTGGCCAGATTATAAACATTAAGATGAAGCACATAAAGCGGCAGCTTTCCTCCAATTCGTGATGACAATCACTCAACGTTAGCCCTCTATGCCCACCTGCATACGTGTTATTGCACAGAACGTTAACTCCCTAATCTCTAATTAGAAAAGACTTCAACTTCAAGAATTCCTAAACGACATGTCGCCATTCGCAGCGTTAATTTCGGAAACCCACCTAAACGAAAAACACAGATTGCAAATTGACAATTATATAACAATAAGAAATGGTAATATAAACGGCACAGCTATTTTTCTCAGGGATGAGGTCAAGTTCAAAACAATCTCTTTCATAAGTGACGTGATATCTAAGTGACGGACTGGAACCTCTTCAGATCTGAACTGGAACTATTTACGTCAAACATTAAGATCCCATGGGACAGAAACTTAACAAACGCGGAAATTGTCTCGTATATCGAAAATTTAAGCACGACAATAATCGAAACCATGTCTAAATACGCTCGCACTATCATTCCCAAAAACCTCAAATATTTAAACATCTCTGAAGTGGCGAAAAAGATGATCAACCTAAGAAAACTATGTGTAACGTCCGCTATATTCGCCTAAACAACAATAAAACCAATTCATCTTCTTTTTCTAATTCAATAAAAATGTATTTCATTAGTTTCAGTTCATTTTTTTTTCATTGATAATCATTTTAAAATTTTCTAATACTTAACGGCTAGTTAAATTTCGAATATACTATAAAAAACAAACGAACGTACCCAATTTTATTTCCAATTCTAACGAACAGATGTCGTTACTAACTTTTGCTGAATCTTGGTATTACACGATTTTGATTTTCATTAGAAGATGTCAAAACAAAAAATCACATTTTTTTGTTTTAAAATGAAGTCGATGTTTTTAAGAAAAATTTGATGTAATTCATTCCGGTTTTAGTTTTTAAAAAGAACACATCTACTCAATATAAAAGTGATTTGACGAAGGAAATTTTCCTTGATTTTATAAAAATAATTATAAAACCTTGATTTGTGAATTTCAAATAAAAAAAAATAAATTAAAACAGTATCAGTTTATAATTGTAATATTTTATTTATTTGTCAAAAATATATTTGTGAAAGTGTACAGGGTTGTAAAAGAGCGTACCAGAGTTTGGTCCGGGATTGAAAATACATGTGCTAACCAGATAAAGTTGATTTAACCGAGTATGTTAACAATGTTCTTACCTGAAAATAATAAAAATAAAAAAACCATTAATATCATATGAAGTAGAAGTAAACTAAAAATAAAACTAATTTATGAGCAGTCCAGTAGACATATTAAATATTATCACGGAGTCGGATTAAGTATGTCCATCAACATAACTACACATCAGAACAATACAAAATTGAAGTTCACAATAACACGGAATGTAACAACGTGGGATGGTGATGAAACTATACTGGAAGTGAATGGGGTCCACCAATCAACAGTTAATTTAAGGTATTTTAGATTCAAGATATATTAATTTTTGTTTAATTATTTTTTTCTTTGGAATGTTAGGATAAAGCTAACAAAATAGTAAGAGATTCCCAAATTTAAGATTCGTGCAGGGACAATCCGTATCCCGGGAGTAATCTCCTTTGTTTTATTTTGTTTTGATACTATTGGTATAAAAGTCCAAGCTATTATATAGCTACTCATAATAACGTGGCGTTCGAAACAAAGACCGTGGGTTTTTTTATATATAAACATGTACTAGGGCGTAACCAACTGGTTATTTTGGCGGTTATTTCGGTAGGTTTTTGGATATATTTTATTATCGTACGATACGGTAATTTTGCAAATTTTTGGCAAACCTGCTTTGTGTGGAGGTTGCAATTTTGCATAAATTATTATTTTTTTTTTGGATAGGGCGTTGTCAAACCGGTTTGGTTTGAATTAAATAATAATTAATAAGAAAATATTTTGTCATAATAATTGGTGAAATTAATTTTTTTTGATAAACCAGATATTGGTTTTTTGTGTTTAGAATTTTTTTTTTAAATTTTTATTTTTTTAAGAATATGTACATGAGGGGTCAGGGGATGTGAATCAGGAGGAGTCGACCAGGGGGGTTTGAGCCGTGGATGAATGAGGTGGATGAGAGAGCGAATGTGGAGAGAAAGGAGAGAATGGTTGAGGCAATGAATGTGGTGGCAGGAATTATGAATGTGATTATGGATGAAGTTAAGGATGGAATTTATAAGGAATTAATGAATGATATAGCCGAGGAGCAGTATGATGAGTTTCTGGATGTGCTGGTGAAAGAAATAGTGAATGAGTGCGTAAATGAGGAAGCGAATGAGATGGATGTGGTGGATGAGGAAGTGAATGTGGGCTACCGAGAAAGGAGGAGGATCTCCAGAAATAGGAGCTCTCACTTGAAGAGAAAGGAGAGGAGAAGGAAGGCTAAGGAGAGTCGCTCGGTCGTGGAGCTGGGAGCTTCCTCGACCAAGAGTACTCAAGTCGAGGAGCTGGTTGAGGAGGTTCCCATTTCACCGATCACGCGACAGGTAGAGGAGTAGATTGGTCCACAGGAGGCCCCTGTTCCTGGTTGTCGGATAAGTTAAAAATATTTTTTTTTGTTGTTGTTTTGTCAGTTTGGAAAAAACCGTTTTGGGGTGGTAATTTTTTTCAGAGATTGTTTTTTTATACCGCCAATGTACATAATATATAGATTGTACATATTGTAAATATTTTTGGTATACTATTGTACATATATTTTGTATACCATGTAACATATTTTTTTTATATATATAGTACAATTTTTTTGTACATAATGTACATAATGTAATTAAATTTCGCAAATAGTCATTGTGAATATAAATATTGTACATAGCTTTATTGTACATATTTTTTGTACATATTTCGTAATGTAAATAGTTTTTTTTTGGAATTTTTTTTTGTGTACTAGGTTAATTAAAACTTTCTCAGCGGTAGGCCTAACAAGCCATCCATGGGGCTTCTCCCCTTAACGATGATGACGTTCTTAGATCGCCTATGGCCATCGGGGTTATGCGATCGAAGAACATTGGTTTCTTCTCTTCATTCGGCGAGGAAGTTCTCAGGGACGAGGAGTGGTGTTGCTGTGTTTGTACTTAGGTGCAAACCAGTAGTACCATTCTTTGCTCAGAGGCTTCTTCGGTGTAATGAAGAGAAGAACCAATTATACTTTGCTTTCAGGATCAGAGGCTTCACCTCATACAAATTCAAAAAACTTTTCCATTTTTCCATTTAGCTTTCCAATAAAACAATTTCTCATAGCATTTAGGATTTGAAGTCTGGTGCTCGGGAGCGTTCTCCAACTTTCGCATTAGGTTTAGTTGTAATTTATTTGTAGGTTAAACAAGCACAACTGGGTCAGTAGAAATGGACCTGAGGTCTAATCGTGACAGTTGTGATTGTTTTATTAGGTTGGGGAGAATCTGTTCTGTAGAATCTGGTCGTTAGGGGCTTTTCTAGTCAGTTCTCACATGCATTGTTGGAGTGGGCTCGCGAACGCGGGAATTCAAATTTAAACAATATGGATATTGTACCATACTTACTTTTTAAATTGTCTCCAGACGAATCTTGATTTTGGGAATCTCTTATCTTATTAAATAAAAATAAAATAAATAAAACAAATTTTTCAAAAAATTAAATAAATAATTTTTATTAAATAAAATAATTTTTTTTTAGAATTAAATAATTTTAGGTAGCTAAATAAATAAATTTTCTTAATTAAGCAAATTACATTAAGATATAAATAAATATTCTTTGTTTTTTTAAAAAAAATAAATAAATATTTCAAAGTTAAGACGGTGCATCCGATAAATAAACATTCTTTTGAATATTTTTTATTTTTCAATTTTTTTTAAAAATAAATAAATATTTTTAGGGGTGCTATCGTCAATAAATAATTTTAGGTATATAATTAATTCTGAAATTTCAGCATATCTGAAATTAAATAAATAAATTATATGTTTATATACAATATTTTAGGAATTTTTGTGAAAGGTGAAGCAAAGATTGGGTACGACAGTGGTCTTTTTTGTTCTTTTACGAAATTTTGTTTTTGCAAAAACTTTTGTGTTTTCGAATTGGGCGTTCGTTGTTTTTTTCGTTTTTGCGTTTTTCATTATTTTTACATTTACAGCGTACTAACTACATTTTTTTTGTTGGGAATTGGTTTTAGTATTGTTGGTGTTTGCGAGTTTATAATTTTACGGGTTTTATCATCAAAATGTCAAACCAACTAGACGTTGACCATCCGTTCTATGGTCTGGAACCCACCGAACTACAGGTCGAATGTCTGGTTCGGGGTGTGAACTTCGGGGGGGCCGATTGGGCAGAGGACTTTGTAATACCACAATTGGGTCCATCATTCCAAGCTGAACACTTACACAACAATCCAGCATTGGTACAACAACAATCATTAAATCGTTCATCAATACCACAGGTACAACCACTACCAGTATATCCACCAGTTCCACTAACAGCACCACCACCGTACAACCAACCTCCTCAGGTATGGCGTGACGCGGCTCCAGCATTAGCACCAGTGGAGTACCGAGGGGTTCGTGGGAACAATTTGAGTCGTTATGACTCAAATTGGGTTCCAACCTTCACAGGAGATGGTCACTCTCCTGATGTTCATGAGTTTATTCATAGAGTAGAGGCGGCTGCCAGGAGGGACCGTGTGAATTGGGACGACCTTAGGTCTATCGTTCCACGGTATCTCAAGGGAGCTGCCGACAGATACTATCTGAATTTAACTCATGAATACGAGGTGGTGACCTATCCAGTGTTAAGGGAGGGAATCCTACAAACCTTCGGTACGCTCACTGATGATAAGGCGATCTTGCGAGTTCTTCTGAACCGCAAACAAAAGTCAAAGGAGAGCGTGTGGAGATTGGTTCGTTAAACCGTCGCTTAGCACGTCCATTTGCTCACCGTGAAATGCTAGAAATTGCTCGGGAGGGACTGAGTGTGGAGCTCAAAAATGCTACACTTGCAGCAACCATACATTCAATGGATGAACTTCGGACTTTATGTCAGAAGTTTGAACGTTTGTGGTCCACACCAGTCCCGACCAGAACATCAAATTTAAGAACTAGCGAGTTACAGCGGATGGATGATTATGAGGTGGATGTGGAACTAGATCGAGATGGATATATTGAAACGATGGATTCAAAACAGCCCGAACAACAGCCCGAAGAAATCGAATAGATGTAGCAACGCAGGACGATCCACCACCCAAGAAACCCGAATAAAATCACCAAACACATTTAATTTCCCATCATTACATCGAACATATTTTAGACGTCTTGAACGTAACATTAGATATTGGAGGATGAGGAAATTATTTCGTAAAGCATGTATTTCATCTATCCTTTCAGAAACAAAGGATCCTCGGCCGCGACTAACAATTAGGATTTTGGACAAACATATTTCAGGACTATTGGATAGTGGAGCGTCAATCACAATACTTGGAAGGAATTCCTTGGAATTATTGGAATCAGCAGGTACAACTTACCGTAAGTACACTTCGTGTATTCGTACGGCAGATGGTACTGCAACAAAAATTTTGGGTTACATCGAAATTCCAATAACTGTGAGTGGCTCCACTAAACCAATGCGGTTCCATATAGTCCCTAGATTACGAGAAGAGCTCTACCTGGGCATAGATTTCTGGGAGAAATTTGGTATTGTTCCTTCATTTGTTAGTGAACTGACTCGTACAGAGCCAATAACTTTAAATACACACAACCTCACCACTGATCAGCAACATGAACTGGATATGATCAAGGATTCTTTCCCGTCATTTGAAGTGTCTGGGCTCGGAAAGACTTCTTTGGTTGAACATGTCATCGATGTTGGTGATAGTGCACCTGTTAAACAGAGGCACTATCCCACATCGCCGGCTGTTCAACTAAAGGTTTATGCCGAACTCGACCGAATGCTTCAAATGGGCGTGATCGAAGAGAGTAACAGTTCTTGGTGCTCGCCATTGGTTTTGGTACAAAAAGAATCTGGTAAAAACAGATTATGTATTGATAGCCGTCGTGTCAATTCACTAACTAAAAAGGACGCTTACCCACTTCCCTTGATTGATGGCTTACTAGGTCGTCTAAATAGCACAAAGTACATTTCAAGTATTGATCTCAAAGATGCTTTCTGGCAGATTCCTCTGACAGAAGCATCTAGAGACAAGACAGCCTTCACAGTGCCTGGTCGTCCATTGTATCAATTCCGGGTTATGCCCTTTGGATTGTGCAATGCTCCCCAAACAATGTGTCGGCTAATGCACAAAGTGATACCACATCAATATCACGAAAATGTCTTTGTTTATTTAGATGATCTATTGGTAGTCTCTTCCACGTTCCAGGAACATATGGAATTGCTGTCCAAAGTCTCTTCATTGTTAAGAGCGGCTGGGTTAACAATAAACCTTGTAACATTTTGAAACTTTTCAAAAAAAACTATCATTTTTAATTTATTTTACCGGATAACTCAAAAATTATTAAAAACTGAAACACTGAATTTAGCACCAACAAGAATCAACCTGGAAATCTCTTTTATCTTTGAAACTACAGAAACATTGACTATTAATTTACTAACGTTAATTTATCAAAAAAACAAAATCAAAATTTATACAATTTAAAAAAAATAGCTTACATTAATAGCTGGTGTTGAATGGTGTTTCATTTTGTATTTCATGCATCTTCATTTATCTTCTGATAATTCCCTTTATTAGTAATTCACACTGATATTTGATTTAAAATAGTAGATATTGCAGCTTTCTTAAGACAACTCCTTATCATTGAAGTTGATCTACACAATTTTCCTCCAAAACACTGCGATCAAATTACATCATTGGCGTTATAACAACTATGTTTACTCAATTTTTTTTCCCAGACCATGAAAAGAAACTCAGATGAATCATGAAACACTTCATCATTGTGATTTTGTTTCAAATCAATTCAATTCTGCACGAAATTAAACAAAATAACAGTTCCAGCACAACTGTTTTATTTATGAAATGATTCATCCATCAATCATTTCTCACAAAAAAACTTAGTAGTACATCAAAAAAACAAACAAACGAAAAAAACTTTGATGACACATTAAAAGATAATTTAATTTTTTGAAGTGAAAACTTCTTTAGTATCGTTGTGATTTTAAACTGGATGAAACGAAATTTTAACAGTAAAAAGAGACAGTGAATATTTTTTAATATTTTCCTTTTTTTACTTATTATTTTGGTGGTATGTATTATGTTTGTTATTATGTTGAAAAAAAAAATTTTATTATGAAATTTTAAATTTTATTTGGTTATGTTTATGTTTAGAAGACAATAAATTTATTTTTGTATTGTTTTCGTAATTTTATTAGGAAAAATAGATAATATTTAATAATTCATAAAAAAAACGTAATTAGTTGATAAGGTAAGTATTATAAAACTGTTTGATTTTTGTATAAAAGAAAATATTTTATGTTTTTTTGTAAGAATTTTATTTATATTATAAATTTTACGCAATTTCGGTATGAAGTCTAATAAAGAAATGGATTAATGTCGATTTTATGTTAAATAGATTATTAATTATGAAAATAAATTTTTACAAAAATGAAATTGTTTTTGATGATTATTGATGATTAAAATGCAGGAACAGGAAAAACAATTCACACGTGGTAAAAGTGAAACCTTCAAAAATTTTGGCTTCAAGATATATAATGAGACGAATGTAAAATGTCGGGAAGAGGATAATTGCAGGTTTTAGTCATGATCCTATTGATACAAAGTTTGATAATTATTTTACATTTTATTCGTATATATTACATAGATTTATTCAAACTCAGAGCTTATATTTTCAATATATGATACAAGAGGCTTATGGTAACTAAAGTATGAAATAAATACTTTGGTCTTAATATGGTCAATATATCTTTGGAATACTGCGTCAATTACTGTTTTTGATCTTGTTGTTGATACAGTGCGAATGAAACACTGTATTCCAAAGATATATTGACCATATTAAGACCAAAGTATTTATTTCATACTTTAGTTACCATAAGCCTCTTGTATCATTTATCGAAAATATAAGCTCTGAGTCTGAATAAATTTATGTAATATATACGAATAAAATATAAAATAATTATCAAACTTTGTATCACTATGGTCTATGATCATGACTAAAACCTGCAATTAAACCTCTTCACGAAATTTTACATTCGTCTCATTATCTTGAAGCCAAAATTTTTGAAGGTTTCACTTCTACCACGTGTGAATTGCACACATGTTCCGATTTTTTCTTTAATTTTAATCAAAAATCACCATAAAATCATTTCACAATCTAATCATTTAAATTTAAATAAACGTTATATTCATTTGATTTTAAAAGTTATACTAATTAACTAATTACCCAATATAATACATAATATTAAATAGACTTTAATATATGTCTTAATTGAATTGGTTTCAATATTATACTCATCCATTTGATTAAAAATTCTTCTTTTTTATTTTGATTTTCCTTCCGATTTGAATTCCCCCACCAAGAGAAAACAAACTAAAAATACAGTGGTACCTCTGTAATGAGTCCACCGTTACAAAGCCAGAAGAACCGAGGACAATGATGGAGGCTACATCATTGTCCGCTGATTCTTCCTGGAAGGAGGACTCATCACAAAGGCACCACTGCACTTCTCAATCCACCCCCCCCCCCCCCGGTGAAAAAATTCAAATCAGAAAGAAAATCAAAATCTTCACGTAAAATACAAAAAATGTAACTTATTTATTCAATTTCAGATATGCTGAAATTCAGAATTATATATATACCTAAAACTATTTATTGACGACACACCCCTATGGAAAAAATATTTATTTATTTTAAAATTTGAAAAAATATTTAAAGATGTTTATTTATTATGTGGTCCTCTTAACTCAAAATATTTATTTATCCTTTTAACAAAACAAAGAATATTTATTTAACTCTTGATGTCAAGCGTATTTAATAAAAATTTATCTATTTACTTAATTACCTAAAATTATTTAAATTTAAAGAAAAAATTATTCTATTTAATAAAAAAAATTTTTTTTATTTATTTAATTTTCAAAAAAAATTTGTTTTATTTATTTTATTTTTATTTAATAAGATAAGAGATTCCCAAAGTCAAGATTCGTCTGGAGACAATTTAAAAAGGTAAGTATGGCTACAATATCCATATTGTTTAAATTTGAATTCCCGCGCTCGCGAGCCCACTCCAACAATGCATGTGAGAACTGACTAGAAAAGCCCCTAACGACCAGATTCTACAGAACAGTTTCTCCCCAACCTAATAAAAACAATCACAACTGTCACGATTAGACCTTAAGTCCATTTCTACTGACCCAGTTGTGCTTGTTTAACCTAAAAATAAATTACAACTAAACCTAATGCAAAAGTTGAAGAACGCTCCCGAGCACCAGACTTCAAATCCCAAACTCTATGAAAAATTGTTTTATTGGAAAGCTAAATGTAAAAATAGAAAAGTTCTTGAATTTGTATGAGGTGAAGCCTCTGATCCTGAAAGCAAAATATAATTGGTTCTTCTCTTCATTACACCGAAGAAGCCTCTGAGCAAAGAATGGTACTACTGGTTTGCACCTAAGTACAAACACAGCAACACCACTCCTCGTCCCTGAGAACTTCCTCGCTGAATGAAGAGAAGAAACCAATGTTCTTCGATCGCATAACCCCGATGGTCATAGGCGACCTAGGAACGTCATTATCGTTAAAGGGAGAAGCCCCATGGATGGCTTGTTAGGCCTACCGCTAAGAAAGAATTTTAATTACACATAGTAAACATTTATCAAAAAATTTGACAACTATCAAAAATATATAATTAATTCTAATTAGTTCTAAACAACCTAAACTATAATATTAAGTATGAAACATATATTTAAATACACAGAAGTTAATTTTAAATATAACAATTGATTTGATTAGGAAATCTATTCCGAAACAAGAACCCTAAATTTCCATTAAATCAACCGATGACTAATTGAATTTTATTTCATATAAGTCATCGGTCAAGAAAACAAAACGAGAAAATTATTATTCATCTCAAAATAGATTTAAAATCAAGAAACATTATTTTGTTTTTGTTTAATATCAAAAAAAAAACAATAATTTATAAATTTTCAGCTGAAATGCTATATACAATACAAAAAGTATTTCAAGACTATCACAAACAAACCGTAAAACTGGTTTTGACAAAAAAAAAATCTTTATGCCGGTTTCAATATATTTTAATATAAACATTTATTGCGCAAATACTGCTAATAAAAAGATTTTATTTGCACCAAAAAAATATATGAATACACAGGACTAATTGACAACCCAAAACCAGTTGACAACGCCTATAATCAAAAAAATATACCTTTAACAGAAAACCTAAAGGGTCCCTTTTGTTCGGCGCTACGTGTAACATTTTGAAACTTTTCAAAAAAACTATCATTTTTAATTTATTTTACCGGATAACTCAAAAATTATTAAAAACTGAAACACTGAATTTAGCACCAACAAGAATCAACCTGGAAATCTCTTTGAAACTACAGAAACATTGACTATTAATTTACTAACGTTAATTTATCAAAAAAACAAAATCAAAATTTATACAATTTAAAAAAAATAGCTTACATTAATAGCTGGTGTTGAATGGTGTTTCATTTTGTATTTCATGCATCTTCATTTATCTTCTGATAATTCCCTTTATTAGTAATTCACACTGACATTTGATTTAAAATAGTAGATAGTGCAGCTTTCTTAAGACAACTCCTTATCATTGAAGTTGATCTACACAATTTTCCTCCAAAACACTGCGATCAAATTACATCATTGGCGTTATAACAACTATGTTTACTCAATTTTTTTTCCCAGACCATGAAAAGAAACTCAGATGAATCATGAAACACTTCATCATTGTGATTTTGTTTCAAATCAATTCAATTCTGCACGAAATTAAACAAAATAACAGTTCCAGCACAACTGTTTTATTTATGAAATGATTCATCCATCAATCATTTCTCACAAAAAAACTTAGTAGTACATCAAAAAAACAAACAAACGAAAAAAACTTTGATGACACATTAAAAGATAATTTAATTTTTTTCTTTAATTTTAATCAAAAATCACCATAAAATCATTTCACAATCTAATCATTTAAATTTATATAAACGTTATATTCATTTGATTTTAAAAGTTATACTAATTAACTAATTACCCAATATAATACATAATATTAAATAGACTTTAATATATGTCTTAATTGAATTGGTTTCAATATTATACTCATCCATTTGATTAAAAATTCTTCTTTTTTATTTTGATTTTCCTTCCGATTTGAATTCCCCCACCAAGAGAAAACAAACTAAAAATACAGTGGTACCTCTGTAATGAGTCCACCGTTACAACCTCAAGAAAAGTAAATTTGTTCTGAGAGAGGTGAAATACTTGGGATTTTTGGTTGGTGAAGATGGACTTCGAATAGATCCAGATAAGGTAAGAGCTGTAGCAGAATACCCAGCTCCATCTACAGTAAAACAAATACGACGTCTTTTAGGAATGGCTGGTTGGTACCAACGTTTCATACCAAATTATGCAAGCGTGGTATCACCAATTACCGATTTATTAAAGAAAAGTTCTGGGAAATTGAAATGGACATTGGAAGCGCAAGCTGCTTTCGAAAATTTAAAACGATTGTTGACTACAGCACCGGTATTAGTAAACCCTGACTATAATAAAGAGTTCTTTATTAGATGCGATGCGAGTCTGACAGGGATAGGTAGTGTGTTGTATCAGGTTGATACTGACGGACAAGAGTGTCCGATAGCCTTCATGTCGAAGAAACTAAATAAAGCTCAGAGAAATTATTCGGTTTCTCAGCTTGAATGTCTTGCGGCAATTCTGAGTGTGAAGAAATTCAGGGGCTATGTTGAAGGTCACCGATTTACGATTGTGACCGATCACTCAAGTCTGAAGTGGCTTATGTCACAGAAAGGCTTGAGTGGTCGTCTGGCTAGGTGGAGCCTAAAACTCCAACATATGGATTTTACCATTGTCCACCAAAAAAGGTACCCAAAATATAGTCCCTGATGCTCTATCTCGTCTATATGACGATACACACGAGGAATTGACGGAAGCATTAACACATCACATTAACGACATTAAAATCGACAATGAAGGTTATCGGCACAACGAATATACGGAGATGATAGCTAAAGTTCAATCATCACCAAAGGACTTTCCTTCAGTCAAAGTCGTGGATGATAAGCTATACATTCGTATTGAGCCAAGACCTGATGCAATACCCAACGATGTTCCTGTGTGGAAACTCTGGGTACCAAAACCGATGACTTCCAACATGATTCAGAAACATCATGATGATAGTACTGCTGCTCATGGAGGTGTTAAAAAGACTTTAGAATTACTTCGACGTCTTTATTATTGGCCGGGCATGGCGTCACAGGTACACAACTATGTTGTGTCCTGCGACACATGTAAACAAACAAAAGCCACGAATCAGATATTGCGTCCTCCGATGCAATATCAATTCGAAACAGCACGTCCATGGCAGAGAGTCTATATAGATTTTTTGGGACCGTACCCTCGTTCTACACTTGGGAATACGGTGTTATTGATAGTTCTGGATCATGCTACGAAGTTTGTACTACTGAAACCACTTAGAAACGCAACTTCATTGAAGGTGAATGCTTTTTTAAGGAATGAAGTGTTTCTTACATATGGGGTACCAGAGTTTCTGCACAGTGACAATGGTAAACAGTTCACTAGTAGGAACTTTCAAAGTCTTTTGTCAGATTTCGGCATTAAACACATTAGGACCGGTGTCTATAGTCCTCAAAGCAACGCGTCAGAGCGGGTCAATAGGTCAGTTCTAGCAGCAATTCGAGCGTTCATAAAAGGTTAACATACCAAGTGGGATTCACAAATTGGTGAAATCGCATATGCACTGCGGGCTGCAGTACATTCAGCTACCAAGTACTTACCGTACTATCTATTATTTGGTCAACATCCAATATCGGATAGAAATACTTACCAATTGTTGAGATCACTACACCAGCTTGGTGAGGATACTGGTGAGGAATTAAAACGCTCTGATCATTTGACTCTGCTCAGGAACCAGGTTCAACAAAATTTAAAAGCAGCTTACAAAAAATCGCAACATCAGTACAACCTGCGATCTAAACTACGGACTTTTCAACCACAACAACGTGTGTTTGTACGGCAACATCATTTGAGTGACGCTACAAAAAAATTCTCGGCAAAATTGGCTCCAAAGTTCTTACCTGCAATGATTAAGACTAAGATTGGAAATGTACTCTACGAGTGCATAGATATGAGCGGTAAGAATCTTGGAGTCCATCACGCGAAAGACATCAGGGAATGATGTCTTTTCGTTAGGTAGGGTAGTTCCTCTGTCTGGTTGTTGTCTCTGGGGTTCACATCTCCCGTGTCATGCTTACTGGTTGTATCGAGGTGTCCATAGTGCTGACGTTCGGATGGATGGTCGGTCTCAGTACTCAGTGAAGTTCCTAGGGACTTCATGAGTGTTGGAACCGGTCATCGGTCTTGACGCCAGTGACTGTGGGTATCTCGATCCCAGATACAGATTAGTTGTGGGAAGTAGTTCGGTGGTTTCTGACGTAGAGGGGGTGACGACGTTATTGTGATTTCAACGGTAAATACCTTGGTTTTTACCTTGAATTCATGGTGTAACGTCCGCTATATTCGCCTAAACAACAATAAAACCAATTCATCTTCTTTTTCTAATTCAATAAAAATGTATTTCATTAGTTTCAGTTCATTTTTTTTTCATTGATAATCATTTTAAAATTTTCTAATACTTAACGGCTAGTTAAATTTCGAATATACTATAAAAAAAAAACGAACGTACCCAATTTTATTTCCAATTCTAACGAACAGATGTCGTTACTAACTTTTGCTGAATCTTGGTATTACACGATTTTGATTTTCATTAGAAGATGTCAAAACAAAAAATCACATTTTTTTGTTTTAAAATGAAGTCGATGTTTTTAAGAAAAATTTGATGTAATTCATTCCGGTTTTAGTTTTTAAAAAGATCACATCTACTCAATATAAAAGTGATTTGACGAAGGAAATTTTCCTTGATTTTATAAAAATAATTATAAAACCTTGATTTGTGAATTTCAAATAAAAAAAAATAAATTAAAACAGTATCAGTTTATAATTGTAATATTTTATTTATTTGTCAAAAATATATTTGTGAAAGTGTACAGGGTTGTAAAAGAGCGTACCAGAATTTGGTCCGGGATTGAAAATACATGTGCTAACCAGATAAAGTTGATTTAACCGAGTATTGGTTAACCTCCACAATGTTCTTACCTGAAAATAATAAAAATAAAAAACCATTAATATCATATGAAGTAGAAGTAAACTAAAAATAAAACTAATTTATGAGCAGTCCAGTAGACATATTAAATATTATCACGGAGTCGGATTATGTATGTCCATCAACATAACTACACATCAGAACAATACCAAATTGAAGTTCACAATAACACGGAATGTAACAACGTGGGATGGTGATGAAACTATACTGGAAGTGAATGGGGTCCACCAATCAACAGTTAATTTAAGGTATTTTAGATTCAAGATATATTAATTTTTGTTTAATTATTTTTTTCTTTGGAATGTTAGGATAAAGCTAACAAAATAATAAGAGATTCCCAAATTTAAGATTCGTGCAGGGACAATCCGTATCCCGGGAGTAATCTCCTTGGTTTTATTTTGTTTTGATACTATTGGTATAAAAGTCCAAGCTATTATATAGCTACTCATAATATATGGTTAAACAAACTCAAAAGACTTTTCCATAAGCACCGAAATAGAGTAAATGCAGAATATCACGAACTGAAATCAAGAATAGACTGCCTCAACGTATGCCTGAGAAACAGAATAGCAACGGAATTAAACGAAAACTTCCGAAAAAAACTAAGTTCTATAAAACCATCCCCTCAAGCCTATAGAGAAATTGACAGACTAACAGGAAGGAAACGCCAGAAACATAATATAATATCAGATCCCATAACTGATGGGAACAACACCTATATAGACGTACATGAAAAACTCCAGGCTTTTGAAACTTATTTTAGAGACCTTTTTACAGAAAAAACACCAACATTTAACAACTCGACGGTAAATGAAGCAAGCGCGACATGTGACAATCTCGATACCGAAGCTCCCATTCAACTTAAAACCTTTTCCCAGGACAACCTGGCCACAGATCCGGGTAACCTCGAAATTTTTTGCAACAAACCCGAAATTGAAGCCTTAATTAAAACAATGAATAATAAGAAATCGGCAGGCCCTGACAAAATATCAAATTTCATTATAAAAAAATCGGTTAAACAAATATCAGAAATCCTTACGATCATCTTCAACAATTGTATTAACAATGGCTACTTCCCCACCGCATGGAAGATAGCGAAACTTTTTCCAATCCCTAAATCAAACAGCGCTAGAAATATCAGCGAATTTAGGCCAATTTCTCTACTTCCAAACTTAGGCAAAATACTCGAAAGAATAATTCTCCAGAAACTATCATCCTTCTCTGAAGAATCACCTGGGCTAATACCAGAAGTACAATTCGGCTTCAAAAAAAGTCACTCAACCGAACACGCTCTGTTATGCCTACACGACTTAATCTCTACAGGTCTTAACAACAAAAAATGTACGGTGGCCTGCTCACTAGACCTGGAAAAAGCATTTGACTACACCTGGCCCAAAGGTCAAATTCATAAGCTATCGAAAGCCAACACCCCTGCGTTTCTGATTAAAATAATTAAAAATTTCCTCTCAGATAGAAAATTATTCATCGAAATCAATAAATCTGGCTCAAACTTAATAAATGTCAACTCTGGTGTCCCACAGGGGTCGATTTTAGGTCCATGGTTGTTCAACCTATCAATCCACGATATTCCTACCTCCTCAGAAGATGACTCAAAAGCAGTACTATACGCAGACGATACTTTACAACTAGCCCAAGACGAACGTCCGCATGCAGCACTTAACAAACTCAAAAAACACCTCGAGATCGTTACCAACTTTTACAAGACGTGGGGCATCAATATAAATGCACACAAAAGCAAACTGATATGCTTCAGAAATGCCAGTGGAAAAGAACACCACCTGGCCGTCAGAGAAAGTAAATACCTCACTATCAAAATTGCAAACAGGGAAATAAAACCCTCTAACACCATCAAATACCTTGGAGTCAACCTACAAAATAAGTTTTGTTTCAATCCACATGCCAGAATGTGTCTTAACAAGGCCAAATACGCTCTATCCTTGCTTAAACCTTTAATATCCTCAAGAAGTGTAGAACCCCGTACCAAATTAATGATGTACAAAACCTTGATCAGACCCATATTAACATACGCCTTCCCAATTTGGTTCACCATAAGTCCTACAGTTTCTGAAGAGATCCAAATTTTCGAAAGAAAAGTTCTGAGAAGCTGCACATCAAAATTCAGAAGGAACAATAAAAAATACTTTCGAAACAAAATAATATATGAAAACGCGAATATCACACCGATTATCCAATACGCTATTAACATGTCTATGAGCAGATTAAATAAACTCCAATTCCACCCTAACTCCCTAATGAAGCAGATATATGACAATAACATTTCAACACCACTCTTGGGAAACAACTATTACATGTCTCCAATCAGCCTAATAAATCCTGACTCGACCTCCATATTACAACCTGTAGCTAACAGTAACAAAATCGAATTCTACCTTACTAAAGGTAACAATATCCATAGAGGTTAATTTTCCTCACACTAAAAATGGGGGTGCACCATACACCTTTCTGATTTCCAGATATGTAAATTTTATATAAATTTCCCTCCCATGTAAATAAATCCGCACATCACCATCCTCCTCCTTTCTCCTTCTCCTCCTGATTTACCATTGTATATCTAGGTTAAGTTAGATTTAAGTTAATTAATTTTAAAGCACTGGATGCTAAACCGAATGACTATAAAGCCATGAGCAAGCCTTACTGAAATAAAACCAAATTAAGCTCCATAATTCGGAAACAAAAAATTAAAATGTTAAATTGTTAATACAATTTCATAAATATAACAAATGGCCACACTAGACACCATTTTGTCAGTGTTTAATATTTTTGATATGTCAAAAAAAAGATGTTTGTAAATTTACAGTGTAACTTGGATAGTATTTTAAGACTCAATAAACCAAATTGAAAAATAACCTCATTTTAAAGTGTTGGTTTAAGCCGGGCATTCACATACAACAGAAACAGAAACTGAAAACTATTCAAAATTCAAAACTCCTTTAACTCTTTTATCAAAATTCAAAACAATAATTAATATTATGTGACGGTTTCCGGTCATGTGACAGCTTCTGAAACAGAAAGAATTAAATTTTAATTGTTTCTGTTTCAGAGAAAACAGACGAATTTCCAGTTTCTGTTTCTAAATTCGGTTTCTGTTTCAGTTGCTGTCAAATTTGTATGAAGTTCTGTTTCTGTTTCTGTTGTATGTGAATGCCCGGCTTAATACCGCGTTTCTATCGTTGTATTATAATATGTACAATTATTTAAAAACCAACAAACACAATAATGAAAAATATGTGTAAAATAGTTGTAAAACTATAAATAATATAATATTTCCTGAATACTTACTTTCACTTAATAATGGTTGGCAGATGTCTATTGACTGATAATTTAAATCAAACTACACATATAGTGACGTGACATGACATGTTTTGACCCCCCTCTCCCTCGTAAAACAAATTGTCACAAAATTAAGACCCCCCCCCCATAATGCGATAGGTAATTTAGGTACAGCCCCCAAGAGATGAAAACGTTGCTTTTTCGTGAGTGATGTTTTTGTTCACGAGACGCGTTAGCGTCGAGGGAGACCATTTCACGAACGTAAAATGTGTAAATAAAAATTCGTTCCTGAAAGTTTCTAGTTTTAGGAGTTTGTCGTATTTCCCAACTGTAGCACAACTCAAAAAAATTGCCAGTCTGGCATCGGAGTTAATATCTGTACTCTCATCAACTGCCAATGCAAGCACTTCAACCGCATGAAGATCAAATTTTAACTATTCAGAAATATTTTCACGTATTTTTATGAACTGTTTTTGAAATATGCTTTTGTATAAATTTAAATGGCACATTTGCAGCAGTTTTTTTCCGGGAATACATCTATTATTTGAGAAGAAATTTTGGTAATAATATTACAGTTGTATTGGATAGTTATCATGAACAAAGTATGAAGGTGGTAGAAATAAACGGTCGTTTACAAAAGTTTACCTCATAAGAATACTGTTACGATTCAGAAAAATCTAGACGATTACGGTCACTTCCAGGAAAATAAAATCAACAAAACACAACAGACAAATTAATGAAATAAATATTGTTGTTGTTGTCTCTTCTTAGAAGTGGGGTCAACATAAACGATTTTATGAATCAAATCAACATAACGTAAAATAATCGAATATTCTAATATTTTCTCAAGGTTTCTGGAAAGTGATGTCGAATTATCTAGAAGTATTGCAGAAGGTATATAAGAAAATTACCTATTGTAGTTTTGAATTAGTTTATTTTAAACCTGCGATAGTGAAGTTAAAATTATAAAAGTGATCTTTAAATTAGTTTTTGTGTAAAGTTATAAGTGTAATAAAGTTATAAGTGCCATTGAGTAGAAATATTTGGTGTATTATTTTGAACGTGGTGAACTGGAAATTTCTACAATAAACCGTTGGAGTTCTGAAGCTGTTGAAAGAATATTCTAGTTAGGAATATTATTTGCTGTATTGTTTTCCTATTGTTGTGGAACAATTAAGTTGTTGAATACTTAATAAAACCTGGTGTTTGTGCTTACTAATCAGTGATCGAACTCAGGAAGAGATTGGGGATGGCGTTTATCGAATTGTGAGTTAGGCCAATTCGAAAGAAGGTTGGAAAAACGTAACAATACATTAGAATTAACTTTGCAGCCAGCTTTGCAAAATTAACAATTAGCTTTGCAAAATTAATGAAATTATTATTGAATTTGTAAATGATTACTTTTAGAACAAAATTGAAATAGTCCTCGCGTTACAACCTTGAATAACTTACGATGCAGTTACGAGATTTTATGAAACTTTTTAGAACGCCGAAATGAAGGTATATACGAAAATTCAGCTTATTATCTCTCATTCCGAGGTTGACCCCCTATTTTTGCTAAAATGACTGGACTACCACCGATCTTTTTAATTAAAATTTACATAATCTCTCGGTCGAACAAATAATCGAGTACAAATAGTCAAATTCTCCATCTCCTATTTCTTTTAGGTAGATTTCATATAAAAATCTACCTATTGCAATGGGCTTCATCTCGGAATTTCGGAAAAATTTTTGTGCCAAACGACTATATATGAAAAGCGGAGACGAAAAAACAAAAAAAAAAAAAAATTTATATATATATATATATATATATATATATATAAACGATATGAGATATAACGAAAACGACCGGCACTCTCACGGTCGCATTTGTTGAGTTAGATCAAAAAAATTTTCTGTACTTGTGTGTTATATTAATATCTTGGACAAGTTCGTGAATCAGCAAAATCCGACACGTGGTTAAGAAACTAGAGGCTTTTTTCTGAAAAAAATTGATTTTTTAAAACCGTTATAACGGCCGTTTGGATACTAATATTTCAAAAAATTTAACAAATTTAGAATCTTTGGAATCTTTTTTATCAATTTGTTTTAAAAATAGACCTCTGCAGTTAGAGGTTCCTGAGTGAGTGGCTCCAACAAAAAAGTTTGCAAAAAAAAATTTTATTTTGAAACAACCGGCACTCTCACGGTCGCATTTATAAGGCCAGATCAAAAAACCTTTTCTAAAAATGTGCGTTTTATTAATATCTTGGACAAGTTCGTAAATCAGCTCCATCCAACACATGGTTAAGAAACTAGAAGCTTTATACTAGAAAAAAACTGTGTTTTTTAGATCCGTTATAACGGCCGTTTGGATTCTAATATTTTTAAAAACTTCATAAATTTAGAATCTTTAAAACCTTTTTAATCAGTTTCTTTAAAAAAAAAGGCCTCTGCAGTTGGAGCTTTCTGAGTGAGCGGCTCCAACAAAAAAGCTTGTAAAACACAAAATGCGTTTAAATCAACCGGCGCTCTCACGGTTGCATTTGTGGAGCCAGATCAAAAATCCTTCCGTAAACATGTGTGTTTTATTAATATCTTGGACAAGTTCGTAAATCAGAAAAATCTGACACATGGTTAAGGAACTATAGGCTTTATACTAGAAAAAAAGTGGTTTTTTTAATCCGTTATAACGGCCATTTGGATACTAATATTTTTAAAATCTTCATAAATTTAGAATTTGTGGAAACATTTTAATCCGTTTCTTATAAATATAAACCTCTGCAGTTAGAGGTTTTCGACGTGTTGGCTTCAACAAAAAAGTTTGCAACAATCCCCAACTACAATTTCCCAAAACCTTATAACAGTCAATGTCAACCTTATAACAGTCAAAAAAATAAAAGATTTGAATAGAAGAAATTAATTTTTTTTCTTAGAAATAAACTATTTTGATATTTTGCAGTAATTGCACGACATATGATATAGAGTAGGTTTGTGTCATAAATTGTCACACACATGTTCTGTGGTAGATTTGATATTTGTTTGTTGCAAAATTGGATAGATATAATTTTGCTTGTAGGTAGCTAACTTTCTTTTTAAAATTTGTTTGATATCTGTTTGAAATTAGTTTGTTTTGTTTAAACTAATCTAATACATCAGATTCTACTGGAACACAAAACTGTCTGATCTCGAAATCTACCTATTTCTAGCGGATATACGTGCCGCTTGGACTTTTTTTATTGTACTCTTCATCGTACACAAATTTAAAAATTTTCCTGTATCATCTCAAATATAATGCAAGTCAACCATTTCTATATATCATCTTAATAAACAATTTCTTTACAGCTACAGATAATAATTCTACATTCCATAAATTTGACCAACCGTAGTCCGTATTATATCTACATATAACACTATGACCAAGCTTTACCAACAAAAATGTTCATCATTTATGTAGACAGAAACATATATTATTAATTGATATTGTGTGACGCAACAAAGCAATTAACTGAGAAAATGTAAAATATTATTGACTGACTTGTAGCACACATAAATATTTTATCTCTGTTGAAATGAATTATTTTAATTTGAAGAGCGCAACCGAATTAATTAGCAAATCAAAGCGAATTACTTTAAATATGAATATTCTTATTTTAGAGTAAAACTCGAAATAGCCCGTCGTCAAACGACTAATAATGTCATAGTTGATCCTCAATTAAAAGGGATCTATACGACAAATCGAACAGAACAGAACTGCCTGGCTTGTCAAAAGGTAAAATATGCTTGACATACTCATTACTCAATCTTCTTTGGGAATAACTATCCCTCAACTTCTCAAAGATTTGCCGTGATTTATATGGACATTATTGGTCCACTCTCTTACGAGGACAAGCGCTATTATGTCACTATTATTGACCACTACACTCGACGGCCTGAAACTATTACCGTCTCTGCTATATCCGCTGAATTGGTCTTGCTTGGTCATCGCTTTATTGCAATTTGATTGCTCGTTTCGGAGTATTCCTTCAGTAACGGTCACTTATCAGGGCGCCCAATTTGAATCCAATATTTTTAGTAAGTTGTTTAATCTTATCGGGTTCAAACATAAACATAAACGGACTCATCTAACGTTGTCACCGAACTGAACGCGAACTACTCTCGGTGGAGATTTTCAATCTTAATAAGTTGTCGAAGAGTATTCAAAGGATGATGAAATGGAGGTGGATGAGGATGACGATGGTATCAATGATGTTGATATTGTTAAAGATCTAGACTTAGATGATTGGAATTAATGATTTGTTATAAATTTTGTTAAATATTTTTTAATTTAAATAAATATTTTTTGACGCATCAAAAATATGCAATAATTGTCTATTCCCAGAAGTTTTCTGACTCCTCCCGTTCGGCAAAAAACTATCATAAAGACCTCCTAAAGGTAACTGTTTTTAGATCTGACATTCAAAATAGTTATCCCAAAGATAGCATAAAGATACCAGAAAACCATCTAATGCGCCGCCTGCTGACATCTTTTAGATCTCTACGAAAAGATATCAGAGATATAACATTTTTCAGAGTTCCGAATGATAACATTTTAGAGATATCAAGAAGATTATTAGGTTAGGGTTAGGTTAGGTTATTTTTAATAATTAAAAATATTATTAGATAAAATACTTCTTCATTTTGTTTTTTATTAATTTTATCATTGAATAAATATATAAGGAAGTGTCGCTACGTGTACGTACACAAATAATCGGTGAAGCATTTTTTTTTTAAATTTTTTGTTAAGTTTGCCAATCTGTCAATGTCATTTCATTTGTTTACGTCGTATTTCAAAACAAACTAAAGAGTTTTTTTCTGTATTTTGTTCTTAAAGTATTGAATTGTAATTCAGTTTTATACAAATTAGTATTTAAACTGTTTTTTTTACAAGAATTAATTGTGTTTATACAGTTATTTATTCATAAAAATGGCGTACTGCATCAAAACATGTAAAAAAATTGTCAACATTCCAAAGCATTTTGCTGCTAAAATTACAATTATCCGAAAAAGATATTTTGATAAAAAATGTTAAAGAAATAATTTAGTATATATTTTTAATATATTTACCCTAAGTTTGTGTCACAAAATTAATGATTTTCTAATTTAATTTTTTACTTAATTTTTCAAATGTAAGTTTGCCAAAATGTCAAAACAATTTTGTTAGACACACGCCCATTCACAGGGATTGTATAAATTTATTGTTTGTTATGAAAAATGTGTGTAAAAAATATAAAATTGAATATGATTTAAAGTTTAAACGGATTTGATCTAAAAATTTTAATAGTGAAATATATTGTTCAATTCAAACCAGAGATGGGTAGGTCGCAAACGTTACGTCGCAAATTACGTTTTCGACGCGTCGCAAACGTATTTGTTACTCTGCTTTTGCGACGTCATTTGTTACGTTTGCGACGTTGTTATTTTGTCATGTAAAATCACTATTTGTAATTTACTTTGTTAGAATTTAAATTTAAAATTAAACAGGTGTTATTCAAATATATTTTTACTATTAAATAATATCACATATTTTTAGCAAGTTAGCATATAGATTATAACATATAGATTATAGATTAGCATAAAGATTATATTTGCCGTATAAGAAATACAACAAGTGTTTCAAATACCGATCATACCAATCGTTTTTAGTATTAATTGTGGTATTTTTCCATCCATCAATTAGTAGAACAAAAATTTTGCTTATTTTATTCCGCTTTTGAATACAGTCTCTAATATTGTGGTAGATAGAGTTTTTCACGTGATTTGAACATATGATGAACGAAGTTTTTTTAATGAATTTTAGAGTGGTCAGATTCCACAACACAAAGGGATTATTGGATTTAACCTTCATCTATTTTCTGTTGTTTTTTAAATTTAGTGTGATTGCGTTCATATATTCCATGGAAGATTGCAGTCCATATGAATCCAGTCATATTGTACACTACAAGAGACTTCGAAGCTAGTCTAAAATAAAAGAAAACTCTATATTCCAAAAACAACACAAATAGAAAGTGGCATACTGATGCTACGCAACCAGTCAATTAATCGACAATTTGCAACTCAATATTTTGTCGTTCAGATTCACAATCCGTTTCAATTTGTAATTCCATTGGGGTTGCTTTAGGGTTTTTGCAATTGTCATCAATGATTTGAATTATTTTTGTGCATATGTAACCCATTCAAATAAACAAAATATTGGTTACTTATATAGACTTGTAATAAATGAGATAAAAACTCAATTAATCACCTGTGAGCTGCTAATCTTTTTATAGCGGTATTTTAATCATATTTCTGCAAAAATCACATGAAGCCACATTCCTATTTTCTTGTTTAATAGAAATAAATTTTAAATCCTTCCACAATAAATGTAGAGGATGGATAACCGGTCGTTTTGAGTATTTAAATATTTTTATCAAAATGTTATATAATTACTTGTCTCTTTTTATTTAAATATGTTTATTTTATTTTAGCTTATTATAGACAAGAGAAGAATAAAAACTAAATAAGAATTAACATAAACTATTCAGTTTTGTTTTATTATTCATTCTTATTTAGTTTTTATTCTTCTCTTGTCTATAATAAGCTAAAATAAAATAAACATATTTAAATATTTTTATAAAATTATTTTTATAAAAAAGTGTGGTACTTTAACTTATTACTCAACACTGAAAAAAAAATTATTTTGAACTAAAAAATTGGGTTTGAATACAAAAACACGAGAAACTAGCTGTCAAAGTTTGCGACGCATTTGCGACGTTTGCGACGCTTTTGCGACACGTCACGTAACAAACTCTTTGCGACACGTCATTACCCATCACTGGTTCAAACATATATAACCATAAGGATTTTCAATTTATCTACGATTTTTATATATTTATTATTAGTTTATTAGTCGAAGTATGGTTATAAATATAAATTAAAATCGAATTTTTAAACCAATAGACAGTACAAGCTAATTTCGTCAATATTTAGGAACAGTCATCTTTTAAAGTGGGTTTAAAGGTACTTTGGAGTATTTTCAACCTATGCCAATTTCGTTATATTCAAAAAATGGCAACTGTTAGAAAAAACTGAATGCGATAGAGGTTTTAGATAAGTTTTTTATAGAAATTAGTTCATAGAAGTTTTGTAGTTAAATAAAAATATTTGCTTAGAGAGAGGACAGCTTTACAAATCTGTATTCGTAGCGATGTGTTCATTTGTATTGCTGGTAATGATGTTAGACTGTTGTTAGCGTGATACTATTGCTGAAGATGTTGGCACACAATTTTGCTTTTATGTATTTAATGTTTAAAAATATCGAGAAAAAAATTATTAAAATAAAATCAAAAAAATATATAACTTATTCATTATCTTTTATTTAAGTAGGAAACGGGTAAAAATACATTTTAAGACAAATTTTTCCTAAAATAACGATTAGTTTAAACGAGAAATAAATAAAATTTTGAATAAAATCTACTTATTTCAAAGAACAGTTCATGCTGCCACCTAAGTTATGTTTGTGTAACTATATATACAAATTATACACAGTACCACCCTACGATTAAATACAAACACCATCAAACGCACCAATACTATAAATTAGATACTTCACTCAAAAAGTCTACAGTTTACAGTTACGGGGGAAGTTACAGTTACAGTTACAGTTTACGGGGGAAGTAAAAAACGCCTAGGCGTTTAAAACGAATAGTGCGCCCACTGAGCGTTTTATTCAAATACTACGCCCAGGGCGTTTTAATAAAATAAAATTCAATGATGCATCAATTTTAATAGAAAATAATTTCATTATACAAATTAAAATCTGGTAACAGTTTTTTTTGATTTTTTTTTTTATCTGACATACCAAACGAACAAAAATTTGCTGTCAGATAAAAAAAAGTCAGACAAGTGCGAATAAAATTCGCTCGTCAAGGGTTCCGTGAATGTAAAAGAACACAATATCAAAAATTATTGACAAAAAGTTGTGTTGTAATGTCCTTATATTTTCAGACCATAGACACATAACAAAATAAATGTTAAATTGTAAATGTCAATAGTAAATTACAATCAAATCTACATTGATCAAAAATGGCAAAAAAAATGTTAATTCAGGTTAAATATTATCCATAGATGTTTTTGGTAACTTAAAAAAGATTCAATTACACCAGCTTGTAAATGGATTAAATTTGATTATTTTTTCGGTCAATCGAGTGTTGAAATTTAGGGGTGTGGAAAGGCTACATACTAAAAATATTTTTTTTTAATAACACAAAAACTCTGCATTGCAAAATTGTAAAAAAATTGTAACATTTCTTAAATTAAGTGCTCTTTCATATGACACCCCACTCATTTGGGTCAAAAATGGTTTTTTTCCCTCCCCACCATAGGCGTAACTAGGTAGGGGCCCAGAGGGCCCGGCCCCCCCTAGACGAATTTTGGCCCCCCCTAGAACACAAAGTTCATGAAGTATATATAACAGTTAGGGAAAATGAAAATGTATTTCTTTACTAAGGAATTTGGTGTTCAAAATTATTTCAAAACGTACAATAATATTATTCATGATATTATTCATATCACTGATCTTCATATAAATTTAATAAGGAAGTTTAATAATCACTACCAATAATATTGCCACAAAAGTATCTATAAAATGGTCATTTATCTTATCGGTTCACCATAGTAGCGAAGTTTAAAAAAGCAAACATTTTCTTTCCAACGTGTGATGTGCCAGATGTTAGAATGTCAAATGAATTCATAATTTCTGGAAAACCACACCTTCCAATTTGTTCAACGAAAAACATCGCAATAAGAACAATATAGACTTCGTTTTAAAAAAATACGGTCTCATTGCTCCATAAGACCTAAAACCACACCGAAACACAAACACTACTCGTAGTTTTAAGTTTGTTTGGCAAGATTACTTTTACTTAGGCGCCAGCCAATTTTTTTTAGTGTACTTTTATAAGCAAACTACAATATTTTTTTTTTGAAAATCAGTCCCGGGGACCAAGATATAGGCCTTTCAAACAAAAAATATCGTATAAAAATACACTTTTTTACCAAATGTTGCAATTTAAATGTTAGTTTTGATATACAATATCAAAGAATCAACATGAATAACTTAAAAAAAATAATTATAACCTTAGGGTCCCACGTTATGACCATTTGAGGCAAGATTGGACTTGATTGAACTTAGGCGCAAGTGGATTTTTTTTTGTTTTTTTTATCGTAAATTAAGAAAATTTAGTAAAAGGGACAGTTTTGATCTGTTTATCTTATAAGCACATAGGAAATAAAGCAAAAATTAAAACAACAGAAAAAATTCTTTTCAAAACTGTAATTTTGAATGGATTTTGCTTTTTTCAAAGGCCTGTATTTTGGACCTCGGGGCTGATATACAACTCGTTTTGGTTTTATTTGCTTCAGTGAGTGATTCTATATCAAATAAAAAAAATCTTGGCGCCTAAGTAGAAGTAATATCCCCGTTTGTTTGTATGACCATTAGCGAATTGACGACGGAATTCGAAGTCTGATGGATTTATTTTTGGAATTATCTGAATTTTGTATGGCTGAAAATGAAGATCGTTGAGCACAGTACTGCATTAAATGGTTGGGGGAGTGCATGATTACTGTAAACAATGAATTGTTATTTTTGAACTATTTTTTATTTTTATTTTTTCAATAGTTTTAGAGACTTGGAATGTAAAGTTTAATTTAGAAACAAGGAATGTTGATTTTGTATAATTTTTGTTTGTTTGAAAGTTACTAAGTGAGGATTTATAAAAACATCATACTGATATAACAATTTATAATTTTATATGATTTTTTTCAATTTTAATTTGTCAAACATGTCGATTTTAAAAAGAACATTTTTTTCTTTTAGTTTTATAATTTAAAGATTTATTATTTTCACAAATATATATCTAAATATAAACATAAATAACTGCAAACAACATAGCATAAATAACTGCATTCGAATCGGTAGATGCAGTAGCAACGACGTCAAAAGTGACACTAAACTACCGGCAATTTCACCGTTCATATTATATAGGTGCCGGGTCACAGTGGCGTTAAATGCAACTATATAGCGGACGGATTTTCTAGGCAAAGGACTGAACTCGATCTTCTACAAGAAATGGAAGCTCTAAGCGAGTCGTTTGCTCCGCTCAAACAACTAACTTATGACAAGGTTAAATGTGTAATCTATGGGTCGGTGGTCAAACACCATTAGCTGCAAGATAAGCAGGTAAATCTTTCCTAGACTAGACCTACAGCGTTCCAAAAAACTTATAACATTGAGTAGGCAGAAAATTAGTTCATTGTTAAAGTCATCACTGGTTACTGGATCCTTAGAAAGCACCCAAGTGTTAATTTGCAGGATCTGTAAGGAGGAGGATCAGCTGGAACCAGCGTTTCATCTACTTTGCACATGTCCAGCATTCGCCCATTATACGGCAAACTCATTTTGGAACGCACACATTTAAATATCTCACCGACCTGGATAATTTAAAAATCACGCAAATACTTAGCTTCATTAGAAGCTCCAAATGGTTCGAGTTGGGGAACGAGATCCTTTGGTATTACAACCGACGTATTTTGGTCTAAGTATATCGTCCTGATGTTGTGTTTTGGTGACAGTCACTCAACCTAACCTTACATAAATAATCTAGCAAAAAAATATAAATGACCGTAAATTTGAAAATTAACCTCAAATTGACACACCCGTTATGTATTAAAAGAAAGAAATAAAAACGGAAAATTTATTAATTATTTTACTCAGCAATATTATTGGGGCCAGGCCCACCCTAGAACAATTTCCTAGTTACGCCAATGCTCCCCACACCCATCCCATAAACACACAGAAATATAATTATTTGAGTCTTCGATATGATTTTCATTCAAAATTTACCAATATTCCTGTCTCTGTAAATATTTTCAAATTTTTCAGTCAGTCATCGTCGAAAGGTAGGCGGCGGCACGATCTGAATTTAGCCCTTTCTTATCCATAACTCAAAAACTGTGCTGTAGTTTTCATACAAAACTTACCAAATTTCCTAACTCTGTGAAATTTTCCAATTTTTTCTGTCATTTAGTGTCGAAACGTATGGAGAGGGACGGTCTGAATTTTGCACTTTTTCAACAGTAACTCAAAAACTGGGCAACGCAAAATTCTAAAAAAAACTGCAACGAATTTTAAATTAGATGTTCTTTCAAATGACACCCCCCTCGCTTGGGTAAAAAAAAGTTTTTTTTACCCCCTCTACCCCGGTCTTCTAAACACACAGAAATATAATTATTGGAGACTTCGCTATAGTTTTTGTACAAAATTTGCCAAATTACCTAACTCTGTGAATTTTTACAAATTTTTCTGTCTACCAGTGTCGAAACGTATGGGGGGGAACGGTGTGAATTTGCATTTTTTTCACAATAACTCAAAAACTGGGCACCAAAAAATTCTAAAAAAAATTGCAACGAATTTTAAATTAGATGTTCTTTCAAATGACACCCAACTCGCATGGGTCAAAAAAAGTTTTTTTTTACCCCCTATACCCTGGTCCTCTAAACACACAGAAATATAATTATTGGAGACTTTGCTATAAATTTCGTACAAAATTTAGCAAATTTCCTAACTCTGTGAATTTTTACAAATTTTTCTGTCAATCAGTGTCGAAACGCATGGGGGGGAACGGTCAGGACTTTGCACTTTTTCGATAATATCTCAAAAACTGGACACCGCAAAATTCTAAAAAAAACTGCAACGAATTCCATATTAGATGCTCTTTCAAATGACACCCCACTTGCTTAGGTTAAAAAAAGTTTTTTTTTACCCCCTCTACCCCGGTCCTCTAAACACACAGAAATATAATTATTGGAGACTTCGCTATAGTTTTCTTACAAAATTTAGCCAATTTCCTAACTCTGTGAATTTTTACAAATTCTTCTGTCAATCAGTGTCGAAACGCATGGGGGGGAACGGTCTGGACTTTGCACTTTTTCGACAATATCTCAAAAACTGGGCACCAAAAAATTCTAAAAAAAACTGCAACAAATTCCAAATTAGGTGCTCTTTCAAATGACACCCCACTCGCTTGGGTAAAAAAAAGTTTTTTTTTACCCCCTCTACCCCGGTCCTCTAAACACACAGAAATATAATTATTGGAGACTTCGCTATAGTTTTCTTACAAAATTTAGCCAATTTCCTAACTCTGTGAATTTTTACAAATTTTTCTGTCAATCAGTGTCGAAACGCATGGGGGGGAACGGTCTGGACTTTGCACTTTTTCGACAATAACTCAAAAACTGGCCACCGCAAAATTCTAAAAAAAATTGCAGCGAATTCCAAATTAGGTGCTCTATCAAATGACACCCCACTCACTTGGGTCAAAAAAAGTTTTTTTTACCCCCTCTACCCCGGTCCCCTAAACACACAGAAATATAATTATTGGAGACTTCGCTATAGTTTTCTTACAAAATTTAGCCAATTTCCTAACTCTGTGAATTTTTACAAATTTTTCTGTCAATCAGTGTCGAAACGCATGGGGGGGGAACGGTCTGGACTTTGCACTTTTTCGACAATAACTCAAAAACTGGCCACCGCAAAATTCTAAAAAAAATTGCAGCGAATTCCAAATTAGGTGCTCTATCAAATGACACCCCACTCGCTTGGGTCAAAAAAAGTTTTTTTTTACCCCCTCTACCCCGGTCCCCTAAACACACAGAAATATAATTATTGGAGACTTCGCTATAGTTTTATTACAAAATTTAGCCAATTTCCTAACTCTGTGAATTTTTACAAATTTTTCTGTCAATCAGTGTCGAAACGTAGGGGGGGGGAACGGTCTAAATTCGCACTTTTTTTACTATAACTCAAAACCTGGGCATCGCAAAATTCTAAAAAAAGCTCTTTCAAACGACACCCCACTTGACCACATTTTAAATAGTGTTTTTACCCCTCCTCATTTCCACCCCCTTAATAAATCTAAGTATGGAAATATGACACTTTTTTATATTGTTTATTAAAAACGTACTAATTTTTCTATCATTCCAAGTACATTTGAAAATTTTCGATCAGATAGGTTCGGAGTTAATCGAGGCAAGAAAACGCGAAAAAAACGTCATTATTCAAAATTATACAAAAAAGGGTGAGGTGTAAAATTCCAAAATAAATTTTTATGGAATACTGAAATAAAGCCCTTTCATATGATACCCTACTTGAATCTATAAAAAAATGTATTTTCTCAAAGGTCTCACATCTCAGCCCTGTAAACCATACGAAAACCACTTTAGTTTTATTTGTATCCGTCATTTCATGTGGACAGGTTAGTTTTATACGCATGCCAAATTTCAAGTCCATAGCATTTATAGTTTACGAGATAATCGATATAATGTGAAAAACACGTTTTACTCTCACCAATAGTGTTCCGTATAAAAAACGGAACCCTAAAAACAATCTTTTTTGATCTGACGTACGAAACGAAATTCACATTTAAGTTTCTGCCAAAAATTTTATCGGTATATAGGGTATTCGGAAATATAAGTAATAAAATTTGTTTGCTGTTTTTCTAAATGTCAAAACATTACAAATATTTTGGCGCCTTCTTTCACAGTAATAAAAAGAAAAATTGGTAAGCAATATTTTAAAATTTTAATTATTGATAGAAATCTACATATTATTACGATATTTAAGAATATAAAATTGTTTAAATGTTGTAATAATATGTAATCTAACTAATTACATATTTTAGGTAGATTTCATATAAAAATCTACCTATTGCAATGGGCTTCATCTCGGAATTTCGGAAAAATTTTTGTGCCAAACGACTATATATGAAAAGCGGAGACGAAAAAACAAAAAAAAAAAAAAATTTATATATATATATATATATATATATATATAAACGATATGAGATATAACGAAAACGACCGGCACTCTCACGGTCGCATTTGTTGAGTTAGATCAAAAAAATTTTCTGTACTTGTGTGTTATATTAATATCTTGGACAAGTTCGTGAATCAGCAAAATCCGACACGTGGTTAAGAAACTAGAGGCTTTTTTCTGAAAAAAATTGATTTTTTAAAACCGTTATAACGGCCGTTTGGATACTAATATTTCAAAAAATTTAACAAATTTAGAATCTTTGGAATCTTTTTTATCAATTTGTTTTAAAAATAGACCTCTGCAGTTAGAGGTTCCTGAGTGAGTGGCTCCAACAAAAAAGTTTGCAAAAAAAAATTTTATTTTGAAACAACCGGCACTCTCACGGTCGCATTTATAAGGCCAGATCAAAAAACCTTTTCTAAAAATGTGCGTTTTATTAATATCTTGGACAAGTTCGTAAATCAGCTCCATCCAACACATGGTTAAGAAACTAGAAGCTTTATACTAGAAAAAAACTGTGTTTTTTAGATCCGTTATAACGGCCGTTTGGATTCTAATATTTTTAAAAACTTCATAAATTTAGAATCTTTAAAACCTTTTTAATCAGTTTCTTTAAAAAAAAAGGCCTCTGCAGTTGGAGCTTTCTGAGTGAGCGGCTCCAACAAAAAAGCTTGTAAAACACAAAATGCGTTTAAATCAACCGGCGCTCTCACGGTTGCATTTGTGGAGCCAGATCAAAAAACCTTCCGTAAACATGTGTGTTTTATTAATATCTTGGACAAGTTCGTAAATCAGAAAAATCTGACACATGGTTAAGGAACTATAGGCTTTATACTAGAAAAAAAGTGGTTTTTTTAATCCGTTATAACGGCCATTTGGATACTAATATTTTTAAAATCTTCATAAATTTAGAATTTGTGGAAACATTTTAATCCGTTTCTTATAAATATAAACCTCTGCAGTTAGAGGTTTTCGACGTGTTGGCTTCAACAAAAAAGTTTGCAACAATCCCCAACTACAATTTCCCAAAACCTTATAACAGTCAATGTCAACCTTATAACAGTCAAAAAAATAAAAGATTTGAATAGAAGAAATTAATTTTTTTTCTTAGAAATAAACTATTTTGATATTTTGCAGTAATTGCACGACATATGATATAGAGTAGGTTTGTGTCATAAATTGTCACACACATGTTCTGTGGTAGATTTGATATTTGTTTGTTGCAAAATTGGATAGATATAATTTTGCTTGTAGGTAGCTAACTTTCTTTTTAAAATTTGTTTGATATCTGTTTGAAATTAGTTTGTTTTGTTTAAACTAATCTAATACATCAGATTCTACTGGAACACAAAACTGTCTGATCTCGAAATCTACCTATTTCTAGCGGATATACGTGCCGCTTGGACTTTTTAATTTTAAACAGGGTTCAAAATGAATAAAAATAAGAAATCGTATTCCTTGCATTTTAAAATGCAAGTTCTAAAAGAATATCAGCCTCACGTTTCTGGAAAAGGTTATGCTGCATTGGCGGCAAAATATAATTTAACCACTTCTACCATTCGCGGATGGATGAAAAATAAAGATAAACTGTTTGAAAGTCTGAGCGATCCACAAATATCAACCAGAGTGGCAAGACGTTTAAAAGGTGGTGGCAGAAACGAAGTATATAAAGATCTAGAAAACGAACTTATTTTATGGATTAAAGCCCGTAACGACAAAGGGCTTCGAGTTAAAGACAAATATATACAATCAATGGCTCAAAATATAAAAAGAAAATTAAATTTAGAAACTTATATCAATTTCAAAGCATCATCTGGCTGGCTGAACAGATTCAAATCCCGTTTTAATTTAGTATCAAGGCGACAAACGACCAGTAGATGCATTCCTGAGGGCTCGGATAAAATTGTTCGTGAATTTATTTACAGAATACAAAAAATTATAGAAGACAAAAATATTGATATGAAGAATGTTCTGAATATGGATCAAGTTGTTATTATAATTTGTTGGCTCCCACGTATCGTGGCTTGGACTTTTCATACACAATTATATTTAAACAAAAAAAACAAAAAAGAATTATACCACGGAATTACGATTGCCCTGCGACAAGCAATGGAGTTGGGAATCCCTTATACGAAGCTATCTAGCCTAACATTTGTAGGAAATTCTACACAAACAAAAAAAAACGTATATAAAAATAAAATAAAATGGTAACTTAGCTTATTAGTTGTTGAAATGCTGTGCGTAATACTTCAAACAGTTTAAATGGATTCTCCTTACTGTTATTTTAACTATTCAAAATGTTGATAATTTCCGTAGAATGATCCGTCCTTGACAGAATTAGTTCTTGATGCTTCTGTGAAATTTTGGATAGCTGGATAATTCTTGCGAAGCCCAATAAAACAAGCACGATATTCAATGCAATAGCCCTTTTTATTGACGATGTTAATTACTTCCTTTTACTTGAAATGTTTTCGTCCGAACAAGCGTGTTGCGTATGCCATATAACAGAAAATTTTATGCTGACGTCAAGTGATATTTAAATTTGTAATTTTTGTGAAAGGTACATACCTTTTACTTGGTACGTTAATGAACGTACCAAGTTTCCCAGCTCTAAGCCTCTTTATTGAAAGTTTTGTTGAATATCTGCTCACAATTCCTGTTCCCGTGTTCTTGAAGATCACCCAAATGAGAGTGGCTTTGCTACTACACGCCGTCTGTCACTTTAATGTAGTTTCAATGCTTTGTTTGAAATAAAATATATTCGATCACACATAAATTCTTTTTATTCCAACATTTCTCTTTCTGCACAAAGTAACATATCAACAAATGATTTTATTTTTAATCTGACAATTATTTTAACTTAATCACAATCAAGGTCAGAAGGACCTTTCTAGTTTAATTGTATATACGTGATGTTTCGTTTTCTAGCAACAAACTTGGAATTAATAAAAAAGTGATTTTAATTTTAAAGTTAAAACATGAATAAACTTTGTTCTTCAAAAACAAAAATCGAATTGCTGTCAGACAAAATGTGATGTTTTTTCAGACATTTTATATTGAAAAAAATGAGAAACGAAGATTGAGCAAAACTGAGAGTTAAATCTCTGTTCGTTAACATTGAAAATAAAATTGGTGCGTTCGTTTATTTTTTTCAGTATATTCGAAATTGAACTAGCCGTTAATGATGGGAAAATTTTAAAATTATTATTAATGGAAAAAAAAAATAAACTGAAACTATTGAAATAAAGTTTTATTGAATTAGAAAAAAAAGATGAATTGGTTTTATTATTGTTTAGGCGAATATAACGGACGTTACACCATGAATTCAAGGTAAAAACCAAGATATTTACCCTTGAAATCACAAAAACGTCGTCACCCCCTCTCCGTCAGAAACCATCGAACTACTTCCCACAACTAATCTGTATCTGGGATCGAGTTATCAATGGTAACCAGCGTCAGGGTCGATGATCAATCTCAACACTCATGAAGGTCCTAGGAACTATCAGTAAGCGCTGAGACAGACCATCCATCCATCTAACGTCAGCACCATTGAACCCTCGATACAACCAGTAAAATATGACACTGAAGATGTGAACCCCAGAGACGACAACCAGCCAGAGGAACGACCCTACCTAACGAACAGACATCATTCCCTGATGTCTTTCGCGTGATGTACTCCAAGATTCTTACCGCTCATATCTATGCACTCATAAAGTACATTTCCAATCTTAGTCTTAATCATTGCAGGCAAGAACTTTGGAGCCAATTTTGCCGAGAATTTTTTTGTAGCGTCACTCAAATGATGTTGCCGTACAAACACACGTTGTTGTGGTTGAAAAGTCCGTAATTTAGATCGCAGGTTATACTGATGTTGCGATTTCTTGAAAGCTGCTTTTAAATTTTCCTGAACCCGGTTCCTGAGCATAGTCAAATGATCAGAGCGTTCTAATTCCTCACCAGCATCTTCACCAAGCTGGTGTAGTGATCTCAACAATTGGTAAGTATTTTCATCCGATATTGGATGTTGACCAAATAATAGATAGTACGGTGAGTACTTGGTAGCTGAATGTATTGCTGCCCGCAGTGCATATGCGATTTCACCAATTTGTGAGTCCCACTTGGTATGTTGACCTTTTATGAACGCTCGAATTGCTGCAAGTACTGACCTATTGACCCGCTCTGACGCGTTGCTTTGAGGACTATAGACACCGGTCCTAATGTGTTTAATGCCAAAATCTGACAAAAGACTTTGAAAGTTCCTACTAGTGAACTGTTTGCCATTGTCACTGTGCAGAAACTCCGGTACCCCATATGTAAGAAACACTTCGTTCCTTAGAAAAGCATTCACCTTCGGTGAAGTTGCGTTTCTAAGTGGTTTCAGTAGTACAAACTTCGTAGCATGATCCAGAACTATCAATAACACCGTATTCCCAAGTGTAGAACGAGGGTACGGTCCCAAAAAATCTATATAGACTCTCTACCATGGACGTGCTGTTTCGAATTGATATTGCATCGGAGGACGCAATATCTGATTCGTGGATTTTGTTTGTTTACATGTGTCGCAGGACACAACATAGTTGTGTACCTGTGACGCCATGCCCAGCCAATAATAAAGACGTCGAAGTAATTCTAAAGTCTTTTTAACACCTCCATGAGCAGCAGTACTATCATCATGATGTTTCTGAATCATGTTGGAAGTCATCGGTTTTGGTACCCAGAGTTTCCACACAGGAACATCGTTAGGTATTGCATCAGGTCTTGGCTCAATACGTATGTATAGCTTATCATCCACGACTTTAACTGAAGGAAAGTCCTTGGGTAATGATTGAACTTTAGCTATCATATCCGTATATTCGTTGTGCCGATAACCTTCATTGTCGAGTTTAATGTCGTTAATGTGATGTGTTAATGCTTCCGTCAATTCCTCGTGTGTATCGTCATAAAGACGAGATAGAGCATCAGGGACTATATTTTGGGTACCTTTCTGGTGGACAATGGTAAAATCCATATGTTGGAGTTTTAGGCTCCACCTGGCCAGACGACCACTCAAGTCTTTCTGTGACATAAGCCACTTCAGACTTGAGTGATCAGTCACAATTGTAAATCGGTGACCTTCAACATAGCCCCTGAATTTCTTCACACTCAGAATTGCCGCAAGACATTCAAGCTCAGAAACTGAATAATTCCTTTGAGCTCTATTAAGTTTTTTCGACATGAAGGCTATCGGACACTCTTGTCCGTCCTCGTCGATCTGATACAGTACACTACCTATCCCTGTCAGACTCGCATCGCATCTAATAAAGAACTCTTTATTATAATCAGGGTTAATTAATACTGGTGCTGTAGTCAGCAATCGTTTTAAATTTTCGAAAGCAGCTTGCGCTTCCAATGTCCATTTCAATTTCCCAGAACTTTTCTTTAATAAATCCGTAATCGGTGATACCACGCTTGCATAGTTTGGTACGAAACGTTGGTACCAACCAGCCATTCCCAATAAACGTCGTATTTGTTTAACTGTAGATGGAGCTGGGTACTCTGCTACAGCTCTTACTTTATCCGGATCTGTTCGAAGACCATCTTCACCAACCAAAAATCCCAAGTATTTCACCTCTCTCAGAACAAATTTACTTTTCTTGAGGTTTATTGTTAACCCAGCCGCTCTTAACAATGAAGAGACTTTGGACAGCAATTCCATATGTTCCTGGAACGTGGAAGAGACTACCAATAGATCATCTAAATAAACAAAGATATTTTCGTGATATTGATGTGGTATCACTTTGTGCATTAGCCGACACATTGTCTGGGGAGCATTGCACAATCCAAAGGGCATAACCCGGAATTGATACAATGGACGACCAGGCACTGTGAAGGCTGTCTTGTCTCTAGATGCTTCTGCCAGAGGAATCTGCCAGAAAGCATCTTTGAGATCAATACTGGAAATGTACTTTGTGCTATTTAGACGACCTAGTAAGCCATCAATCAAGAGAAGTGGGTAAGCGTCCTTTTTCGTTAGTGAATTGACACGACGGCTATCAATACATAATCTGTTTTTACCAGATTCTTTTTGTACCAAAACCACTGGCGAGCACCAAGAACTGTTACTCTCTTCGATCACGCCCATTTGAAGCATTCGGTCGAGTTCGGCATAAACCTTTAGTTGAACAGCCGGCGATGTGGGATAGTGCCTCTGTTTAACAGGTGCACTATCACCAACATCGATGGCATGTTCAACCAAAGAAGTCTTTCCGAGCCCAGACACTTCAAATGACGGGAAAGAATCCTTGATTATATCCAGTTCATGTTGCTGATCAGTGGTGAGATTGTGTGTATTTAAAGTTATTGGCTCTGTACGAGTCAGTTCACTAACAAATGAAGGAACAATACCAAATTTCTCCCAGAAATCTATGCCCAGGTAGAGCTCTTCTCGTAAACCAGGGACTATATGGAACCGCATTGGTTTGGTGGAGCCATTCACAGTTATTGGAATTTCAATGTAACCTAAAATTTTAGTTGCAGTACCATCCGCCGTACGAATACACGAAGTGTACTTACGGTAAGTTGTACCTGCTGATTCCAATAATTCCAAGGAATTTCTTCCAAGTATTGTGATTGACGCTCCACTATCCAATAGTCCTGAAATATGTTTGTCCAAAATCCTTATTGTTAATCGCAGCCGAGGATCCTTTGTTTCTGAAAGGATAGATGAAATACATGCTTTACGAAATAATTTCCTCATCCTCCAATATCTGATGTTACGTTCAAGACGTCTAAAATACGTTCGATGTAATGATGGGAAATTAAATGTATTCGATGATTTTATTCGGGTTTTTTGAGTAGAGGAAGATCGTCCTGCGTTCCTACATCTCTCGTCGATTTCTTCGGGCCCATTGGATGTTGAACCGAGGGTACCATCCCCGAAGCATGTACTCTCGGACGGTAGTTTACCGACGGGTGACAATATGAACAATTTGCATAAATTACATCCGGCTTGTTACATTTCCAACAATACAACTTAATTCTATTCTTAGAGCACTCAGGAGCTCGATGACCATTTACTCCACATCTGAAACACACTATTGGTTGTCTGGACATTGATGGACCAGGTTGACTGTTGTCAGATGTTATGCCAGGTCGCTGAAATATCCGTCTCGGTGTTGAATCCACCGCTTCAATATATCCATGTTGTTCTGGTTCAACTTCCACCTCATAATCATCCATCTGCTGTAACTCGCTAATTCTTAAATTTGATGTTCTGGTCGGAACTGGTGTGGACCACAAACGTTCAAACTTCTGACATAAAGTCCGAAGTTCATCCATTGAATGTATTGTTGCTGCAAGTGTAGCATTCTTGAGCTTCACACTCAGTCCCTCTCGAGCAATCTCTAGCATTTCACGATCAGCAAATGGACGTGCTAAGCGACGGTTTAACGAACCAATCTCCACTAGGTACTCATACACGCTCTCCTTTGACTTTTGTTTACGGTTCAGAAGAACTCGCAAGAACGCCTTATCATCAGTGAGCGTACCGAAGGTTTGTAGGAGTCCCTCCCTTAGCACTGGGTAAGTCACCACCTCATATTCATGAGTTAAATTCAAATAGTATCTGTCGGCCGCTGCTTTCAGATACCGTGGTATGATAGACCTAAGGTCGTCCCATGACACACGGTCTCTCCTGGCAGCCGCCTCCACTCTATGAATAAACTCATGAACATCAGGAGAGTGACCATCCCCTGTGAAGGTTGGAACCCAATTTGAGTCATAACGACTCAAATTGTTCCCACGAACCCCTCGGTACTCCACTGGTGCTAACGCTAATAAGTCGGTGGTAACTGATCTGACCGTCTCTGTTGTTGCTGGTTTGGACGATTCAGACTATGTATTGTTTCCGATATTGGCCGTAATGGGATCGGTGAGGATCTCTCATCTGGCTGAAAAGCAAGTGAAGCAGATGGAGCAGATGATACTCCTGGTTTATTCTGCATAATTGGACGTGTTGACAGTGATCCTATTATATCCCAGGCGCGTGACAATTGCGATATAGCGTAGCTACGGGCTTCTTGCAAGTCATTGCGAGGACCCAACCTATTCATCCTACCCGTGTAATGTAACACTCGATTCGCCAAACCATCTAAGAAGGTCTGATTAATCGGTGGCCGAAGTCGTCGTACCTGATTTAAAATAAGTTGTGCTGCCTGCACCACCATTTGAGATTCCTCTATCAAATCTCTCGCATGAGACACTGTTATTGGAACTGACCCATGATCTGCATGGTTTCGCAGTTCCTCTGCCCAATCGACCCCCCTGAAGTCCACACCCCGAACCAAACATTCGACCTGCAGCTCGGTGGGTTCCAAACCATAGAACGGATGGTCAACGTCTAACTGGCTTGACATTTCGATGGTAAAACCCGTAAAACTATTAACTCGCAAACGACAACAATACTAAAACCAATTCCCCCAAAAAAAATGTAGTTAGTACGATGGAAAAATGAAAAAGGCAAAAACCGGAAAAAACCAACGAACGCCCAATTCAAAAAACACAAAAAAAAATTTTTGTAAAAACCAAATTTAATAAAAGAACGAACGAAATTATGGTTGTTCTCAATGTTGCTTCACCTTTCACAAAAATTCCTAAAATATTGTATATGTAAAATATAATTTATTTATTTAATTTCAGATATGCTGAAATTCAAAATGATAAGTACCTAAAATTATTTATTGACGATAGCACCCCTAGGGGAAAATATTTATCTATTTAAATTTAAAAATAAAAATATTTTAAAAAAAATGCTTATTTGTTGGATGCACCGTCTTACCTTCAAAATATTTATTTATTTTTTTAAAAAAAATAAAAAATATTTATTTAAATCTTGAAGTACTCGCTTATTTAAAAAAATTATGTATTTACTTAAAAATTATTGATTCCTAAATTTAATTTATTTAATAAAAATTTTTATTTATTTATTCTCAAAAATTTATTGTTTTGATTTAATTTATTTTTTTATTTAAAATATAGATAAGAGATTCCCAAATTCAGATTCGTCTGGAGACAACATAAAAGTAAGTATGGCTACAATATCCATTTTATTTAGTAATTGAATTCCCGCGCTCGCGAGCCCACTCCAGCAATGAATGTGAGAACCGACTAGAAAAGCCCCTAACGACCAGATTCTACAGAACAGTATCTCCCCAACCTAACAAAAACAATCGCAACTGTCACGATTAGACCCTAGGCCCATTTCTACTGACCCAGCTGCGGTTGTTCTACCTAAAAATAAATTATCATTAAACTAATGCCATAGTCGAAGAACGCTCCCGAACACCAGACTTCAAATCCTAAACTCCATGAAAACTGGCTATTGTAAGCTAAATGTAAAAGTGGAAAAATTTTGAAGTTGTGTGAGGTGAAGCCTCGATCCTGATAAAAAAATAGATTGGTTCTCCTCTTCATTTCGTTAAAGAAGCTTCTGTGCAGGGAATGGTACTACTGGTTTGTACCTAAGTACAGACCAGCAGTAGTCATCCCCTTATCACCAGAAAACTCCTTCTGAAATGAAGAGAAGAAACCAATGAACTTCGATCGCATGTCCATAATGGACAGAGGCGATCTAAGAACATAATTATGTTAAGGGGATAAGCCCCATGGATGGCTTGTTAGGCCTACCGCTGGAAAGATTTTATTATATATACTCCCTAATATACAACGACAAAACAAAAAATTCGATATCAATAGTAAAAAAAATTTACAAAAATTGTACAATATATGTAAAAGAATATGTACAATGGTGTACAAAAAAAAATATGTACATATATGTACAATTATACAACAATTAACCTACTATATACAACTATATACAATTAAAACTACTATAGTACCACCAAAAAAAAATTCATTAAAAAAAAATGTGGACCCAAATCGGTTTTTTCAAATACAAAAAATAAAAATTTCAAAGATGCACACAATTCCTAGGGGCCTCTTGCGGTCCCAACCACCGTCGAGGGTTCTCTTCCCTGTGGTTGGACTCGAAGATAGCGTTCTCCTCAGCCAATGTCTCCGCATAAGCGTGCATGACTGAAGAGAACTCCACCTCCTCGACCAACCACACCGCCTTCTGTTCCTTCCTCCTGCTCTTTTTCTCTCTCCACCTTCTCCTGTCCCTCTCCAGCCTCCTCAAGCGATATCTCTCTCGCGCATCCATCACTTCATCCACACACTCATTCACTTCATCAACTACCACTTCTCCTACCACTTCTCCTACCAACTCCTCATTCATCTCATTCACTTCCTCCCCTCCATGCACTACCTCATCTGCCCACTCATTTATCTCCTCATTCATCACTCCATCCGCCAACTCCTCATTCATCTCATCCACAATCTCACCTATTATTACATCCATCATTTCATCATATTGCTCTAACACTATATCGTTCATTAACTCCTCATACATTTCCTTCCTTCTCTCATTCATTTCCACATTCATTTTTTCTTTCTCCATCTCATTCAAAACATTCATAACTTCACTCATGATCTCATGCATAACGTCATCCACTTCGTTCACCCCTTGCTTGACCGCTGCCTGACCCAACTCTCCTGGCCCCGGCCGACGCTTACTCCTAAACGACGAGCCAAAATTTCTGACTGTGTGCATATTAGAAAGAAATTCAAAAATTCCAAACAAAATAATTCTCAAATGAGAAACACTTAATATTATTTATATTCAATAAAAATATATTAAATTATATAATATATTAAATTATAAAATATATTAAATATATTAAAACAAATTAAGAATATCAAATCCGGTTTTGTGGCCAACGCCCAACAACAACCAAAATTGTTGCACCCAAAACCCGGTTTGACAACGCCCAACAAACTGGAAAATAAATATTTTCCCGCCGATAAAAAAAATAATATTTCCTCACCGCAGATAAGCTCTTCATAAAGAAACCAGAGTCCCTGTTTCGGCGCCATGTTATTATAATTTGTTGGCTCCCACGTATCGTGGCTTGGACTTTTCATACACAATTATATTTAAACAAAAAAAACAAAAAAAAGAATTATACCACGGAATTACGATTGCCCTGCGACAAGCAATGGAGTTGGGAATCCCTTATACCAAGCTATCTAGCCTAACATTTGTAGGAAATTCTACACAAACAAAAAAAAACGTATATAAAAATAAAATAAAATGGTAACTTAGCTTATTAGTTGTTGAAATGCTGTGCGTAATACTTCAAACAGTTAGTTTAAATGGATTCTCCTTACTGTTATTTTAACTATTCAAAATGTTGATAATTTCCGTAGAATGATCCGTCCTTGACAGAATTAGTTCTTGATGCTTCTGTGAAATTTTGGATAGCTGGATAATTCTTGCGAAGCCCAATAAAACAAGCACGATATTCAATGCAATAGCCCTTTTTATTGACGATGTTAATTACTTCCTTTTACTTGAAATGTTTTCGTCCGAACAAGCGTGTTGCGTATGCCATATAACAGAAAATTTTATGCTGACGTCAAGTGATATTTAAATTTGTAATTTTTGTGAAAGGTACATACCTTTTACTTGGTACGTTAATGAACGTACCAAGTTTCCCAGCTCTAAGCCTTTTTTTTGAAATTTTTGTTGAATATCTGCTCACAATTCCTGTTCCCGTGTTCTTGAAGATCACCCAAATGAGAGTGGCTTTGCTACTACACGCCGTCTGTCACTTTAATGTAGTTTCAATGCTTTGTTTGAAATAAAATATATTCGATCACACATAAATTCTTTTTATTCCAACATTTCTCTTTCTGCACAAAGTAACATATCAACAAATGATTTTATTTTTAATCTGACAATTATTTTAACTTAATCACAATCAAGGTCAGAAGGACCTTTCTAGTTTAATTGTATATACGTGATGTTTCGTTTTCCAGCAACAAACTTGGAATTAATAAAAAAGTGATTTTAATTTTAAAGTTAAAACATGAATAACCTTTGTTCTTCAAAAACAAAAATCGAATTGCTGTCAGACAAAATGTGATGTTTTTTCAGACATTTTATATTGAAAAAATGAGAAACGAAATTGAGCAAAACTGAGAGTTAAATCTCTGTTCGTTAAAATTGAAAATAAAATTGGTGCGCTCGTTTATTTTTTTCAGTATATTCGAAATTGAACTAGCCGTTAATGATGGGAAAATTTTAAAATTATTATTAATGGAAAAAAAAAATAAACTGAAACTATTGAAATAAAGTTTTATTGAATTAGAAAAAAAAAGATGAATTGGTTTTATTATTGTTTAGGCGAATATAACGGACGTTACAAAGTTCCAAGGTATTTTGAGTCACAACCAAAAACCACAATAATATCCAGAGGAATTCGAAGTGTTGTAATGCGCAAAGCAAACAGTTCGCACAAAAAATTCACTGTGACATTTACAATAACAGCTGACGGAAAAATGATGAAACTGATTTACTTTTTTCTAAATTAAAAAAGAATCCAAAGGTTATTGACGGATGCTTGGTTGATGTAAATAATACGGGAATGTGGAGCACTGATATATTGCAAAATTATGTAACAAATGTGATTATGAAACGACCACAAACAAATTTGCTTCGGCAGCCAGTTTTGCTGATTATAGATGCCTATGGTCCACATACAATTATAGCAAAAAGCAAAGCATATGAAAAATATAATATTTTTATTGAAATTGTGCCACCAAAGATGACAGGATTATTGCAGCCGTTAGATGTTGCTGTAAACAGAAGATTTTCAAGAAGCATATAATGATTATTATAATGAATTTATTGAAAAAGCAATATCGGACTCTAATATGCAAACCAAACAAGGTAATCCGAAACTTCCAAGCTATAGTACACTATCGGAATGGGTTGTGAATTGGACAAATAATGTTTCTCGAGAAACAATAATTAAGGCTTTTGTTTGTTGTGGAATAACACCAGCAAGTAAATTTAAAATCGAAAATCTCCATACTCCATTGAAAGAATTATTTAGTAATAGTTTGGATATAAATGAATGGATGACAAGGTTTTCGAATGAAGTTGTCGAGAATAATGAATGCTTTTTCGACACAATTACCGAAACGGATTATTTCTGGCCAGAACAAATATTAACAAGTTTTTTTGAGTGCATCAAATTGTTAAAATCGTCGTCGGATAGTTTTGATGAATGGCTCAAAATATACATTTTAGATATTGTTAATTTTTTACGAAATGAAATGAACGATTTAATAGATGACAAGGATGAACAGGTTTTGAAAGCTGGACAAGTAACTGATACAAATATTGAAATATATGCGGTTTCTATGGTAGAGAACTGGGATATTTATGTTGTCACCTTGGACAAAGAATGTTGTGTTATAAATGAACATTTATATAGTGTTGAAAATTCAACTAAAAAAATACAAATGATAAAAATTGAAAATTTATTTGGTCTGAAATTGTGATATGTATACATTATAATTACATAATAATATTATTTTCCTTTGTTTTTTTTATTTATGTAAATTATTATATGTAAATTATTATATTTTTTGTTAATGTATTGAAGTGCAATAAAAATTTTTAGTTGGTTTAAAATAATTAATAAGTTTTTTTTTTAAAATGAAGTAAAGTTTAAGTTTAGGGAACGAAGTACTATTTATTTGTAACACTTTTTTATTTAATAAAAAAATTGAATTCCTAATCTTATTGTTTAGTTCTATCGTTTCGGAAATTGGTGTCACATTTACAACGATAAATTGTACTATATAAAATAGTTTTATTTCAAATAAAATGCCTAGGCGTTCTATTTGAATGGGTGTACTATTCGAATCATTTTGTATCATTTTGAAAATATTCGTTTTTTTGTCACTCTCAAATAAAACGCCTAGGCGTCTTTTTCGGGGGAAGACTGTAGTTACTTTTCCTTAGATATTTATTCAATGAATTTTATAAATAAATAATTCATTGTACAATAAATTTTAAAAAAATAATAATAGAAATGTTACACTACACCAATTGACTGTTGATCACTATGGTATTAGATTTTTTCATAGCTATGGAGCTTCGGAGCTTGTTGATGGCACTGTATTAATTTTATTCATTAATGCATGACTGGCATAGTTTGCATTCTTTGATGTTAGAAGAATGCCTGTAAAACAATAATGTGAATAAAAATAAGTCAGTACTTAGTACTTACTATAGTTTCGATAACACTTTCTAAACTTGAATTCCCCGATTATTGCACAGGTTCACTTATTACACAGCTAGTAGGATATATATGCGATATGTATATGATCATCACATCAATACTTTATTTATTTTATATTTAATAACTTAAATTGATTTATTTAATAATGATTTTTTTCAATTTGAGATTTTCAAAGTGAAATTTTAATTTAACAATTTGCTGTTACCAACTTCACTATAGAGCTTTTTCCCGAACTATGAAAGCAGAAATCAGCTAATTTGTATTTCAAAAACTCAAAATAACTGTTTTTTCTTTCCACTCCAAGATCTTTTGTGAGAGAAAGATTGGAAGATTGTTGAAATTAGCCAATACCGATTTTAGGTTATGGTAGAATGTTGACAAAATAATATCATATTTAGGTCATAGAAATGTCGACAATAGGTATCATAAAGGTATCGTTTTGATCTCCATAGATTGATCTCTTCAAAAAGCTGTCAAAAAGATAACAAATTTCTGAGTTCTAAAAAAAGCCATTTTTTAGATAGCATTAGGATACCTTTCCGATGTTCATGCCGAACGGGCATCTTCGTTCTCCAACTCCCGCTCAGACTACTTCGTTATCCGCAGCTACAAATTTGGCTTCAGCATCCGCTCCAAAAATAAACCATTTGCCCTCTGGTTCGAGAAACCGAACTAATGGTTAATCACTTTAGAAGGGCAATTCCAGTTGACAAACATTAGGTCCCCACAAACAAAGTATGGTCATTTACTTAGCATAATCACTCCCGCAATGGCGACTTAAGTCAGTCAGATTTTGATTAAGCACGATCAAGATCTCCCCTATGATAGGGTCAAATAGATTCTTCTAGCCCGTCTATACAGCAGCATTTCAAACCGCATACGCAATAAAATGTGCGATATGGACCTTAGGGATAAAAAGTCCTAACTAACAACTTTTACGTGATATGACTACAGATGTAAATTTACCGGTAAAATATTTTTATGGTAATTTTACCGTAAAATTACCGGTAAAATTGGTAAAATAGGTAAAATATAAAACTGGATCAAAAAATTAAATAATGGTTGCATTTTTAATTAATTCAAAATGTACGACTATATCACAATCATCTATAGTTTATAAAAACAGTAGAGGCAAATCAAATATATTTTTATGGGGTTAAATATACGAAAATCGGCTGTTGTTTATACTTATGGTGCTATTATGGTGCTATTACACACAAATTAAATTCAGTTGCTATCATCAACTTTTCAGATGATAGTATTTATTATTTTTGACTGTAGATGGCGAAAAGATCAAAAACTGCAAGAAAGTACAAATAACTTTACGAAGTAATAATAATTTTTAAACAACAATTTCTTAAAAAATCATTAGTTATTTAGTATTAATATTATATTATATAATCGATTATATCTAAATTAGTGGTATATAAATTGTAAATAAATTACATACTGTAAAAGCAAATGAAATGTCAAAATGGCGACACCACATTATAGAGCAATTGTTGTAGCTTGTACAATAAAAAAATGCGCTAAGATTTGAAAAAAAAATGTGAATCGAAAATACGTAAAGAAAACGTAAAATTTGTACATTAAAATCTTGAAAATATGTATTCAATCATTTTATACCTAATATAATATAATTTTTATTATGATTTTAAGATGAAAATCAATTAATGTGATAATCAGTTTTAAACCGGTTGAACTTGCAGATGAAATCATCTGACGATTTTCTAGCAGTAATTGGTAAACCAAATAATTTTTCAAAAAGTCAGTTGCTATCAGCTAACTTTTCTTGCAATTTTTATATCTATCTCGCGCATGCTATCCCTCTTTTTCTCATACAAAATATTTTTCATCAACTTTTCAGATTATGGTAACTGCAAAATTGATTATGGCAGCTGAATTTAATTTGTGTGTAATAGCACCATTAGCAATACATCTTGAAAACGGACAACACATTGTTTGCATATCTGCAAAAATGGAACAAATCCTGGACCAACTGGCTCCAACGATGACTGCTTTCTTTACTATTATGTCGAAGTTATGTGTTTGTAAGGACAATACTATATGCGAAAATGTTTACATATTAGTATTACACATGGAATGGAAATATAAAACATTTGAACGGCACAAATTCAAAAAGTGGGTCTACAGAAAACCAAGCATATTCATTGAAACTTAATATATGTTCCAACTATATGCGATTAATTCAACGTTTTTTCAGCATTGATAATTGTCAACGGCAGTAAACGTGTGACGTGTTACTCCACATATGCCACAACCGACGATGGGATAGATACATTAATTACGCGGGCAACAATCAAAATCTAATTCGTGCATTGTTTAATTGTTAGATTCATGGGAAAAATATAAAAGGCAAATGGCTAAAAAATTTTTTTTCTCAAACTCGAAACAAAAATGTATAATGAAGGGCTGATAGATAATGTTTCGTTGCGTTATGTGTTCTTAACCGTTTGAGAATTCCATCTATCTGCTGCTGTTGGTGCTTCGTTTAAAGTAAAATTGCAACACGAACCAAATTAATTTCAAATTATTTCCAAATATTCTAACTTACTATATAAGAATCACGATTTGTGAGAAAACGAACTATGCTTGCGGCCAACAATAAAGACATCTACGAACTTCACAAAATTATTCAATCTGACATTCAAAGCGAAGAAATAATATAGAAATCTGTCTATACCGCAACTGCTATAGAGCCAAATGAAGCATTTTGTTTTTCCAACAGAATGTTTTTAATTCACTCGATCTGTCACACCACGTATTGCAATTGAAAAACAGTTCATCGCAGTGTACCGATGAAATGCATAAATTTTACTCTGTTATTCGTATCAATTGCTCGCCAGTGGGTACTGTACAAAGACATACTGCTGAACCGAACTGCATATCATCTGCAATGAAATGATTGGCTGGAATCAATAACCTTGGATGGCCTCAATCTACAGCTGTTTAAAAAGTGTTCAATACCTCAGATGCAATTTGGACTAAGATCTAGGTTTTCAGGGGCATGTTGTTGTGATAATAATTCTTGTTAATGTAATAAATATTCTACGATTCCACAAAAAAGCACAAACTTTGATTTTTATTAAACAAAGGTAAATACAATTTTGTTGCAATTTTACCAATTTTACCAAGCCTAAGTAATATTACGTAATATTACCAATTTTACCGGTAATTTTACCATGGGTAATATTATCTTTACATCTGTAGATATGACTGCTAAATCTCATAATTAATTTAAAGAGGTAATTCTAAAACTTGTTTGGGATAAAAAACTCTCAACTGCTTTCGCGGTGGTCGATTCAGATTTATAGAAAGCGACCGTGACTAATCAGGACTCATTGCTGCTCAATGCCATTTAACAACAAAATCTCATGAGACCTTCCCAACTTTATTGAAGTAGATCTAAGGATCGAAACGATATTCACTATCGAAATTTTCATCAATCGAACCGCTCTTCCATGTGACCACGGTCTAGGTCACGCGTTCAAATGTATGATGGTATTTACTACTAGCATCATTACTTCAAGGGGGATGGAAAAAAATCCCAGAGTCTAAACATTTTGCCAAGCACTGTAACTCAGCTGCCTCAACATCGTCAAAAACGAATAGACTCTTCACATGTGACGGCGTGTTATGACAGTCATGCCCCATACAGTCTACAGGTCCTCGATATTTCTTCACGAAAAATTTTTCAGGTTAATAGAGGTGCTGAAGTGTCAGTTATTCCCTCAACTGTTGAGGAAAAACTTTCAAGAAAATCAGACTTCTTTCTCTACGCGACTAAGGTTAACATTTATCGTAGAAACGAGCGTCCTGTCACACCTTTGTTATAGCCAATGTTACCATTCCTATTCTTGGAGCTGATTTCCTAAATAAATACAGCCTTTAAGAGGAAATTAAAAACCGAAGTCTTGTCCGTCCACTAATTTCACTATTCACTTTGGATAAACTCTCCAAGCACCTTCTCTTACTTTTATCAACGATTCAGTTAATATCGAAATTCTTACTGTCTTATCTTTAAGGACTTAACGTCCAAAAATGATCTGGCGAAACCAGTCAAACATAATATTGTCGACTAACCACAGACAAGCTGGCCATAGGAAAGATGGAAATTGCCTTAATGTTGTCTCAATGCATTTGCCGACCGTCTAACAGTCCTTGATCCTCTACTCTCCATCTCGTAAAAAAAGAACGGCGAGTAGACACCTTAATAATATCACCATTACTGATAATTATCCTATTCCACACATTCAGGATTTTTCGCACCAACTGGATGCAAATTTTTCTCTTGGTAAAACCAACGTTGACTTCCTCGGACATTTCATTTATTCATCTAGAATCAAACCTGAAAAGGGTCTAAAAAGAATGACAAGGGTGTCACTCAATGATCTGAAAAAGCCATTCAATCTTCGATGTATGCAAGCGGCAACTCAGTGAGACGAAAACTCTGGTCCATCTTGCCGTAATGGTTGAAACTTCCGACAGCGCACTTGGCGTCGTTCTCCAACAAAAAATCAACGATTGCTCACTCAGTTTCTGTTCTGTGTGACTTAACGGGTCGCAACAGGAATACAGCGCTTATGACCGCGACCGCCTAGCAGCTTATTCTGCTATTAACTATTTCCGTTATCTCCATGAAGGAAGAAACTTAACTATCTTCACAGATTATAAGCCTTTTCGCAGATCATGTGCTTTTTCGCAGAATTCTGCGAAAACAAGTCATCGTCAATTCAGGCATTTAGATTTTATAAGTCAATTTACGACTGATATTCAGCACATTTCTGGAATTGGTAATGTAGTTGCCGACACATTTTCGCATGTCTAGCAAATATCAATTCCTGCAAAAATTAACTATGCCCAAATTGATGCTCAGTTCAACGATTTCAAGGAGTTAATGGACACTAGTCCCACAGAACTGCCTGTCGCTTGCCAAAAGGAAAAAACTTTCGTCGTGCTCAATCACCTTTGGGTAATTATCTCTCAACTTCTCAAAGATTTGCCGAGATAGATTTGAACATTATTGGTTCACTTCCTACTTCCGAGGACAAACGCTACTGTGTCACAATTATTGACCAGCATACTCTCTATCCTGAAGCTATTCCTATCTCGGATATCACTTCTGAGACGGTAGGTTCAGCTTTTTTTTCCGATTGGATTGCTCGTATCGGAGTACTTTCAGTAATCGTCACTGATTAGGGCTCCCAATTCGACTTCTGTTCAGTGAGTTGTCTAAACTTATCAGTTTCAAACATAAACGAACTACCAGTTACAATCCTAAACGTAATGGACTCATCGAGCATTGGCACCAAACTCTAAAAACTGCTATCATGGCCTATGACCTATGGACTGGATGCGTATTTTACCGTCAATATTACTTGGTTTACGAACTACTTACCGTGAAGACCTTCAATTTTCAGCAGCAGGGCTAGTCTACAGTACTAACATACGTCTTCCTGGAGAATTCTTAAGCCAAGATTTTAACTCCACTCCCAAGTCCGACGTCGTTTCACAACTGAAATAACATTTTGATCACCTACGGCCCTCAATTTCTTCAAGACACACTTCTCCTGTAGTTTTCGTTTTCAAAGCTCTCAAGTCTTGTTCGCATGTCTTCTTACGTACGGGTTTAGTACGTAAATCGCTCCAAGCACCATACGAAGGTCCCTTCCCATTCATTAACCGCGATGATAAAAATTTCGTTATTGACCGTAAAGGTTAACACATTCGAGTTCCCATCGACACTTGATAGATTAAATTCAAGGAAGAATCTGAAGATGACTTACTCAAAACTCACCCACTTTGAGTGCTAATCTTAGTCGCGCGGGCGAAACTTCGTCTTTTAAAGATAATGTTCATTCTACTCCTTCGGACACATCCTGTTATTCTCCTTCTACCTCTACATAAACGAGGCAACGCGACGCAAAAGCTATTGTATCCACTAAAATTATTAGATTGAATTGAATTCCTTAACAGCTGTTCCACCTTACATCCACAATAGGGTTTCTCATTTCCCGTAAAAATTCAAATCCCGGGAAGCCGGGACAAAAAATGTTAAATTCCCTGGATCCCGGGCAATCCCGGGAAACGCTAAAAAGCTAGAACTTTCTAATTGGGTGGTAGAAAAATGTGTAAAATTAAAACAGCACAAAAAATGTGCTATTGATTTTTAAATTTCCATTATTTTTAATTAGAAAAACTTCAAAAATTAAATATAAAATAATACATAAAAACAAAACAAAAATAAATTCATAATACTAATTTTTAAATAATTTTTCAAAAAACTAGGTTGTCAATGGTGCCATCACTCAATTTTGTCCGAATTTTCGTGACGAACGACCTGCCACAGAAAAAGCTCTTTCCGATTCAATTGATGTCGGTGGGATAGTCATTAGTGCATTGTATAATCTAAATTATTTGTGCGCTGCATAGTTGCTTCAAAAATTACCAATTCTTTTGTGATGTTTTTAATGTCATATGCTACATGTTTTGTGATACAAACAAATGAACATGAACCAAAATCACAATAACAACGGTACTTCTCAGCACCATAAGACAAAAAATATTGGATCCTCAGTCCGTATTTTGCAATTGAACATTGAAAGCATTAGCAAGTCAAAAACTGAACATTTAGAAAGAGTATTAAAGTTATTATTTCGATATCAACGTTGTAGTTCTGGCAGGAAACGCATACAACCGATGAAGCGCAACTTACCTCAAGAGGAAATATTGTTGGTTACAAACTAATTAGTGCTATTTACCATCAAACATATGGATCTGGCACGTATATTAAGTCAGAAATCTGCACCCAACTGCACCCATGTACTTACACCAGACGGACAACGATACATCTTATTGTTGTTGATATATCAAACACGAAGATTGTTAACAAGAAACAAGCCCACGCTGGCCACGCTGTATTTAGGACCAGCTGATACTCTACCATTATTTCACCATCCAGCAATATACGTTGGTGACTTTAATAGCCATCACAAGCAGTGGTGTTACTCAAATAACAATCCCAATGGCAAACAACTAACTGACGGGACCAATCGACAACATGTTCCTGGTACGTAAACTCTACTCCTCAACCTAGATGCCATTTTAACAAAACTGACTGGGCTTAATATGGGTCGGAGTTGGATGCAGTGATTCACTGAATCCAACACATTCCTAAAAATTACGATAGATTCGTAGGAGCCATCATTTCAACTGCAAAGAAATGCATCCCTAGAAATTTCCGTTGAAGAATACATTCCTAGTTGGAGTAGAGAGAGCGATATATTTATTATTTGAGGAGCACCTTAGTAGTGGTGAGGCAGACGTGGTTGATGGCTTAATATACTTACTGGACACCGCGAGGAAGCAAAAGCGGATTAACGCGTTGAAAACATTTTTCCCACTCTAGAAGGGCAGCTTGGAGTGTTCTTCGGAAGCTGGATGGCTCAAACTCAGTTACTCATGCTAACAATGAAATAAATCAAGAGGACATTGCAAATCACATTGTAAACATGTCTCGTTCCTTTATTAATCGGCTTCATAAGAGAACCATTAAACATAAATTAAGAGAAATGAAGCGCAAGTTTTGTTTTAAATAGATTTCACAGACAAATCCACCGTCAACAGAAAAATTTACCGTAGATTTCACAGAAAAATCTGACCTAAAACCTATTTTAAGTTTTATTGGTTTTAATTTGTTGTGTTTATATGTGTCAAAAAAAACCATACAAAAAAACCATGACACCATACGTGTCAAAAAAACATTTTCCTAATTTTGAACGAAATTAATTACTACAGAGGGAAAAGAATTAAAAACTACTCGATTTTCCAGTGAGAAAATTTTTAATATCTTTGAAAAAAGTAAAGAAAATGTAATTAAAAATTAGCGGGATACCCGGGATGAAATCCCGGGATAACGGTATCAAAATTCACCGCCGGGATCCCGGGGAAAACGGGATCCCGTTTGAGAAACCTTAATCCACAATTACAAGAACCGGTAAAGAAGCTAAAGCTCCCTCTCGCTTTCTTAGTGCTGTGTCAAACTAAACCCTCTCCTTTATTCTTACTTTTATTTCGTCCCATCTTCGATGGCACTAGACTAGGGGGGAGTGTTGTGGTATACATGGCTTTAATAAATTTTTGCTATATGGTTAGTAACGCCTGAATGCCATTTTTTTAATCGCAATTCTTTGCGAGTGACATATAAACTGAAAGATGAGCCCAAAACATGCACCGTGCTGAAGTTTCAGCTTAATCGAGCAACGGGTTTAGGAATGGCGGTAAATTTTCGTTTTGTATGTAAAATTTGTGAATTTTGATTTATGCCAGTTTAACGTGCACTCCTTAAGTAGTAAGTGACGGTAGAATACGCCATTTTGAAAATCTGGTCACTTAGTAAAAAAAACATGAAATTGAAAAAAAATTTATTTAACGAAGTTTAGACCTCAACTATCTCCAAACACTCGGTTTCAAAATGTTGTCTCTTGATTGTTCCCGGGCAGACATTTTGTCGATGTTAAAATTTAAAATTTTTGATAGTAATCAACTGTAATTTTTTCAAACTTATTTATAAAGATTAGTTAAATTTTTGTTATACAATTTCGTCATGAATTATCGTTTATTTAGATCCCATGTACATATATATCCCACAAATCCTTTTCGTACAGTAGTTAACTTAAACTTTTTTTCGAAATTCTTCTTGATCTCCGTTTTACAATTTTTCTGATTTTATTGACTTTTTCCTGCAAATACAATTGAATTAATAAAATTATTTATTTTTAATTTCATAAGTATAACCAATTTTATTTCATAATTAATCAAATTAATATTTTAAATTAGATTACAAACGAAAAAAAATTTTTATATAAAAACAAATAAATATTTAATTAATTTGAAATTTAATTCAAAAATAAACAATGTCTGTAAAAAATATTTACAAAAAATAACAATTCCAATTTTTTTTTATAATCAATATCACAAATCAATTTCTCTTTTTTATCGTTAATTTTACATAATCTAATTACACTAAAGTTTATACAATAAAACAATTTTCAAATAAATTAAAACACAATCATTATATCGAAGGCATTAGTCGAGGAAAAACGGGTCGTGTTTAGTTGCTTTAGTTACAAGGATCGAATAATACGAGGATTTAATTTTTAAGAAAATTTTTTACACGCGATTTTTTACGTTTTAAACCAGAGATTGTAGTATCAGATTTTATAACTCGTTTTTTTTTAATTTTTTTTGATGAAACCATTGTAGTGTCGTTTCCTTCGCCGGTATGTTTTTTGGATAAATTCGGTAACGAATTACATTTTCGTAGTGAGTTTGAACTTATCTTACGATACGAATTAAACGATTTAATTAAAGATGTTGAACTGGGTTTCTTTACCTGAGGCGATAAAACATTTGAGGTTTCTGAATTAATACTGATGGTAGGGGTTGTTGGTTGTTGATTTTTTATGAAATTTGTATGACTACGTTTTAGAATCGAGAGTGAACAACATGGTCCTTCATCTATCGGTATCATCGGTGATATATTAAACGAACTTGATGAATCATCTAAATCAATTTTCGGGTAATTTTGTTTCAAACCAGAAAAAGCATTACCAGATCTTACTAAAGTTCCTGTTTGATGTGTTTGATTTTGTGAAACTTTTATACGTTTCCTCGGCACTTGGATTTGTTGTTCGGTTACGATCGGCATGCCAATCACATGATTTGGTATAATTGGACCATCACAAAAAACTTTAATTTTCTTTAAATTATTTGAATTTTCTTTTTTTCCGAAAATTGTTTGACTTTTTATGCTTCTAATTTTTTGATGTTTGTTTATTGTATTTGATGACAATTTGTTTATTGTTTTATCGAGTTGTTTTGTTTCATCGTGTTGGGATATTGATAACGATGAGGTAGATAATGGTCGTATGGGAATTGCGGATGTTGAAATTGATTTTGATAATGTTGATGGTGAATATGCTGTCTGTGATAAACTAATTTGTATTTGAGATGTGGTTTGAGTTGAGTTTGTTTGTGGAGATAGTATTGAAATAGAACTATTTTCATTATTACTACTATTCACATCCCATAGTGGTATTTCATACAATGCTTTATTCTCCTTTAGCGGATCTGCTATTTGCGCTGAATTTTTTCGAGAATTAGTTTTTGTACGTCTAGATTTAGTTTTAGTAGCCTGAAGAAAAAAGTTAAGAAAGTTTTAAAAGTTTATAATGAAAAATAAATTTGTTATTTTTATATTACATTTTCTTTTGAAAAATTTTATAATACGAAAAAGTTTGAGTCTTCGATAGGTTCAATGGTAAGTGACAAGAGTAAACTTTTTTCCGTCGTTAAACTCGATAAAGGAGTTCTTAAGATCGATTACTTAGCAATTGTCGTAATTAAAAACGTAAAAAGCTTATTTACTAGAAGTGACAAGCACGGAGAACCTTAAAATATCTTCAAAAACATTTCATTAGCTGAAGGGAAATAAGAGATGTAAAAACTTACTGCAAGTGCATTGATAAAAACGCCAATATAATTACCAAGAAGGAAAAACACACCACAGGCAAATTTAACATTTTCCAAGGAGACGGTTTATCGTTAAATGTGTTTCTAAAGCAAGGAGATTAATACATGTAATAATGATAATGTGTTATAATGTGAAAAAACGAAAACTTATTTTTACTAACTTTTAATCAGACAAAATGAAAAAAAAATTGAAAACTAGAGAAGACAAAATAAATGCATCTAGAGTTTTAACAATTTAATCGCTAAATAAATAAAACATTGTAACGTCGGCTTTATGCTAATTAACATGATAAAACCAATCCCTATTCTTGATCTGACTCAAACACAATTAACATTTCATTTTTCATTTTTTTCATTACAATAGTTAAATTTTTCTCCTAACACAGACCAGCTTCAATTCGTACATTAACATAAATATAAGAACGCACTCGTTTTTTTTGTTTGTTCAGTTGCTTGACTTTCTTTTAAAGAAAAAAAAATAAAAAACGTCAAAAGAAAATCACATTTTTCCAATTTTGGATTTTTGAGATTCATTCTGATTTTGGTTCTGATAGGAAAATGTTTGATTGAATTTGTGAACCAAAATCTGTTTTTAAATTAATTTGTCAATTACTTTGAATTGGTTAAGTTGTTATTACAAATAAATACTAATTCCATTTTTGGTTCTTCAAACAAAATGTTTAATTCAGTTTTTTTACAAAATTCCGATTTTGTTATTAAAGAAGAAAACAATTCAGCTTTGTGTCAATAACGACACAAATATTTTTATACTAAAAATAAGAAATAAACATAATCTTATATTGTTGTTAAAGTTTGTTCTAAACATCTTTATGTTCAGTAAAAATAAATAAGTTCATTGATAATTACATCAAATTTTTGTAATGCTATGCTTAACCACACAAAAAAAATGTTCTATGAAGTTTTGAATGGTGTGTTTCAAATTATATGTGTCTGGAAACGAAAATAAAATAATAAAGTGATACATATCATAAATTACGTTTGATTTATTTTAAACATGAAGATCAAATGCCTGTAGTACACACAAATGAACATTTCAATATATTTATCAATAATTTGCTGAGAAATTGTAAACAAGCTATAAAACTATTTAAGGAAGGGAATTAAAAGCTAACATCAGATGCTGCTGAATTTTCTTTTGAAATTAAATTTTGGGAAATAGGACATCATACTGGAAGTGTTCACCAATCAACAGTTTTTTAGTTCAAGGTATTTTAAATTATAGATATATTAATTTTTGTTTTTTCTTTCCTTTGGAATGTCCGGCTAATGTTATAAAAATTTAAGGGATTCCCAAATCCTTGTGTTCGTCTGGGGATAACGTTATCCCGCAGCAATTTTATTTGTATTATCAAAAGTCTCAATACGTGGCGCCGAAACAGGGACCTGAACCCTGGACCCTTGGACATTTTTTCAAATATTTTTATTTTTTCAAATTTTTTAAAAATAAATAAATATTCTTAGGGGTGCTATCGTCAATAAACAATTTTAGATATATGATTTTTCTAAATTTCAGATATCTGGAATTAGAAATAAATAAATTATTTTATAGATATCACAATATTTTAAGTAATTTTTTTGAAAGAAAATCAAGCAACTTTGAGCAAAACAACTAATTCTTTTCTCATTAAAATCTGTCCTTGCGAAAAGAAAATAACTTTTTTCTTTGTGTTTTCGAATTGGGGGTGTTCTGTGTTTTTACTTTTGCGTTTTACATTTCCATCGGTCGATTTTACCGGGCGTATTAATCCACTTAATTTAGTGATATTGTTTTTTTGCTATTGGTTTTGTTATTGTTGTTCGCATTCGGGAATTTTACAACTTATTATATAAAATGTCAAGTCAAATAGACATTGACCATCCATTTTATGGATTGGAACCCAGCGAACTGCAAATTGAATGTCTGGTTCGAGGTGTGGATTTCAGGGGGGTCAACTGGGCAGAGGAACTTCGAAACCACGCGGTACAAGGTTCAGTTCCATTAACTGTATCTCACGCGAGAGATTTGGTAGCTGAGTCTCAAATGGTGGTGCAGGCAGCACAACTAATTGTGGATCAGATACGTAGACTTCAGCCACCGATTAATCAGCCATTCTTAGATGGTCTGGCTAATCGTGTGTTGCACTATACAGGGAGGATGAATAGGTTGGGTTCTCGCGATGATTTGCAAGAAGCCCGCACCTACGCTATCTCCCAATTGTCACGCGCTTGGGATATAATAAGATCGTTGTCGACACGTCCAGTTATGCAGAGTAAACCAGGAGGATCATCTGTACCATCCGAATCGCCTGCGTTTCAGCCAGATGAGAGATCCACTCCAATACCAGTACAGCCAATAACTGATACGATACACAGTTTAAATCGTGGGTATCAACAACAACAAAGACGGGCAGAACAATTACCACCATCGTATTTTCAACAATCAGGTTTAAGAGCGGAGGACTTCGCATTTCCACAACTGGGTTCATCGTTCCAAGCTGAACAAATATACATCAATCCGGCATTGGTACAGCAACCTCTGAATTATCTACCGATACCACAGGAGCAGTTACAACAATTTCAAACAAATTATCCACAAGCTCCATTAACAGCACCACCACCATGCAACCCACTTCCTCAGGTATCTCGTGTCGCGGCTCCAGCATTGTCACCGGGAGCATACCGAGAGGTACGTAGGAACAATTTGAGTCGTTATGACTCAAATTGGGTTCCGAACTTCACAGGGGATGGTCACTCTCCTGATGTTCATGAGTTTATTCATCGAGTGGAGGCGGCTGCAAGGAGGGACCGTGTGTCCTGGGACGACCTGAGGTCGATCGTTCCACGGTACCTCAAGGCAGCTGCCGATAGATATTATTTGAATTTAACTCATGAATATGAGGAAGTGACCTACTCAGTGCTTAGGGAAGGACTCCTACGCACCTTCGGTACGCTCACCGATGATAAAGCGGTATTACGTGTTCTTTTGAACCGTAAACAGAAAGTCAAAGAGAGCGTTTATGAGTATTTAGTTGAAGTGGGTTCGTTAAATCGGAGATTAGTTCGACCATTTGCTGCAGCTGAATTATTAGAAATCGCTAGGGAAGGACTGAGTGTAGAACTGAAAAACGCTACACTTGCAGCAACAATTACAACTATGGACGAGCTTCGGACATTGTGTCAGAAGTTCGAACGTTTGTGGTCTACACCAGTCCCAACCAGAATGTCAAACTTAAGGATTAGCGAACTACAGCAAGTGGACGACTATGAATCAGAAATAGATCCAGAACAAGATGGATATATTGAAGCTGTGGATACACAACCTAGAAGAATTCTGCAACGACCTGTGATATCATCTGGTAATACTAATCAACCTGGTCCATCAATGTCCAGACAACCAATTGTCTGTTTTAGATGCGGGGTAAATGGACATCGAGCTCCTGATTGTTCTAAAAACAGAATAAAACTGTATTGCTGGAAGTGCAACAAACCTGACGTAATTTATGCAAATTGTTCTTATTGTCACCCGTCGTTAAACGATCGACCGAGAGTACATGCTTCGGGAATAGTACCCTCGGTTCAACAGCCAATGAGCCCGAAGAAAGCGACGAGAGATGTAGGAACACAAGACGATCTACCACCGAAGAAACCAGAATAAAATCATCAAGCACATTTAATTTCCCATCGTTACATCGAACTTATTTTAGACGTCTAGAACGTAACATCAGATATTGGAGGATGAGGAAATTATTTCGCAAAGCTTGTATTTCATCTATCCTTTCAGAAATAAAGGATCCTCGGCCGCGATTAACAATTAAGGTTTTGGACAAACATATCTCCGGATTATTGGATAGTGGAGCTTCCATCACAATACTTGGAAGAAATTCCTTGGAATTATTGGAATCATCAGGTACAACCTACTGTAAATACACTTCGTGTATTCGTACGGCGGATGGTACTGCAAATAAAATTTTGGGTTACATAGAAGTTCCAATAACTGTGAATGGCTCCACTAAACCAATGCGGTTTCATATTGTCCCTGGACTACGAGAAGAGCTCTACCTGGGCATAGATTTCTGGGAGAAATTCGGTATTGTTCCTTCTTTTGTTAGTGAACTGACTCGTACAGAGCCAACAACTTTAAATACACACAACCTCACCACTGATCAGCAACATGAACTGGATAGGATCAAGGATTCTTTCCCGTCATTTGAAGTGTCTGGGCTCGGAAAGACTTCTTTGGTTGAACATGTCATCGATGTTGGGGATAATGCACCTGTTAAACAGAGGCATTACCCCACATCGCCGGCTGTTCAACTAAAGGTTTATGCCGAACTCGACCGGATGCTTCAAATGGGCGTGATCGAAGAGTCTAACAGTTCTTGGTGCTCGCCAGTGGTCTTGGTACAAAAACAATCTGGTAAAAACAGATTGTGTATTGATAGCCGTCGTGTCAATTCACTCACAAAAAAGGACGCATACCCACTTCCCTTGATTGATGGCTTACTAGGTCGTCTAAATAGCACAAAGTACATTTCCAGTATTGATCTCAAAGATGCTTTCTGGCAGATTCCTCTGGCAGAAGCATCTAGAGACAAGACAGCCTTCACAGTGCCTGGTCGTCCATTGTATCAATTCCGGGTTATGCCCTTCGGATTGTGCAATGCTCCCCAGACAATGTGTCGGCTAATGCACAAGGTGATACCACATCAATATCACGAAAATGTCTTTGTTTATTTAGATGATTTATTGGTAGTCTCTTCCACGTTCCAGGAACATATGGAATTGCTGTCCAAAGTCTCTTCATTGTTAAGAGCGGCTGGGTTAACAATTAACCTCAAGAAAAGCAAATTTGTTCTGAGAGAGGTGAAATACTTAGGTTTTTTGGTTGGTGAGGACGGTCTTCGAACTGACCCTGACAAGGTAAGAGCGGTAGCAGAGTATCCAGCTCCATCTACAGTAAAACAAATACGACGACTTTTAGGAATGGCTGGTTGGTACCAACGTTTCATACCAAACTATGCAAGCGTGGTATCACCAATTACAGATTTATTAAAAAAGAGTTCGGGAAAATTGAAATGGACATTGGAAGCGCAAGCAGCTTTTGAAAATCTAAAAAAGTTGCTGACTACAGCACCAGTATTAATTAACCCTGATTATAATAAAGAGTTCTTTATTAGATGCGATGCGAGTCTGACAGGGATAGGTAGTGTGTTGTATCAGGTTGATACGGACGGACAAGAGTGTCCGATAGCCTTCATGTCGAAGAAACTTAACAAAGCTCAGAGAAATTACTCAGTTTCTGAGCTTGAATGTCTTGCGGCAATTCTGAGTGTGAAGAAATTCAGGGGCTATGTTGAAGGTCACCGATTTACGATTGTGACTGATCACTCAAGTCTGAAGTGGCTTATGTCACAGAAAGACTTGAGTGGTCGGCTGGCTAGGTGGAGCCTAAAACTCCAACATATGGATTTTACCATTGTCCACCAAAAAGGTACCCAAAATATAGTCCCTGATGCTCTATCTCGTCTTTATGACGATACACACGAGGAATTGACGGAAGCATTATTACATCATGTTAACGACATTAAAATCGACAATGAAGGTTATCGGCACAACGAATATACGGATATGATAGCTAAAGTTCAATCATCACCCAAGGACTTTCCATCTGTTAAAGTCGTGGACGATAAGCTATACATACGTATTGAGCCAAGACCTGATGCAATACCCAACGATGTTCCTGTGTGGAAGCTCTGGATTCCAAAACCGATGACTTTAAGCATGATTCAGAAACATCATAATGATAGTACTGCTGCACATGGAGGTGTTAAAAAGACATTAGAATTACTTCGACGTCTTTATTATTGGCCGGGCATGGCGTCACAGGTACATAACTATGTTGTGTCCTGCGACACATGTAAACAAACAAAAGCCACGAATCAGATATTGCGTCCTCCGATGCAATATCAATTCGAAACAGCACGTCCATGGCAGAGAGTCTATATAGATTTTTTGGGACCGTATCCTCGTTCTACACTTGGGAATACGGTGTTACTGATAGTTCTGGATCATGCTACGAAGTTTGTAATATTGAAACCGCTTAGAAACGCAACTTCACCGAAGGTGAATGCTTTTCTAAAGAATGAAGTGTTTCTTACTTATGGGGTTCCAGAGTTTCTACACAGTGACAATGGCAAGCAGTTCACTAGTAGGAACTTTCAAAGTCTTTTGTCAGATTTCGGCATCAAACATATTAGGACTGGTGTTTATAGTCCACAGAGTAACGCGTCAGAGCGGGTCAACCGATCAGTTTTAGCAGCAATCCGAGCGTTCTTAAAAGGTCAACATACCAAGTGGGATGCACAAATTGGTGAAATTGCATATGCACTGCGAGCTGCAGTACATTCTGCGACAAAGTACTCACCGTACTATTTGCTATTCGGTCAACATCCGATATCAGATGGTAACATTTATCATCTGATGAGATCACTTCACATGCTGGGTGAAGATATTGGTGAGGAAATCGAACGCTCTGATCACTTGACCATGCTCAGAAATCGAGTGCAACAGAACCTGTCTGTAGCTTTTAAGAAATCACAACATCATTATAACCTGCGATCTAAACTACGAACCTTCGAACCACAACAACGTGTGTATGTACGGCAGCATCATTTGAGTGACGCTACTAAGAAATTCTCGGCGAAATTGGCTCCAAAGTTCTTACCTGCAATGATTAAAACTAAGATTGGAAATGTACTTTATGAGTGCATAGATATGAGCGGTAAGAATCTTGGAGTTCATCACGCGAAGGATATCAGGGAATGATGTCTTTTCGTTAGGTAGGGTCGTTCCTCTGGCTAGTTGTCGTCGCTGTGGTTCACATCTTCTGGGTCATACTTGCTGGTAGTATCGGGGTGTCAATAGTGCTAACGTTCTGATGGATGGTCGGTCTCAATACTCAGTGGAGTTCCTCGCGGACTTCATGAGTGTAGGGATTGGTCATCGGTCGTGACGCCAGTGGCTGTTGATACTCCGATCCCAGGTACAACTTTTTAATAAATGCAGCTCGGTGGTTTCCTGTCATGAAAGGGATGGCGACGTTTTTTTGTGACTTCAAGATTGAAAGTCTTGCTTAACATCTTGAATTCATGGTTTGTAACGTCGGCTTTATGCTAATTAACATGATAAAACCAATCCCTATTCTTGATCTGACTCAAACACAATTAACATTTCATTTTTCATTTTTTTCATTACAATAGTTAAATTTTTCTCCTAACACAGACCAGCTTCAATTCGTACATTAACATAAATATAAGAACGCACTCGTTTTTTTTGTTTGTTCAGTTGCTTGACTTTCTTTTAAAGAAAAAAAAATAAAAAACGTCAAAAGAAAATCACATTTTTCCAATTTTGGATTTTTGAGATTCATTCTGATTTTGGTTCTGATAGGAAAATGTTTGATTGAATTTGTGAACCAAAATCTGTTTTTAAATTAATTTGTCAATTACTTTGAATTGGTTAAGTTGTTATTACAAATAAATACTAATTCCATTTTTGGTTCTTCAAACAAAATGTTTAATTCAGTTTTTTTACAAAATTCCGATTTTGTTATTAAAGAAGAAAACAATTCAGCTTTGTGTCAATAACGACACAAATATTTTTATACTAAAAATAAGAAATAAACATAATCTTATATTGTTGTTAAAGTTTGTTCTAAACATCTTTATGTTCAGTAAAAATAAATAAGTTCATTGATAATTACATCAAATTTTTGTAATGCTATGCTTAACCACACAAAAAAAATGTTCTATGAAGTTTTGAATGGTGTGTTTCAAATTATATGTGTCTGGAAACGAAAATAAAATAATAAAGTGATACATATCATAAATTACGTTTGATTTATTTTAAACATGAAGATCAAATGCCTGTAGTACACACAAATGAACATTTCAATATATTTATCAATAATTTGCTGAGAAATTGTAAACAAGCTATAAAACTATTTAAGGAAGGGAATTAAAAGCTAACATCAGATGCTGCTGAATTTTCTTTTGAAATTAAATTTTGGGAAATAGGACATCATACTGGAAGTGTTCACCAATCAACAGTTTTTTAGTTCAAGGTATTTTAAATTATAGATATATTAATTTTTGTTTTTTCTTTCCTTTGGAATGTCCGGCTAATGTTATAAAAATTTAAGGGATTCCCAAATCCTTGTGTTCGTCTGGGGATAACGTTATCCCGCAGCAATTTTATTTGTATTATCAAAAGTCTCAATAACATTACGTGGTGAAGTCACCACATAACACCCCCTCACCGGTGACTTGAGCGAAAAACAGTTTACACAAGTACATAAACTCGGTAACAATCGTTGGAGGTAAAATGTCAACGTTAAATTGCATTACAAACAGCTATATCAAAGTTGCTAAATAGCCAAGAATCATCCAAGGGATTTCAGAACCGCTGTCAACAATGTTATCACGAATCACCAGAATTATTTTGAATTTAATGTACGTGACTTTTTATTTTTAGAATTTTAGACTACAATTACTTCTTTATGATGTGTGAACTTAACTCTCTGTGAGAAAACATGTCAAAAAGGTAATGCAAGAAGGTGTATATAGATCGCATTCGATGTTTGTCTTGCATTTCTTTTTTTGTGTAGTATTAAAAGCTCTACTACTTGGTTGCTGAAACAACCCAAGACCAAATTACGATAGAGTAAAGCCAAAGAATGGGGTTTGGACACACAGGTAGGCAATTCGACTATCCATTTTGTTTAACAAAATTAATTATACCAAAAAACATTGGTTTTTCTAGCTGAAATGTCTTTTTCACAATAGCTTTATAACCGGTCCCAAACTAACATAACCACAAATTTTAAACGCCTGACTAATATTTTGGACGAAATTAAGACATATTTTTCTAATGGTGAGGTAATCTAATAGGGAACCAATGTTCACATAAAACCGTGGTTAGAATTTTATCCTACGATCGACAACGATGGAAGACGGTGATAAAGTTTTCTTCTAGACATTCGTTCTGAGGTGCTAATGAACGCATATCTTTGTTTTTTATATTTTTTACTGAAGAAGAAGAGATTACTTAACAATAAAACCTATCACATATAATATATTTCATATAAAATAGCGATAGTAAAAATATGAGATAAAAAGCAAATTTTTTTTAAAAATTTGCAGGAACAAAACTAAAATGGGGAATAATCCATCCAGTGAAATATTCTTGATCATGTGACGCACTGTCTGCCTCAATGATCAAAGCCCTGACATTGAGGTATTTCATTAAGGCTCATTTTTTCGTGCTAGCAATAATATGGCATATTCCAAAGTCAAAACTGAGGCTAAACCCGTTGCCTGAACAGAGTTTATCCGCCAGCACGCCTAACATATACCTGTCCTTGGCAAGTAATATGTCACTGGTATTTCCAATTGATAACAAAACAATTTACAAATCAACAAAAACTGATACACGGAACTTATTTTTAAAACTTGTCTATCATACCATACCATACTTATCTGACATTCATTCAATCCTGGGGCTGGGAGCATTAAATACCAGGCGGTAGATAGCGGCTAACCCGGTACTATCCGTTCGCTATCAGGGCAGCCCCTAAATAATTAAAAACAGTCCCCGAAAAAAACACTCCTCAGTGCCTAAACCCCTTTTCTTCCACCCCAATTCCATTTTTCCTCTAGACTGGATCATGATGTTACACGTACCGTGCTTAGGATCTAGCAGGTTGGGTCCACTCAAACAGCTGTCGCAAACGGTGTGTCCGGATACCTGGAGATCTACGGCATAACCTAGCCTTGTCTATATAAAGCGGATCTATGTACAAATGGAAATTTTTTCGCCGTAACTCGGGAAACGAAATGGAACAAAACAAAAATAACACGATATGACTTGTAAAAACTAAAGAATTATAAGATCGTCCAAAGTAGCAGCGACGAAAACAAACTCTAGTAGCTTAACATTTGCTGGAAACTCAATGGTCCGGTCGTTATTTTAATTACTCAACAAGAATCACTCAATTGGGCCAACACACTTATAGAGGGTGAAGATGAGAAGTCTTCATCGATCCCAATGAACTTTCCTTAAGAGGCAAAGATCGCACGATGGAGTAGTGAACTTGGCCAAAAAGACAAAACCCTTCAAAGAGGTTTAGTGATATACTAAAAGGTATCTTGATTGTGGAGGTTATAGAAAGGGAACGAGGACTTCCACTTAAACTTATGAAAAATAGGATAGAGTGGAAATTGCGTTGGCAACCAATTTCTGCCCAGTTCTTAAGTGCATTGGGATGCAGACTGGCACTGCAGCGGTTCTACAAATTGATAGCATGTGTGGTCAACTGCCACTCCTGCTCTACAAAATGCCCATAAACTTCTTGAGAGCTTTTGCGGGCGCGTCTCTTTAGGTAGTCGAAAGGGATCAAATCCATAGCAGACCAAGGGCTCGAACGAAAATCCCGGCGAAACGTTTACATCCTGAGGGCATTCTTGAGATAATTCGTCTGAGCAACGAAAGTCTACCGACTTCTAATCGGAATACTGAAAGAGGCGGTAGAAGGCTCGCGACAAGTTATCGGTTTTATTAATGAGTCGCTTGTTCACCTGTTCATTTCTAATGGGGATCTACTACGGCTTCCGGACCACACAACTAAACATTTATGGTAAGGACGCAACCCAACTTTGCCACGACAGCAGCTGACCCTTCAAAAAGGATCATAGTCGTTTTGAGGAAACTGACTCAGAAACGGAGATAAAGTGTCTGGCGGAATCTTGTACCAGTTTGGGCAGCGAAAAAGATGTCGCTGCAGTAAAGTATTTGCTTGGCGGTCACGCATCCGGAGAGCTACCTCCGCATGGATGACCTGATAATGTCATCAGAATTTGGGAGGGCTAGCGACACTACTGTTGTGCAGGGGGAAATTATAACGTTGTAATGATGTTGAAAATGCAACAAATTAACCTTCACTAGAGGAGAGTGGAGCACGTTCATCAGTTTTTTTCTTTCAGCGACAAAAATAACACTCTTTATATATTATATCTGTAACCTGCAAATGAAACTTAAATCTGGTAAGCAACTTTGTCGATTGTCATCATCTATTTTCGATTCGCTTAAAAAGGTGTTTTTTTATTTTCCTGATAGAGTACAAATTGGTGAATGTGCCCCATGCCGGGGCACTTTCGCCATTGTATGGGCACTTTCATCACATCAAGTTAGTCAATGAAAAAAATAGAAAAAGATTGAATAAAATAAACATTTCTAATAAAACAAGTAAGTGAGTTAACCTGAGCAATGTATAACGGACTCACTTGCTAAGCAGTGGACTGCACCGGATTTTCTTCAAGAAAAGGAGTGATAGTGATAGTGGTTGTTATAGTGATAGTGGAGTGAAAGTGTTTGTGTTTTAGGTCAACGGTTTCTACTAAGAACCGTTACAACAGCAAATCCTAGAAGCTAGTTAGTATTAGTTTACATACAAACTAATTATACAGAGAGACATATATGTGAAGTCAAATTTCAATATTCTTCTAATACAATTAACGTAGTTCATCTTCAGTAAAAAATTTAAATTGAATTAATTGATTAGGAATTTAAATCAAATGTACGGTATTTTTCAAAAACGAAAAAAATCTTGATTTCCACAATTAACATTCTAGTGCAATAAAAAAATAAGTTAAGTTTTTTTTTTCTATTTTTTTTTCCTCTCAAAAAAAATATATTTTTACTTAATTAATATTTTAGTTCTTTTTTGCATCGAAATAATTGAAAACAATCAATTGGGACTAAATTGCGTGGTAGCAAGAAATATCAATTAACTCCGACTTGATTTTCTTGTTTCTTTGATTTTCGTTATTCAATTGTGTTTTCTGTTGGTGTGGCTCTATTCGCCTGTTCTGGGCTTTTGATTCTGCTAAGATGGAAAAATCAGATGCAGAACGACGAATCTACACGGGCAGCGGAGGAGCTGAGAGAGCTTATGGACAAACTACCACCGAGTACCACCCAACAAACTCGCAAGACAACAACAACTTGCCCAAAGGAAGGCGAATGGGCGGATGCTCTTACGAAAAACCAACGCAAAAAGTTGAGAAGAGTACAAAAGAAACAAAGTAAGCTCGTGGAGCACAAGGCTCCTCAATTAAGTCTGAAAGACAATCCAACGGCTGAACATCTTGATAAGAAAAGGAAACGCAGTGGGGATACTCCACCACAGATGAGAAAAACTGCATAAAAATCCACAGGTAGCAGAATCTTCTCAGCTGATGATCGGGTCAAACCTCAACTGAAGCATCGTGGCTCTACAACAGCAACCCTGTCCTATGCCTGTCCCTAGGTTGTAGCAGAGATGGAGGTAGAGTATGCGATCATTGACGGCTCACAGGCTAGTGGAACTCTATCGGAATATCAACATAGTACTCTTCATGCTGCGTTGGCTTTACAGTTGGATGAGGAGGTTGTTAGCTCAACTGAGTTCCCTCGCTTCTCACCTTTTTCTATTGGAGATCTTTTTCTCTAGTAGTGTGTGAGAACGAACGGGCAGTCACCTGGCTTAAGGAAACTATCCTTAAGCTCTCTGTATGGGAGGGAGCCAATCTTCAGGTAAACAAAAAAGCGAACTTCCAAAACCAGTAAGAGCAACGGTTTATATTCCTGACGTTCCAGAGGAGCCTCCAAAGTTTCTTTCCATACTGGAAAGATATAATCCTGGCATGGACACAACTGAATAGAAAGTATACAATCAAGTAAAAAAACAAAAAACAATGGCTTGTATACTCATCTGTGGTGTTGACGAGAAATCGGCACAGGATATCAAAGGAATTGATCTGAGACCCTACGGCATGCAACGGGCCAATTTCACTTTAGAAAGCAAGGCTACAGGAGACACAGCACCCAATATGGAGAGCTCACAAACGGTAATGTCGAAAGACATAGCCCAAACGGGAATTGAAGTAATGGAGAGTGTCTCTGGTGATCATGATAATCTATAGCAAAGTCGAAAGATGAAACTGAGAGTTGTAAAATGGTAGTGGATGTTGAGGGTAAATCCTCAATTCGGTATGCAAATCCGGGCAAGCAAGACCATTTGTCATGTGATGGATGAACTTTCAATCTGGCTGGTGACACGACGGTGACGACTTTTCCCGAAGTCGAAGCTGAAATGATAGCTGCAAAGTCAAACGACTAAGCTGAAGTGCAGGTTTTGGTTTTCTTTTTGCTTTTTTTTTGTTCTTTTTCTTTCTTGGGATTATTTGATGGGTAGTATAAAAATTGCACAAATAAATTTGCAGCATAACAAATCTGCTTCCGCTGAATTGTGTCAGGCAATTGTTATGCAGCATACAAATATAGCTCTGATTCAGGAACCATGGGTGAATAAAAATCACATACTTGGGCTGAATTGTAAACAAGGTAGGGTGTTTGTCGGTACAGTTACGGAGAACCCTCGTTCGTGCGTTCACTTGTCGAACGACATTTTTGGTATTCTTATACCCTAATGCAGTGGTAAAGAAGCCGTTGCTGTTAAAATTACGGTAAAGATCGAGGGTGTTGATACCGACGTAGTCGTCGCTTCCTTGTATCTACCGTACGATGGTACCATTCCATCCCAAGAACTCGTTAAAGTGGTGGAATTCTGCAGCAACAAGAACCTACCCATGATCCTTGGGTGCGATGCAAATGCACATCATGGAATTTAGTGAAGTTCAGATAATAACAGACGGGGACAGACCTCGTTGAATTTCTTCATGGAACAGATCTAGAAATTCTAAGTAAGGGGAATGCTCCCACTTTCTCAAATGCAATTAGGGAGGAAGTAATTGACATCACCCTTACTAGTCTAGATTTGGCGAGGGTTCGAAATTGAAGAGTATCACAAGATATTCTCACCTCAGACCACAAATGCATTAATTTTGAACTTATGGTCGACACATTGGTAAAAAACGTTTTAGGAATCCAAAATCAACTGATTGGGATATGTACAGATCACTTCTTAGCCAAATTTTTCAGGACGTTGATCCATCGATCAACTGTATACAAGACATAGATAATGTTGCGAATCGGATTCAAGAGTGTATGGTCAAGGCTTTTGAAGAATCTTGGTGGAACAGAAAACCCTGGTGGAACAGAAAACTGAAAAAGATGAGATCTACAGTCAGGAGACTTTTAAAGATAGCCAAGCGTACAAATAGTACCGATGACTGGATCACTTATCGTACTAGTCGGAGGGAATATAAATACAGTATCCGGGGTGCTAGAGAGATTGCTTGGAAGAAGTTCTGTGAGTCAATTGAGAGCTATCCTGTGGCAGCAAGACTTCATAGAGCACTCTCAAAGGAACCCAAATACCAACCAGGTATAGGGAATCTGTAGAAGAAACGGCACAAGATCTGCTTTGTACACATTTCCCAGGTAGCAGTTCCACTGCTGGATTGAAGGAACAACTAAAGGTTTCTCCAAATGAAGATAGCTAGCCCTTGGCTGGGAATGTGGTGAACATTAAATCTCTGAGATGGGTCATAGATTCATTCAACCCGTTCAAATCGTCGGGTCCTGATGGAGTATATCCATGCATGCTGCAGAATAATGTGGATGGCCTCATTGAATCATTGCATAGTATTTATAAAGCATGTCTGGCATATGGCTATATCCCAGAAGCATAGCGAAAAACTAGAGTTTTTTCATACCTAAACCAGGTAAAACCAACTACAGTCTAGCCAAGTCATTCCGGCCAAAAAGTCCCAACTCCTTTGACCTAAAAACTCTGGAAAGACTGATTGACCGTTATATAAGAGACACCGCCCTAATACAGTTTCCATTAAGTACCAATCAGCATGCATACCAGATTGGAAAATCGGTAGAAACAGCTGCGCATCATTTGGTGAGTAAAATTGAAAGAGCACTTGATGCCAAAGAATTCGCGTTGGGTGTTTTTTGGATATAGAAGGCGCTTTTGATAATACCACCTTTGAATCAATCAGGACTGCGGCATCACAACACGGCATCAACCACACGATCTCTAACTGGATTTTGTCTATGTTGCGTTGCCGCATTGCCTTTGTGGAAATGGGTAATACAACTGTTTCAGTGTCTGTCAAACGAGGTTGTCCACAGGGTGGTGTTCTCTCACCTCTCCTGTGGAGCTTGGTAGTTTATAGTCTTCTTAATAGACTGAATCAATCGGGACCCTATTCTCAGGGTTACGCTGACGATATTGCCATACTGGCGATTGGCAAAGACCTTCACACTCAGGTGGAGCTGATGCGAAATTCACTAGTTGGTTAAAGAGTGATGTGGTGAGCAAGGACTTTCAGTCCATCCTTCCAAATCACAGGTAGTCTTATTTACCAACAAGAGAAAAGTGCCTGCAGCCCTAAGTCTGTATCTTTTCAGTATGCAGTTAAGCTACTCAGACGAAGTAGAGATTTTAGGCATTATTCTCGACAAAAGGTTGAATTGGAATAGTCATTTAACAAACAAAATTGATAAGGCTATCATTGCCTTTTGGCAATGCCGCAGATCCTTTGGAAATAATTGATCATCTCTTCAAGAGATGAATGTGAGGGATCTTGGTCCGACTGGTCTTCCAGCGAGACCTACGTCTTCTGCACGGATGGCTCACTGTTGAATGGAAATGAAGGAGCTGGGTTATACTCGGAAGTAAATAATGTAGCAATAAGTAGCAATAAATTTTCGCTTGGACGGTTTTGTACAGTCCTCCAAGCAGAGGTGTATGCTATCAATGAATGCACCCTCGTAATAACACGTTTGCGTTGCAGGGTAAACAAATTTGCATCTGTTCGGATAGCCAAACAGCTATCAAAGCACTTGTCAACCCGGAGACTATTTCTAAACTCGTCAATGAGTATAGAAAAAACCTCTGTAGGATAGCGCAGCTCAACAACATCACGCTGCGTTGGGTCCCAGGTCATAGTGGCATTCCGGGCAACGCTAAAGCTGATGAGCTTGCAAGGGCAGAAGCGGCCATGAAATTTTCTGGGCCAGAACCCGCCTTAGGGTTATCTAAAAGGTTTGCCTTGTCATTATTAAAAGATGATGCGGACCTTAAGATGAATGCTCTCTAGAATGCGTCATCAAGAGGCAGACAAAGTAAGATGTTTTTTAGAATTACAGATAAAAATGTTAATTTTCTTTTAAGCATGAAGAGGAAAACACTCAGCTCTGTGATCGGTATCCTAACAGGACATGGACATCTAAATAAACATCTTTTTACGATGGGACTTATAGATAGTCCTCTCTGTGGATGCTGTCTTGAAGAAGAGGAGGACGCTGAGCACTTTTTGTGTGTATGCCCGGCCTTCTCTAATGTAAGAGCTAGGATTTTTGGCTCTGATACTGTAAAGGCCAGCATCGTTAAACTGTCGCCAATACAGTCGGTATTGGATTTCATTAACCAGACAGAAAGATTTGTGGAATAGTTGTAATGAAGCCAAACTCGGACACGGTGCTATGAACCAAAGAGTCTGCGTGCCAGGACAAGTTCCGCCTTGCACAACCTGTCCACCCTTTCTATCTATCTAACTGTAACATAACCTATTCATTTAATGTTAATGTAGTTAGAGTATAAAAAACTACAAAATATAGATGCGTAGAGTTATATTTAGACTAAGAAATACACTAGAATTGAAAATACTAAAGACAGAACTTTCTTAAAGTAGTTAAATAATTTTGCAATTTCATTGTCAAAATACCATGGTCTCGGTGGCGTAGTGGATGGCACTAACGAACAAGGTTCGAAACAAGAAAAACAGAAATTGAGTTTTTCTCCGAAAAAAAATTCAGAATATACTTTTGAATTCGAAAATTCAAACGATTTCTTCGGTTACTTGAGTTTAACTGCTCACAAAAATTTCTAATAATTCAAAATTCCAATCTAATTAATTATAAACAACGTGGTCTAATTTATACAGTCTACGATACCTGATAAATAAACATAGCCATAACATCACGGCCGGTTATAACAGGATTTTGAATTCAAAACCCCCAAATATTATTTCCTCAAACAAAATTAATTTTTTTCTTATTCTAATTTCATTTATACCTTGTTTAGTTTAGGTGGTCAAAATTTACTACCACTTTTGAAATTTTTCGGTTGCATTTTTGCAATTGGATGTCCAATGTAATTTGCCAATTTAAATCTAAAAATTTATTTTAAAAGTCAGACTATTAATTGTAAAAAACACTCAATTCGTATAGGTGTAGTATGCAAACATAGCAACATTCAAACAAAAAATAAATACTTAAAATTTGAAACTGTCTATTCTCATTGCATTGAGCTTGTTTGATTTTCAAATATTAATTATACTGATTAGGTGATGCATAGAATATTGTATGCTGGTGTTACGAGATTAATACGCTTAATCCAGAGAGATCGATCGTGTAATAATCTCGATAGCAACCTTTGGATCATAAGGAGCAATTGAAATTCGGTTTATCGATTATTAATTTACAGAATTTTAAGCAAAACCACTCTTGTTTAGCATAAGTATATTAGCTATAAGTATGTATAAGCCGTTTCTTACTTTTGTGTAACTCGTTTGTTTTATATTTACATCTAAATCGATCCCAAAAATGTTTCAATTTATTTTACAATTCAAACTCTCATAAACTACTAATTTTAATTTCATTGCTGTACATTTAAATGAACAATAAGTCAGTATTTAAATTAACAGTCCAACACGTACACAAATACTAATAGAAATTTACAGGAATAAGCGATGTAAAAGCAAACAATTTTTGAGGGGCGGTTGGCCAAGTGACATGGTTGAAGCTTGTGTCTGATATTACTGACATTACATACCTGATACACATTTCGATGAGGTCATTTTTTGTAATCAGATGGTGCAGTCGAAAAGTACAGAAGAGATACTTTTTATAATTAATAATATCAGACGACTAGCGAAAGCAGAATACAAAATGAAGTCAGTTATTGAATGTAACATCTATATATTTCGCATGAAGGGATCGGTTTTTAGTGATTTGTTAATTTTTTTTAATTTTTGATCCACGGGTGTGACAACCCCGTGTACTCCAAACCCTGCTATTGGCATTTGAGTTAATGTGAGATATCACATACCTCTGACAATAGTCAATCATGAGATATCATTATCCAAGGTGGTATCTTAGGGGTGCTGTCGGATGAACTGTATTCAGTCAACTGTAGAACCCTCAATCTTAGCTATGGAATAAACCTTGATGGTGGCACGCTGTTGCTTGCTTGTAGAAACGAGCCTTCATATAACTCTATATCTGGGCTGGCTTAAATCATTAAGGAAGATAGTGCGTCAGATAATCAAGGATTATGCCATTAGCTGGATTATTTTCAACCCCATTTTAGTTGTGTTCCTGCAAAATTTTCAAACAAATTTGTTTTTTATCTCTTAATTTATTTTTATTTTCTCTATCTTATCATGAAATATTGGCCTATGTCATATTTTATATGTGATAGAATTTATTGCTTAGTTATCCATTATTTAACAAAAAATATAAAAAAAACAAAGAGAAAAGATTCGCGTCCATTGACATCCTTAGAACGCACTTTGTTGTGGGACCTTGGTCTTAAAAGGTTTTTATTTGTTGTTGTGACATATATTGTAATGTCTACTACACAACATATTTTATTAAAAAAACATAATATATGTTGTAATGTAATAGCGGAATATAGCGGCTACACGCTATAGCTCATTTGTTATTCTATGTTCTATAATGCTCATATTGAAACTAATTTGATTTTTTACTTTTTCATACGAACACGAATTAATGTTGGCAATAACAATAAACAATATTGCGTAAAAACGGTTGCAAATCAGTCACTCCATTTTTTGGGTAAAGAAACAGCTGTCACTGACCTCAATGCTCCAAACTCTCCTCTTCATGGTTGAAAAAAATTCTATGCAATAAGGAAAATTAACCCATCAAGAGCTATATGATTTGACGGCATCTCAGCCATCATCGTCATGGTTTTAGACACAAAGTCGCGCGTTACACTACTAAATGATATCTTTAAAACTAATCTGCCAGATTTAATAAGGCACTGGTTGTGCAACTACTTTAGAGGTCGCCCAACATACGTTGAGTTCCGTAATTGCAAATCCGAGATGAGAGTGCTACGACAAGGAATTCCCCAAGGTAGAGTTCTCTCACCTTCATTATTCAATCTCTACCTACGCAGTTTAATTGTCCTACCAGAAGGAATAACCATCACGGTATACAAAGACGAATGCACGAATGCACTCTGAATGATTGGTTTAAAACCAGAAAATTGAAACTTTTCACAGAAAAGACTTCTTTTACACATTTCATTACATCAGGGTAAATTCTAGGTCCTACAGCCAAATATATGAGACTGTTGGGAGCAACATGCGATCAACTGCTTAAATTCAATTCTCATCCACAACAGGTGAACTCTAGACTGAAAAACAGGAATAATGTATTGAAAGCACTAGCTGGTAGTTAGTTCATGGGGCAAAGATAGAAATACAAAAATAAAATTACAACATACAAAGCAATAAGAAGACCTATTATAAATTACTCTGCAAGTCGTTGACACTAAAAAACGCAGAGTTGCGAATCGCAACCGGAGTGCTGTATTTGTATGGGATTTACTCGTTCAGACATTTTACCACATAAGGGACGAATGAATTGTGCAGTAAATCTTTTATCAGCGTTTAAACTGGGTAAACACTGGGATATGAATAATTTTTAGTTAGTTGGTCTAAATAAAAAATAGATTGGTGCCAAAATTGGAATTTGCGGGGCACAAGTGTTAATTAACTCACAAGAAAGCCAATCTATGGACATCGAGAAGTATCAGAGCTTTTACAATAGGACAGTATAAGTGCCTAGTTTTGTAACGACGGACTATTTCGAATTTTAATCTAAAATAAGAATATTAATATTTAAAGAAATTCGCTAATGATTTGCTAATTTATTTCGGTACCAGTCTTTAAATTAAAACAAACATAAAAGCATTTATGTGTGCAACACCCTACAGATCAATCAACCAATGTTTTACGTTTTATTAGTTAATTGATTTGTTACGTCACCACACAATATCAATTAATAAATGTTGATAAGTAATCCAGACGCATAAAAAAAATTTGGCTGATAATTGTATTGGTGCACTAACGCATTAACGAGAAAAGGAATTTAACGAAGGAACAATGGCTGATAGTTTTGATTATGTTACGTTTGGAAAAATATATGGAATGGAGACGAAGTTCAAAATGGAAATTCTAAGGCGATCAATTCTAAGGCGATCAATTCTAAGGCGTGCCCCCGACCACTGTTGAGAGGCTTTGTTCTGAACCTTAAAAGAAAATTTAAATTTTTGTTCGACACCCTGCCACACCCGCCCATAAAAAAATTATTTTCAAAATTTAAAATTATTTGTTCAATTCTAAGGCGTGCCCCGGTCACTTAAATTGCCACTAAAATTTCAAGTGCCCAGGGGCACGGCTTAAAATTGAACGATTGATTTCAAATTTTGCAAATAATATTTTTATGGGTATCGACACGAAATGGGAGGGTGCCGTAAAAAAATTTAAAATTTTTTTTAAGGGCCACCATAATCTGCACTTAATTCCTTCTCTTTTGCTGTCTTTGCTGTTGAACAGGTTCAGACCGCTCAATCTATTTACCTTTTTACCGTGTCGTACAAAAAATTAAAAAATTTTTTTAGGCTCAGAACAAAACCTCTCAACTTTAAGTGGCTGGGGCACCCCTAAGAATTGAACAATTTATTTCAAATTTTGCAAATAATATTTTTATGGGTATTGGCAGTCCAACACGTACACAAATACTAATAGAAATTTACAGGAATAAGCGATGTAAAAGCAAACAATTTTTGAGGGGCGGTTGGCTAAGTGACATGGTTGAAGCTTGTGTCTGATATTACTGACATTACATACCTGATACACATTTCGATGAGGTCATTTTTTGTAATCAGATGGTGCAGTCGAAAAGTACAGAAGAGATACTTTTTATAATTAATAATATCAGACGACTAGCGAAAGCAGAATACAAAATGAAGTCAGTTATTGAATGTAACATCTATATATTTCGCATGAAGGGATCGGTTTTTAGTGATTTGTTAATTTTTTTTAATTTTTGATCCACGGGTGTGACAACCCCGTGTACTCCAAACCCTGCTATTGGCATATGAGTTAATGTGAGATATCACATACCTCTGACAATAGTCAATCATGAGATATCACTATCCAAGATGGTATCTTAGGGGTGCTGTCGGATGAACTGTATTCAGTCAACTGTAGAACCCTCAATCTTAGCTATGGAGTAAACCTTGATGGTGGCACGCTGTTGCTTGCTTGTAGAAACGAGCCTTCATATAACTCTATATCTGGGCTGGCTTAAATCATTAAGGAAGATAGTGCGTCAGATAATCAAGGATTATGCCAGTAGCTGGATTATTTTCAACCCCATTTTAGTTGTGTTCCTGCAAAATTTTCAAACAAATTTGTTATCTCTTAATTTATTTTTATTTTCTCTATCTTATCATGAAATATTGGCCTATGTCATATTTTATATGTGAAAGAATTTATTGCTTAGTTATCCATTATTTAACAAAAAATATAAAAAAAACAAATAAAAAAGATTCGCGTCCATTGACATCCTTAGAACGCACTTTGTTGTGGGACCTTGGTCTTAAAAGGTTTTTATTTGTTGTTGTGACATATATTGTAATGTCTACTACACAACATATTTTATTAAAAAAACATAATATATGTTGTAATGTAATAGCGGAATATAGCGGCTACACGCTATAGCTCATTTGTTATTCTATGTTCTATAATGCTCATATTGAAACTAATTTGATTTTTTACTTTTTCATACGAACACGAATTAATGTTGGCAATAACAATAAACAATATTGCGTAAAAACGGTTGCAAATCAGTCACTCCATTTTTTGGGTAAAGAAACAGCTGTCACTGACCTCAATGCTCCAAACTCTCCTCTTCATGGTTGAAAAAAATTCTGGACCAACTAAAACATGGTCACATGGCATTGTGCAATACGTAAAACTATTTTAAGGGCAAACACAACATCCATACAGTGTAACACCTGCAAGAATTGTCAGTTCTCGCTACACATTATCAATGATCTCTAAACTGCGTAGCAGCATGTTGCAAACATCAAGACAACAACCTATTGTATCAGGACCCTCAAGAAGGTCTCTGATCTCAAAGTTATACCGGGTTCTATACTCTCTATCGTCTGTCTTAAGTGGACCAAAAATGTAGCGTAGGATCTTACGCTCAAATACAGATAAATGCGATTCGTCATTTTGTGTAAGGGTCCACGTTTGTGACCCATACATGACGACCGGTCTAATCAATGTCTTGTATAACTTGAGCTTGGTGTTAGTTGATACATACGGTGATCCAATCCAGCAATAATATCTGTGGTTATAAAATTATAAGATTAGATCCTTTATCATTAACAAAACCGTTAAACCGCTTGCTCCTCAAACAGATGACATGCGCAAGGCAGATTCAGTTGACTCTCGAGTTCCGCACCTTAATAAACGAATTAGCAAGTTGGTAACGGAACACAGACGAAATAAATGAAGAGAATTAGTGAGTAAATCAAGCCTAGACACAATGTAAGTCTTGTCATACGACCTTAATTAGCATACAGCACAACAGACAAACAACGTGAACATAACATAAGAAGGCACCCAGAGCGGTATTATGACATCTCCACAAACTTTATGCTTATATTTTAGAGGATATCATATTTTGCGAAGAAGTAGAGAATGCAATAAGGAAAATTAAGCCATCAAGAGCTATATGATTTGACGGCATCTCAGCCATCATCGTCATGGTTTTAGACACAAAGTCGCGCGCTACACTACTAAATGATATCTTTAAAACTAATCTGCCAGATTTAATAAGGCACTGGTTGTGCAACTATTTTAGAGGTCGCCCAACATACGTTGAGTTCCGTAATTGCAAATCCGAGATGAGAGTGCTACGACAAGGAATTCCCCAAGGTAGAGTTCTCTCACCTTCATTATTCAATCTCTACCTACGCAGTTTAATTGTCCTACCAGAAGGAATAACCATCACGGTATACAAAGACGAATGCACGAATGCACTCTGAATGATTGGTTTAAAACCAGAAAATTGAAACTTTTCACAGAAAAGACTTCTTTTACACATTTCATTACATCAGGGTAAATTCTAGGTCCTACAGCCAAATATATGAGACTGTTGGGAGCAACATGCGATCAACTGCTTAAATTCAATTCTCATCCACAACAGGTGAACTCTAGACTGAAAAACAGGAATAATGTATTGAAAGCACTAGCTGGTAGTTAGTTCATGGGGCAAAGATAGAAATACAAAAATAAAATTACAACATACAAAGCAATAAGAAGACCTATTATAAATTACTCTGCAAGTCGTTGACACTAAAAAACGCAGAGTTGCGAATCGCAACCGGAGTGCTGTATTTGTATGGGATTTACTCGTTCAGACATTTTACCACATAAGGGACGAATGAATTGTGCAGTAAATCTTTTATCAGCGTTTAAACTGGGTAAACACTGGGATATGAATAATTTTTAGTTAGTTGGTCTAAATAAAAAATAGATTGGTGCCAAAATTGGAATTTGCGGGGCACAAGTGTTAATTAACTCACAAGAAAGCCAATCTATGGACATCGAGAAGTATCAGAGCTTTTACAATAGGACAGTATAAGTGCCTAGTTTTGTAACGACGGACTATTTCGAATTTTACTCTAAAATAAGAATGTTAATATTTAAAGAAATTCGCTAATGATTTGCTAATTTATTTCGGTACCAGTCTTTAAATTAAAACAAACATAAAAGCATTTATGTGTGCTACACCCTACAGATCAATGTGTTCACCCTACAAATGTTTTACGTTTTATTAGTTAATTGCTTTGTTACGTCACCACACAATTTTAATTAATAAATGTTGATAAGTAATCCAGACGCATAAATTTGGCTGATAATTGTATTGGAGCATTAACGAGAAAAGGAATTTAACGAAGGAACAATGGCTGATAGTTTTGATTATGTTACGTTGTTACGTTTGGAAAAATATATGGAATGGAGACGAAGTTCAAAATGGAAATTCTAGGGCGATCAATTCTAAGGCATGCCCCGACTACTGTTGAGAGGCTTTGTTTTTCAACTGGGGAATAGGTGCAGGAGAATGGAGAGGTTCATCTATGTTTAAGTTTTCAGCGAACATACGACCAAAACGATCTGCCTTCTCTATCGAGTCTCTCACGAGAATGTCATTCAGGACTAAGCTTGGAATAAAAGATCGAGTGAAACTGCTCTGGACTGATTTAACTGCCTGGAAGAAACTACGAGAACCAGGTGGGTGCTCGGCAAATTTTTTTTGCTTTCTTCTAAATAAACGCATCTTTGTCTAAATCTATTTCGTATTTTTTGCTGTTTTATAGGCACAGTAGGTTTCAGATGTTTTATTTGAGTTATAGGCCTTAAAAGCTTTGCGTTTATTTCTCACCGCCTCTGATGTCCTGGGATCCTGCTCAACACAACAAGCGTTTTTCCAAGATATTTCCTCATAAAAGTTTCTTAGTCCCTCCCAGTCAGCGTTTTTATAATTCCAAACGCGACGAGGATTGGCTCTAATAGGTGTAGGCTAAGTAAAGTTCACTACTGTGGATATTGCTTCTCAAGATGGACAGGTCTACGCCCCAGAAGTACTCGGAACCCAGTTCCGACCAAGGACCACCACAAAAATTTCGACGAAAGGTGCTACTCCGTCGCTCCATTTTTTGGGTAAAGAAGCAGTTGTCACTGGCCTCACTGCTTCAGCTCCTCCTTCAGCTGGTATTGAAAGAAATCCTGGACCAACTAAAACATGGCATTGTGCAATATCCAAAAACATTTTAAGGGCAAACATCCGTCCAGTGAAATAGCTGTAAAGAATGGTGTCATCTCAAGAACTGCTCAGGCCTTGCAATACATAAGCAATGGACAAAAAACTACATAGCGCCATGTTGCCATGCATCAAACCAACATACAAGCACGAGCTCGCTACAGAACAAAATGCGAATGAACACACATCCGGAAACCCCAAGTGACGTGAAAATAATGCTATATTGTAACGGTCTCATAAACAAAATCGATGATATTATCAACTTTATGTTTAAAAACAATATTCTAGTCGCGGTTTTACAAAAAACCAAATTAAATGTTAGATCTAAGACTAGTGATAGTATCTGTGATTATAGAATTATACGACTGGATAGAGGGAAGGAAAAAGGTGGTGGCCTTGCCTTTATCATACACAAAACCATTATCTACCGTACAACCACATTACCAGCAGTACCGGGAACTGATTAACACCTAGAACAACTAGGTATTACAATAAAATCCGGAAATACTGAGATAAATCTAGTCAATATTTATATTCCACCAGTAAGCAGCTGTGATACAGGTTATGAACCGTCCATAGGACATTTATTTTATACCAAAGACTGTCTAATTATCGGCGATATGAATGCGCACCACGATCTATGCACTCACACTTGAACACTGATTCAAAAGTCTAAAACATTGCTGATCAAATTGACGGCTCCAACTTTGGAGTCCTCAATGAACCACAACCAACAAGAGTAACAAATAACTCATACTCTTCTCCAGATGTCTCACTTGTCAGTATGTCACTATGTGCCGATCATAATCACCTTAAGCCGTCCTTAAACGAAATGAAATCCGAGAAGAAGACATATATTAATTTTAACAAAGCTGATTGGGATAATATCACCAATTTGACTGAAATGGAATTCAGTAAGCAATTTTTACCAATTGACGCTCTCTCAGGGGAAAGAAAATTCAAAAAAAATTTTAACAAAGCTAGATTTCACTTCATTCCAGCCGGCAGAATACAAAATATTAAACCAAACTTCCCACAAGAAGCTTGTGTACTTTCCTCCCAAAGAGATGACATTCGTAAGTTAGATCCAACTGATTCTAGAATTCCGGGCCGGAACAAGCAGATAAATAAGCTAGTAATGGAACACAAACGTAACAAATGGAAAGATTTAGTGAGTAAGTCAAACTTTGGCACAAATAAAAGTTTGTGGAAGGTGATTAAGGGTTTAACACAGCCGCGTCAAACGGGTAACAACTGCATGATCTCCTTCGATGATATCCCTACCGAAAACCATAGAAAATACGCAACAAAATTCAACACGCAGTTTACAGAAAAGCAAAGTAAACATGAAAAAGAAAATAGGTCAGTATTAAGACAAATGCGCAAACTTAATACTGAAAATTTCGAGGATATCATATTTTCCGAAGGGGATGTTGAAATCGCAATAAAGAAATCTAAACCATCTAAAGCTATTGGACCAGACGGCATCTCAGCCATCATGCTGAAACACATTGAACCCAAAAGGTTGAACTTTCTCACAACCATACTCAACACATCTCTAAATATGTACGCTCAAGATACCACATATCTGGAAAACGGCTAGAATAAGTCCCATTTTGAAACCTGGCAAGCCTGAAGAAAAGGGAGAATACTATAGACCGATCTCTATCCTCTCATCGGTTGCAAAATTGATAGAAGCACTGCTGCCACCTCGGCTAACTGGATCTTGCAAATTGGCGTCACATCTACATGGCTTTAAGAAAGCACATAGTACAACCACCGCTCTTCATAGAATTCAAAACCAAATCAGCGATTGTCTAAACCAAAAACAACCCTGTGCTAAAACAATTTTAGTTGCAGTTGACAAAAGTCAGAAGCTTTCGACACAGTATCACACGCTACACTACTGAACGACATACTCAATACTAATCTGCCAGGTCTAATAAGGCGCTGGTTGTGCAACTACCTAAGAGGCCGCCAAACATACGTTGAGTTCCGTAACTCTAGATCTAAGATGAGGATGTTCAGACAAGGAATGCCACGTTGGGGTTCTCTCACCTTCATTATTCAACCTTTACCTAAGTAGTTTACCGCCACCACCGGAAGGAATAACCATCATGTCATATGCAGACGACTGCACGGTGCTTGCAACAGGAAACAACTTGGAACAACTCACTAATGTCCTAACACCTTGAATGAATGGTTAACCTTAACATCTTGAATGAATGGTTTAAAACCAAAAAATTGAAACTGTCCACTGAAAAGTCCACTTCCACACATTTCACCACATGGACGAAGGAGATAAATACAACACTTAGCATCTGCATTGACAACATACTAATTTCTACGGTCAAAAATCCAAAACTGCTGTGGGTAACATTCGATGCACTACTTAAATTCAACGCTCATGCTCAACAAGTGAACTCAAAATATAAAAACAGGAATAACGCACTAAAAGCTCTGGCGGGTAGTTCGTGGGGTAAAGATAAAAACACTATAATAACAGCCTATAAAGCAATAGGAAGGCCTTTCGCAAATTACGCTGCTCCCATATGGACACCCTAAGTCGGACACCCACTAGAATAAATTACAAATATGCAACACAGAACGCAGCCTTGCGTACCGCAACCGAATGTCATTTGATGGCCCACCGAGATCATCTACACGAGGAATGTAACATATTGCCGGTCCGTGAACATAACGAAATGCTCACCAAACAATATCTTTGGGCCTGTCATAAAGAGCAACATCCCTGCAATGATACCTTATACAAGACAACACCACCTAGAGACATAAGAAGGACTGCGAAATGCTTCCTACAAGATGTTAAAAATAATCAAGTTATCGGCAACATCCACGAGCCTACGTATCAGACGGGGCTAAAAAATATACATATCAAAGCTGTTGAAGACACAATAAAGAACTACGCCCCGAATAGAGTTCTTAACAGCAAGCCACCACAAGTCACTGCCGAAGAGGTAAAACTGCCACGCAGCACCAGAACCATCCTAGCGCAGTTAAGATCCGATTGGTCACGAATCTTAAATAACTACATGAGTAGAATTGACCAGGAAATTGTTGACAAGCGTCCCACATGTGAGGGCACGCCACATGATGCTAACCACATTTTCAATTGTCAAGAGAAACCAACCGACCTGACGAAGGAAGATCTGTGGTACCGCCGAAGGGCAATAGCAGAGTTCCTGAATCTGGACTTGGAGCCGGAAGAATAGCATCACATCTCGTCGTTACAACAACAACAACTGAGGATATTAATACATGATCCGATAATTCAAAGTTGATCGATTTTGGTCTACGTTGTGTTTGGTTCGTTTTTCAAAAATAGATCTTGCAGATTGTTGTTATGATCAGCATTATCTGGAATTCTAGTTGGATGCTCAATCATATGTGTAAAACCATGGTAGTCTGCAAGTCAGCTCCGTTTGTCGACCTATGTCGTCAGTGCATGTTGAATATTTCAGCCATTCTTTGTTTTGTATATTAAAGTCGCCAAGAATGACGAGTCATGCCTTGGGTCTGCGCTAATTTTCTCGAGGTTGGACGATAGTTTGTCGAAAAAAGGACAACCCGATGGAGTTTGGGGAGCTGTATATTCCTATTATAAACATGGTTTCATCAACACCGGAGATCTACAATGCCAGTGAATTATGGTGCTTAGAGTTCAACTCATAGGATTTAATTCTAATGCATGAAAGTTAATTTCAAATAAATACACAGACACCATGTGTGTTATAAAAGGAATGTTCCAATTCGTAGCTAGGCATCCGGTATTTATCTAGATCCGATTTGGAAGCTTTGGAACTGACAATTGTTTCGGTTAGAAACAATATGTCAGGCTTGTTTTCTTCGATGTAACTGTAAACCTCGTTTAGATTTGAATTAAGGCCTCTAATGTTTGTAAACTCAATGAGAAAGTGATGGTTCACCCTGCTATCATTAAGTTGAAACAAATTGTTAGTATAGTGACCTAAATTTGGCCAGGTCTAAATTTGTACACTACGTAACACAAGAAAGACAGGATGATTATGTCACAAACGATGAGAGAAGTGAATAAACAGTACAAGTTAAGATAAAACTATACTAACAGAAGGTAATTTAATTAAACTAAGGCAAAGATCTAAAGACAATCCAGTTGACTGGAAAGGATCGAAATTTCTTAATTTTTTGAACGATGATGGAGTTATTTTAAATGGTAGAAGAAATGATCTAAGATGAGGAATTAACTTTTGTGGCCCTCCTTTTATGAAGGATTTTTTTATTGTTCGAGCTTTAGGTGCTTCAGAGGCAAAACTAGAAGAATTACTAAGACTGCTACCAAAACTAGACTGGAAAGCAACTGTTGCTACAAAATGTTATAGCTCAAGGCAGTTATACTTTATTAGTGATCTTAAAGTCTAAAGTCTAACTATTCGCCGAGTCCAAATACTGTAAGAAAGATAATGGCAATAAATGGTTTCATTGTTAGTGTTAAGCGGCGTAAAAGAGGTCATTTGGATTCCTTAACTTTTCCTGGAAATCAAATGTGTATAATCAACAGTCCATCAGACAGAAATTAACAGCACGTATGTGTTCTACGTATGTGGAAATAATATTCAAATGATGGAGTTTGTTTCATATTTTCAAACTCTTCTAAGCCCGCCACTGAATTTGAATCCAACTCCTAATAAGGTCACAATAAGATACGTAACTCAATCTTAGATAAGAAGTTTAATTTAAAAGTATTAAAAATGCCAAAGAAGGCAAAGCTCCTGGGTGCGTTACTTTAGAAAATATTATCCTTGAGATGCAAACAATATTTGACTTCATGCAATTACTTACAATTATAGTTTCGATTCGAGCACAAAGTTAAAAAAAGCCGTCCGTCAACGTCCTAGAACACTTTTTGTTGTAGATCTAAGACTAAGACAGTATTTATCTATTGTTGTGGCTATGTGCCATTACATAACACTTTTTATTTAAAATAAATATCAAGTCCGTTAAGGCTTTTAAACCTCTATCAAAAACTTGAAATTCTCGGTGGAGTTTTGAGGTTGATCAACACTACAAGCACATTAAATTAATCTCGCTCAAGAACATGGCTTTCAGAAAGGCAAAACACCACGACTGCTACTCACTATTACAGATGTAATATAGAGTTTTCTGAATAAAACAAATCAAATCGCCGCACATCTGTGGTTGGATGTTTCATATACTTTTGATACCGTTTGCTAAAGTAAACTGCTTCTCATCTACTCATCAACTATTTATAGAATTTCACCACATTCACGGTCGCAAAATATATCTCGCATTCAACAATAAAAATATTATGGAAGACAATTTTTTTTAAACGTTGGGATCAACCATTGTTTGTTGTTATCCGCAAGTTTCATGTTGCAGATGTAACAAACACTTTTAAACAAAGCAGAACACAGGAGTTATACTACAGTAGGATAGTTATTAAAACAAGATTCGATGTCGAGTAAACCGATGTAGGAAATAACGTTTTATGAATTCATAGCAATTTCACCCTTTCTCAAACAAACATGCGTTAGTAAAAGAAATAGCAAAAACATCTAATAGAACAATTTGTAAAATAATTCATAAATAATTTATGTATACCTTTGCGCTTTGAGATATCATATTTCGAGAAAAACTTCGATCAATGTCAATTTTCAAAGCGCTTCTCATTCCTTGTAAAGTCCGAAATTCTGAATTACCAATTCTCGATGACGGATTTGAATTCGTTAAATCTAAAATAGAAGGGCCCAATGCTCGACCAACCTAATCGTTAAAATGGATTAAATTATTTATATTATTTTACAGTCACGGTTAAAATCCTACCTCTTCAAAAATAATTGGACAATATTTAGGTGGCACTAAGTTGACTGTTTTAATTGAATTTTCTTTACATTTCGGAGGTAAAATATTCACAAGTTTACCCGTATTGTAATTACTTTCCAAAGTGTAACTTTTTATTAATCCAATTGTTTTGTAAATTGCAACACGTCCAGACCCTTCTTTTGATAGTCCATCACGTTTTCCTCTGAAAATTTTAAAAACCAAATAAATAGATTAATAAAATTCAACAACTTTATGGGATTCACTTACTTCAAATACATATTTCTTTCAGAAAAATTACAAGAGTCGAAATGAAAGTGATGACAATTCATACTCATTAATCGTGGCAATAACATACATTCTACCGCTTCTGATACATTTGGTAAATGATTTCCATACATAAAAACACCTTTCTTCGAAGCATGACCATGCAAATCAATATACAAAAACATATTACTTTTATCATCATTAAAAATAAAATGATCCTCCTCTGCACATTTTATACAGTAATCAGCGCTAATATTTTTATTATTTGGTGGCATTAATCGTGTTCCCCGCGCACTATTCCCTAAATGAGCTGGTTGATGATGTCCAAGAATTACAGGTTGCATCGGACTTCGACATCGTCTTTCTGTTGCACTTTTCATCTCTTTTTTTGGCACTTTTGTTATTGTACTTGAACAAGCTTTTGCAGAACTAATACATTTTGTTTTTGTGTCAGTTTCTGATTTAGATCTCCCACGAACCTCCTTATTAAAATTATTATTTGTATTCAATTTTGTTGGGTTTAAAGCAGCATTAGAAGCTTTTATTCTATTAGACATCTGTTTGTTTTCTTTCGGTTTTAAGTTATTACGTTTTTTCATATCTACATTTAAAAGAGTTTTACTAACTTCTAATGGGATAACATTTATTATTGAACAATCTTTCTGTTCGGTTTTAGGAAGATCGCTATTGTTACTTAATTCTTCTGAATCTTTTCTTTCGTCACAACTAGATGAAGTTGAAAAATCGGAAGGAATAGTTGAATCTGATTGAGACGGAATTTGTTTCTCATTTGATATACCAGAATTTGCATTTAATTGATTGTTGATAAGGTTTTCTAAAATAAATAATTTGTTCAACTTTTGAACAATTTTGTGTTTTTAGTATTACCTTTGATTGACAAAATTGATTTCAATCTATTTTCAGCTTCTAACTCCCCTTTATCTTTTTTATCAAAACCGTAATGATAAAATCTATAAAATTTACGTATTTAGATGTGAAAAAGTTAACATAATTTAAATTTCACACTAACGTACCGAATTAATTTTTTTGCTGCATATATTGTTGGATGTATTTCTAGTTTAGGTGCTAAATACACTCGGTTCAAATTTTGACCCATTGTATCTGATCTGTACATTCCGTTATAAACTCCGTCAGGATTTAAGAATGGTACAATTTTAAACACATACATTTGTCTCAGTGTTGATGCTAATCCATTTCTTTTTTCTAATATAAAATTAATAAATCCATTTAGTACAAAACTTGCTGGTGTTTCTCCAGGATGAACACGCGATGATAAAAATATAATCTAAAATATTAATTATTTGTAAGACATCCGACATTCCCAAAGTTTTTGAAGCTCACCTTTTTATTTTTAAATGCGTGTGCTCTTGGCTTGCTAGGAGCAGGAAACAAATTTTCAATTATCGGTTCTCTATCAATTGAAATATTATGGAAGGACGTTATCGTCAGCAAATCAACTGCTCTTCCTTGAAGTGAATAAATTAATAGCTCACGATAGTAATATATTTCGTTACTAAGATCAGAATTATTTTTTTGCTGCTCTAAAGGTTTATTTCCATCAATATTATTACATAAATTGCTACTTGATGCAGTTTCATTTAAAGTTTCCGATTTTTCTTTTATAGATTCATCTTTCAAAAAATCGGTACTCTCTTTAATGTCTATTAATTTATCACTATTATTCGAATCATTGCAACGATTTTCTTCACTATTCTGTACTGTAACTTCAGTTTGTTTTTGTATCACAGATATTTTATCAACAATTGTGTTACTATTTTTGGAAGACATTTGATTGTCTTCATCTTGTGGCGAAAACATATTGCATAAATATTCCATTTCTATTTCACTTTTTGCATATTTGTTATCTAATTTATGTAAATAATCTGATAAATCACCATATGTAAATGGATATGTGAATGCGTAGTATGTTTGAATAATAGGATATTCTGGAATACGGTGAATAAAACAGATGACAAAATTTTCATTATCTACCTGTAATGGGAACAAGAGTTATAGGTAATAACAAAAAATCAAAGAAGAACAAATAAAACAACAAAAAATTTTAATATAAAATTTAAAATACTGAAGAACTAACGGATTAAACATTTTAAATGAAAGGTTGGAATGCAAAGGTTGGGCAAGCGAGAGCACGCCACACGATTTAAACCACCTATTCAATTGTTCCGATAAGTCAACCGACCTGACAAAGGAAGATTTGTGATACCCCCACGAGCAGTAGCAGAGTTGCTGAATTTGGACTTGGAACCGAAGGATTCCCACCATATCCGTCGTTACAACAATAACAACAGACGGTTGACAAATTGTGGAGATCAATGTCCAGGTTAAGTTTAATTTTCCGATGAACATCCCTCCAAAATTTAAAGAAAATATCCATTAGGATTTGAAAAATAAGCAGATTGTAATATCCCAATTCATTTTAAGGTCTTCTACAACTTTACAGTCAACGTCCTACGTGTTCTTGCACGCGTTTCTTATGCTTTTACATAAATAAACGATCTAGGTGTAGAGCGCTTCAGATCAAATCAATGTGGAATGTGTTATGTGACCCGTTACATAGCATTAGCTAGGCTGGGATCTATTCACGTAGCTCGCAAACACTTAGATACCGACCTCCATCTGTATTTTGTCTTGTCTATGCATCGTGGATCTAATGCCCTACTTGTAAGGTTCTAATGAACATAAATAAAATAAAAACCAAACCGATAGTGATTAAGGATCCAGAGAAGCCAGTGTGCGAGTTTTTGCTAATTAGGCTTATCTACGTTAGCACTGTAGGTGTCAGCACAAGAAAACTTGGCACATAAACGAAATTACGGCAGGTTACTCAAAATATTTTAAGGCACTATAAGCAAAGCATGGAAGGTTCTTATATTGTTGAAGACCATTACGCAAAGAGGGAAAACGGATACAGATAGAAAAACTTTTATGTGGCCTACCAAAGTTGCATTTCTAGACCGAGATTATTTTGGGTAGTCTGTATAAAAGAGGGAAAGTATTTTATTAATGAGGAATTTCTAGCGAAACTGAGAGGAGAGGAACGCTTCGATACACTTGAGATTTGGTGCATTTAGTTTAAAGATTTACAAAATGGAAGAGGTTGCAAAGTCAGAAGCCCTTGAATCGATCGAAGTTGCTTCTTTTGTGCTAGAAGCCTAAGCCGAAGGATTATGCACATTTGATAACATTAGCTTAAACTGATGTTTGAATCTGATGTTATAATTGTGAAAATGTTGTCATAACGGAAACCGTTACGACTAACGCAGTAATTTAGTAATGATAAGAATTGCAGCAAAATGTTAGTAAAAATTTCATTACACTTATATGCAATGCATTATACTTTAACTAGTCTGAAGCATAATGTAAGGGATATTGACATTTTTATGATCATTCTGCTGCAATTAACAGTCTACAGTCAGTGCTTAACACATCGAAAGTAGTTCCGAATCACTCCTTGCCTTCTCTTATCAACCATAGCTAGGCTGAATATAGAGTATACGTCATGCAAACTGCTGCAAAAGAAAAAGCTTATATAGGAAGAAACAAAAGTGGTCGGCTTTCACCTCATGTGTGATCTGGTTTACATTTGGCCGCTCGATCTCTGAAAAAATTATTTTGATGAGTAATCCAGATATAGCGTGATTGGTATCGTCGATAACCACTCCCGTATTGGGAAACATGCCCGTGAATGGAATCTCTTCACATGATTCTGCAACAATTTCAATGATGAGGACGAGGGGAGAAATGACTTTCCGCCTGCCCTCTTATGTTCTGTTCTGGCTCATGCCAGACTAAGCTACACGTAACCTGACGGTTCTTAGCAGAATAGTCGTTAGGTTTTATTGTCGCATGTTGGGAAGCCCTAAATGGTTTTCGAAACAGTAGTTGTTGGAACTGCATAAATTTTCTTTAATTGTGCGATTGTTGATTGATGTACACTTGGTTTGGTATGAGCATTTTTTCAAGCTATTTTACAAAAATTGAAATTCAATAAAAACATAAATTTCTAGCAATGGTTGAGAAACTCAATTTAGTGACTGCTGATGAATTTCGAACACCGTCGCCTCAGAATCATCGTTCAGAATATTTGAAATGTGTATTCAGTAAGTTACAGATTTAAAAACAAAACAGAAAACTGTTTTATAGTACTGAAACTACTGATGCCGAACTATGAATCTCATAGTCAAGTCTTTCCCACATCCGAAATGCTCGAAAAGAAAGGTTGTTACTAGCATGCGATCGATTTGATTGGAGTATTTCCATTAAGTAAGACACACGTCTGCTTATGATTATGGACAACGAAAAAAAGTACTGGCAATTCTCAAATTATTAACTATAATGCAAACTCAGTAAATCTGTCGCCGTTATAATTCGAATTCAAATTCAGGACTAACATCCTGGCCTACCACATTTTCATTAGTAATATCTCTACCGACTTGGCCATTAAAGTCAGCAACCATATTAAATTTCATCCAATGCTATGCAAAAGTGTGCCTCTCGTCGATGGTTTTAGCTTAGTGGGGTGCATGCACGACAATCAGAGAAAAACTGTTGTATGTTCAGTGTTCTCGTACGTAGCACATCATCTCATTGAATGTGATGAATTTCATCACCCGTTCTTAATTGCGTGCACTCTCAACTCTTAAGCAAATCATAACCGAATTCTCTTCGAGAAGAATGACCACTATAGTACAGTTAAAATTTCTCAAGTGGATTCGAATGAATATGAACTACGAATTTTGTTGTGAAAATTGGTATGTCGGTTAATATAATTCGATACCAAATTTTAATTGACAAAAAAAATTTATTCATAAGTTATATGTCATCAAAGTTAACTTGATTACCTTCGAATTGAAGAAATTCAAATTATTTTTTTACTTCCTTGTTTTTAATTGCCCACAAAAATCCCCAAAAAATAAAAAAAATTTTCTGGAATAAACTGAAATGTTTATCGAGAAACAACCAAAACAGACGTTCGAACTGAAACATGCAAATGATTCTCACAATTACATGAGTTTAATAGCTTACAAATAATTCTAATTAATTCATAAATTTAGTCTAGTGAATTATAATTCTGTAAAGGAGTAACAGTAAAAATTTCAATAGAATGCCGTTTAGGCACGTATTTAGATTATCGGTGAATTATTTCAGGTTGTTGTTGTTGTAGGTTGATGAAATGCTACTCGTTCGATTCCGTTTTCATGTTTACGAGCTCTGCCACGGTCTTTGGGTGGTGCCAAAAATCTTGGTTTTCCAAATTTAGATGGTTTGCCATTCAGGACTCAATTAGGTACTTTTTTTAATTATTGTACCTTTATACTTCAACAGCCTTGGTGTGAAGTCTTTTTAAACCTTTTCTATAGGTATGCTCATTGATATTCCTAGTGGTTGGATCCTCATCGGTTGAAAGACATTAACAGTTTTTCTTATGACTCTAGTCGGTGAAACCATTAATAGGATGTCATTGCATTTGTTTGTGTGAAGCACGTATATATTGTTTAGTAGCATTTAATTGTGTTCACGGACCTGTAACAGACATTCTTCTTGCAGGTAGTCTCTATGAGCTATTGGGTGGAATCCATTAGCGGTTCGCAAAGCTGCGTTTAGTGTGGTTTGTTTCTTCTTCCAGTGCGTGTCAGCAACTTGAGGTATCCATATAGGTGCTGCGTAGTTAAAAATGGGTCTACTTATAGCTATGTATGTTGTGATAATTGTATTCTTATCCTTGCCTGATGAACTTAAAGCTAGCGTTTTTAATGCATTGTTTCTGCTTTTCAGCTTTGAGTTCACTTTAGTATTGGGTCGAATGTTACGCCCAGCAATGTCGGATTTTTAACTGTAAAATTGGGCATATCGTCAATGCGGATGTTTAGTTTTGTATGTTCCTCCTTCATCAAAGTAGTGAAAAGTTTAGTGGTGGATTTTCTGACGATAGTATCATCTTTATTCTTCTAAACCATTAAGGGAGTTAAACAAACGCTCGACTAACAACAAAAATATGGCACCGTGCAGTATGTAAACATATCCTATGAGTAAACATAATAGCTGTCCAGTATAACTCTTGTAAAGGATGGTTTCACTTCAAAAAGTCCTCAGGCGTTTCACACACAAGCAATAGACAATTTCGAAAAAATGACTAAGAATATCATTTTTAGAAATGTTGAAGTTGAGAATGCAATTTGAAGAATCAAACTATCAAAATCAATTGGACCCGATGACGGACGTATCATGCTTAAGCACATAGGACCCAAGGGAGTGAAAAACCTTACAACAACACTTAATGAATCACTCAATACTCCAGGTACTCCAAATACCGAGTGTAAAGCAACATTCAACCTTTACCTAAGTGGTTTACCGGCACCATCGGAAGGAATAACCATCACGTCATATGCAGACGACTGCACGGTGCTTGCACTAATGTTCTGCACACCTAACTAAGGTGTTAACCTTGAATTAATGTTTTAAACCAGTCCACTGAAACTGTCCACTGAAAAGTCCACTTCCACACTTTTCGCCACATGGACGAAGGAGGTAAATACAATACTTAACATCTGCACTAAAAACATACTAACTCCTACGCTCAAAAATTCGAGACTGTTGGGGGTAACATTTGATCCACTACTTAAATTTAACGCCCATACTCCACAAATGAACTCAAAACTGAAAAACAGGAACAATGAATGCACTGAAAGCACTAGCGAGTAGTTCATGGCAAGAATAAAAACACAACAATAACAGCATATAAAGCAATAGGAAGACCTTTCATAAATTACGCTGCACCCATGGACACCTCAAGTTGCTGACACTCACAAATAACACAGCCTTGCGTACCGTAACCCACCGAGATCACCTGTACAAGGAATATAACATATCGGTCCTTGAACACAAGGAAATGCTTACCAAACAATATCTACGGGCCTGTCACAAAGAGCAACATCCCTGCAATAACATCTTAACCACGACTGTGAAATGCTTCTTACCCACGGACTGTGAAATGCTTCTTACAAGATGTTAGAAACAATCAGCTCATCGGTAACATCGACGAGCCTACGTATAAGACGGATTTGAAAAATATATATATTAAGGTTGTTGAAGACACAATAAAGAACTACGTCCGTAATCGAGTTCTCAATAGCAAGCCACCCCGAATGCTGCCGAAGAAGTCAAACTGCCATGCACAACCATCCTAGCACAGTTAAGATCCGGTTGGTCACACATCTTAAATAGCTACATGAGAATAGTTGACATGTGTCCCACATGTGAGGGCACGCCACATGATGCGAAACACCTATTCAATTGTCCAGAGAGGCCAACCGACCGCCCAAGGGCAGTAGCAAAGTTCCTGAATCTGGACTTTGAGCGGAAAGAATGGCACCGCATTTCGTTGCTACAACATAAGATTCCGTAGATATGAGTTTCACAAAATAAAACCGAATGATACGTCTTTAAATAACAAAATAATGGTAAGAATAGTGGTAACATTGGTCACATAATGTCGAATATAGCAGTGGAAGAAGGTATTGTAAAACTGGACAAATCACTCAAGGAAATGTATTACCTGAAAAATCACCTCATATTAATTAATAATCTAAATTTCCTTACGTAATATGATGGTTTATCTTTTATTCGTTCCCATTTCCCACGTGCACCAGCTCTTACAACTGGATGCATTCCCTGACTATAAAGTTTAGCTTGCCGATTTAAGTTCATTACAGTAAATTTAGCAATGGTATGCGGTTCACCACCTAAACAGCAATTGAACGTTAGAATTATTTTAAAAATTAAAGATCATTATTTGAATTTACCTCGAACAGAAAAATAAAACCAGGTACGATTTCCATTTTCATAGATTGTCCCACCACAATCTGGTTTGGTATACAATTTATATTCTAATCCGGAAAATCCTCCAGCTTTATTCACTTCTATAATCAAGAAAACAAAAAATTTTAAATTAAAATAGATTTTTTTCAATTGAAAATATAAAAATCTTTGGATTTAAAAGTTCGATAATGTGAGTTCATCAACCTTCGCACCTTGGGAATGAATGACATATTATGAGCACCCGTCATCACTTAAAATATTTTCTTACAGAAATAATTGGTTTAAATCTTGATAGACAAGACAATCTTTAAAGAACAATTAAGAAAAAAACATTTTCATCAACTATTAAATATAACCTAATTATATGGAAATCAAAATTTATATATTTTATAAATTATAATTTTTCTTTTAAATTAAATTGATAAATAAATCAATATTACCTTCATTTCGTTGAACTAATTCCACACGTCCTAGATTTCCCGAATCAAAGTGTGAATTAAAAATTAAACCACCACATTCGAAGTCATCCATTTTTAAAATATTTTAATTTCATGTATATTTTTGTTTGTAAATTAACTTTTTAAAATTCCTTTTCACAAAATGTAAATTTTCAAATTAATTAATTTATATATTCCTTCTTATCAATCTACTGTAAATATTAAAACATAACCCAAAAATTAATTTTCAATTAGAGAAAAAAAACAAAGAATTTGATATTAGAAATAAAAACCGTGAATTGATTTTGTAAACAAAAACAAATGAAATGTATATTTTTTTAATTCAATTCGAAAAAAAAAATGATTTTGAAGGAAAAAACGATTACGTCATTTGACAAATAAAATTCCTATAAGAAAATTTTTTTTAGTTCAGTAAAAAAGTGACAGAATGAAAACAGCTGATTATAGATAAATAAACACTTTTTCAATAGAATACACAATTTACAACTGTTTAATGGTTTGATTTAAAATAGATAATGTAACAATAAACACTTAATAATTAAACTAAATATTTTATTTTATTAAGAAATATTACAAAGAAATTTTATTGAACTAAAGTTACGCCATATTTATTGGGAAATTTATTTATTTAGCTAGGAACGACCCCCATGGATGAATATTATAATCTCAAGAAAATACGTTTGTTTAATGTTGGTTAATTTTATTTACACGATTCCGTCAAGTTGACAGTGGAATGTTTTGCTATTTAAATTATTACAAAATATAAAATGAAATTGATTTGCCAGCACATTATTATAACGATTTAAAACTATATATTACGGTTATAGAAAAATGATAGTCATAGCTATTATAATAGACAAATATCAGTAAAAGTTGTGATATAATTACAAGGCACCATTATGCTTGTTTTCAAGGATAAATTGTTTTACAAAATTTTTATTTTAAGTATTATAATAATAATAGAATGTAAATGTGATCATATAACTAATTATACTTTACAAGAAAGCCCAACAGAATTTGATCATAGTAATGTCACAGCTATATTTCCAACAGAAATTGAAAAACCAAAGCAAAATACTGTTAACAATATAAGTTCACATATGGATAACGTTTTACCTGACCAAGGTGCTGTGGAACAGGAACATAACAGCTCAATGTCTATTTTCTTTGTATTATGTGTAATAGCATTAGGAATACTATTAATTCATTTAATGATCCAAACCGGTTTTCAATATTTACCAGAGAGTATTGTTGTTGTATTTTTGGGTGCTTTTATTGGTTTACTGATAAGCATGATGGAAATCAAAAATATTGCAAATTGGAAAAGAGAAGAAGTATTTTCACCAACAGCATTTTTTTTAGTATTATTACCACCGATTATTTTTGAATCTGGATATAATTTACATAAGGGAAATTTTTTTCAAAATATTGGATCGATATTGGTTTTTGCCATAATTGGGACAACAATATCAGCGCTTGTGATTGGAAGTGGAATTTACATTTTGGGATTGGCTGATGTTGCATATAAGCTAAATTTTGTAGAATCATTTGCATTTGGTTCTTTGATATCTGCTGTAGATCCTGTTGCAACGGTAGCCATATTTCATGCATTAGATATCGATCCGGTTCTAAATATGTTAGTATTTGGAGAGAGTATCTTAAATGATGCTATCTCAATCGTTTTAACAACAACAGTAATGCCATCATTATCAAGTACAAGTAATGTTCAAGGAGGAACTACAGATGCGATAATATCAGCATTGAATACTTTTTGCTTAATGTTTTTCGCATCTGCTGGAATCGGAGTTGTTTTTGCATTAATTAGTGCATTATTATTGAAATATGTTGATTTAAGAAAACATCCATCGTTGGAATTTGGAATGATGTTGGTTTTTACATACGCACCATATGTGTTAGCTGAAGGAATTCATTTATCAGGGATAATGGCGATCCTATTTTGCGGTATAGTAATGTCTCATTACACCCATTTTAATTTATCAACTGTAACACAAATCACAATGCAGCAAACAATGAGAACATTAGCTTTTATAGCCGAAACTTGTGTATTTGCATATCTAGGTTTGGCTATATTTTCATTTCGACATCGTGTAGAACCAGCATTGGTTGTATGGTCATTGATTTTATGCTTAGTTGGAAGAGCTTGTAATATATTCCCATTGGCATGGGTTTGTAATCAATTTCGTGAACATAAAATTACAAATAAAATGTCGTTTATAATGTGGTTTTCTGGTTTACGTGGAGCTATTTCGTATGCGTTATCACTTCATTTAGATTTTTCAAGTAATGAAACAAGACATGTTATTATTACAACGACACTTATTATTGTTTTATTTACAACGTTATGTTTTGGGGGTTCTACTATGCCGTTATTGAAATATCTACAAGTATAATTATTTTGTATTTATTTAAATTTAAATTAATCGTTTTTTTCTCAACAGGCTGGAAAGAAACGAAGAACTGGTCGAACAACTAGGAGACGACGAGAATGTTCAATATCATTGAGTAAAACTCGAGAATGGGGACAAGCAATTGATTCTGAACATTTATCGGAATTAACCGAAGAAGAAGAAATAGGTTTTTCAAAATCAAGATTAGTTGGTTTTGCTTATCTTGATCGAAAATTTTTGATACCATTTTTTACTCGAATGTTTACTCATCAAGAGCTTCATGATTGTAAAAGTCAAATGGCTGATTTGACAAATAAATGGTATCAAGCCATACGCGTGTCACCCGATCATAGTGAAGATGAAGGGGAAACGATAACACCATCGTCATCGGTTTTACGTAACGGAACTGCTTAAACGTAAATTAATCTAGATATGTTTGAAATTGGTGTAAATACATAATTATATATTTAAAATATTCCATTTTAAATGTTTCTTAAATTAAAATATTTCAAAATTGAATTTTAACTGTAATTTATGATTTTCTTTTCTTAAACGTTTCATGACGACTTCTCTACGCGACAAAGTAAGTCAAAAGTTCATAATCTTTTGAAATCTTAAAGTTTAAGAATGATCAGAATTTTTAGAACAATTGAAATCGGCTAACTGTTGAGTACACAAGTAATTAAAATAATTTTTTCGTAAATTGAAATTAAATATTTTTGTCAATTAATTGTCATAAAAATTCATTATTTTTATACATAAATAAATTTAGATAACTGTTGTGAGTTTACTAACAGGATCAAACTTAGCAATTGATAGTGATTGTGAAAACGATAATTACACGGCCAATGGGCCGTGTAATTCTAATAAATCATCTGTAGCAGCAGCTAGTGGAAAAAGATCTGGAATCGTATCAAATATAAGTATTTCTCATCCTACAATGAACAAAAAACTATAAATGTTTCATCCAGCTGTACCAACTCAGAATAGATTTGAAATTCTGAATTCGCATTACTTAACTAAGAGTTTTAAACAACCAAAACGAAGAACTACCAAATTCTATTAACAGTACAAATGCTAAAAATATAAACAACGGATAATGCTGGTGACGAAATAAATTTATTACCATAAAAAAAAATTAAAATGCCTCCAATTATTTCGGAATATAATCAAAACGAGTTACACAAATTAATGAAGGTAAATAATATTGTAAATTACAATTTAAAAACAATAAGTATTGGAGTTACAATCTTTCTGTACAACACTAATGATTTTACTAAAGTGAAAGAAATGTTATCGAAAGCTGATAATGAATACTATTCATTTCCTCGGTAGGAAAACAAAGTGTCGAGGTTTGCATTATATGGCTTCTGCAATAAACTGGAAAGCGGAGTATTTAATGATTTAGTTGAGGTGGGCCTTAATCCATTGCAAGTGAAATAATCCAACTAAGAGTAAACGCTATGCTGATGACACAGTCTATTTTGTAAACTTCAATAGAGGGAGGGGTTATTTCCCTTGTAAAGCCCAATGCATCACGCATTATTTTTAATGATTAAGATAATAATTCTTAAGATAGATAAAGAATTTGTATTTGTATTAATTCTCAAACCTGAAACAAAGAAAACGAAAAACATCCATGTCATACATCATACCATTCAGATTTCCAAATGAACTAAAATTAATTCAAATAATGAAAATGCATTTGAACCAATTTTAATTTGTTACGAAAAAACAAAATAAAACTGTTTCGTTAATAACATAATTTTTTTTGTTATTTTTTTATTACATTTTTGCTAATCGTAAATTCTTCAATTTTATTATATAACAATATATTATATAATTTAAAATTGAAACAATTAATTTCAGTGTTGCAAAACGTTACTCGTAACGTAACGCAAAAACGAAATAACGAAATGAAATAGCGTTATTAGTAATAATTACGTTCATAACGTTTTAAAAATTAAACTACGTTACAATAACGTAAAACGTAACGATAACTCAATATTTTATATCGTTTTTCGGGTGACTCTTTTTATAATTATGTATGTATACCCAACGAATTTCGTTTCTACAGGAGAAAGTTTCTACAGCTTTTCCATAAGAAGATTACACTACGATTCTATCTCGATTCTTTCTTTAACATTTAATGTCTTTTGATTGGTTAATTTGCCATCTTTTTACAAGTTTTAATTAAGTGAACTAAAGCAAAAAAAAACACCAATGTTTAACTTTTTATTTCATGATTATGTTTACCGTGAGAAAATGTTTTTTAATTTTAAGCAATGTTTATATTAAAATATGTATACAAAATATAACATGAAAGTGAACTTCAAAAAATTAAGTGAAACGTGGAAAGTGAAAATGAAAAATTTATAAAGAAACGCTTATGTTTAATAATATTTGTTCAAATTTTTATATAAAGAAAATAATGATGGCGACTGATATTTCTTTTCGGTAATATTAAATTAAAATAGTTTTTATCTTTATTTCAATAAACAAATTTCTTTTACGTTTTCAGATGCATCGGGAGAAAAGAAAATGGTAAAAATTAATGTAAATTTTGTATTAAGTATAAATAAATAAATTTTAAATAAATAAATTAAATTCAACTAAAACAAAATATGTTTTAATTATATTGCAATGTTTTATTTAAATTGACTATTGATAGAATCGTAGGTGAAAACTAACAAAATTTCTATAAAGAATCGTTGAAGAAAGTTTTTAAAATTTCCCTATAGAATCGATGAGGAATATTCCATAGCGATTCAAGCGGTAGTATTACATGATGAATCATAGTAGAGCATTCGTTCACGAATCTAGCGGACATTTTATTTTTTTGCAAACAAATTTCCATACCTTTTCCATCACGATTCTACTACTCAGTAAAGAAGTTTCTTCAACGATTCATGGACGAATCGATGACATTTTATTCGCTGGGTATGAAAATCAAAACGCAAAAACCGGTTGAATAAAATCCAACTTATCTGGGATACGTTCCGAAACTTTACTATAGCTAAATATTTAATGCACCAATCAAATCACCGCATTAAAATATTTAATAACTTTAGTTAAATAATTTCTGAACGACGATCATTAAGTAAAATATTAAATACACAAATACTAATACAATCTGTTCAAATCGTATGTCAGAATAATTCTTTCATAAAATGTTTCAATTGAATAAAATTAAAACCGAAAAAATTAAAAACTAAGATAGAAATTACTAACCATATTGTTATAGAAAACTTGCATTTCATTCAGAATTTGAAAAATATATATGCTGCAATTTCAAAATAAATTGAACTGTCAATTTGAAATCGTTATATTTTAAATAATGCTTATGTATATGTGTATTTAATTTTTAACTCTACTCGAGAGCACATTTAATTTTTAAATAAATGTGGGCGGGGCGTAGTATGTTTCTGAACGCAAACAGCTGTCAAATAGTTAAATATTAACTTTACTATTTTGTTTCTGAACGACCGGATTTAAATGATATTTAAATATAGTTAACTATAGTAAAGTTTCGGAACGTATCCCTGCTCTTTATCAATTTTTGCGGACGCTTAAACTACAGATTTTGGTAGTTCTAATGGCCGATTTATAGTCGGTAACGTTAACTTAACGTTAACTTTAACTTAACCGTAACTTAAGACATCTAAATATTTTGATTTATAGTCGGTAAGAAATTACGTATTCATTGACGTTTGATCTGATATTAATTATGGTTTTGTAATCAATGTTACAAATCAATCAATTCCTTAAAAGTAATAAACTGATTTTAAAATCAAAATTTAAAATAATAAAATTCGAAACATACATTTGATACAAAATTTAAAAATAAAAAAATTTATTTTCATATTAATTTTCTGCTAATATTTGGCTTTAAAGTCGCTCTTTTTATATCCTTTGCATTTTTTAAAAAATAAAATTTTATTTTTATGGACACTTGCAATTAAATATTACTTTTCTTCAGTTTTTATACCAAACGTCAAAAAATCCTTAACAAAATCTTTAAGGTAGAATGAAATGAACTTTACGTTAAGTTAACGTTAAGTTTGCGTTAACGACTATAAATGCTCTAGTGCATTTTCATACATTTGTACTTTACGTTAAGTTAAAGTTACCGACTATAAATCGGGCATAAAATGTTGTACAATTTTAAGTTTATTTTAAATAATTTCAAGTCTGTAGTAGCCGTTTTGCATCACAGGTGTTTTGAATAATTTTAAGAAAGAATATTTTTATGCTGGCCGAGAAATCAATCTGAAGATCTATTAAAAACAACTCTAATAGTTATAAACAAACTATCAGATTTGTGAAAACTCCTGATAAGATTGCTTAGTTTTGGTAAAAATTAATTATTTTTAATATTAAAATGATTTCAAAATATTTGTCGGAGTGACATGAATAATCCATTGTATAATTCTTTAATTTTAATTACGTCAGTTACATATCTACGCCCGTTGATGATCTCCACCAGATCAAAACTATAGTAGTGTGAATTATAAAAAATATATATACTTAAAAATTTTAAAATTATTGTTTTTTAATTGTTTTTTATATATAACAATAGTGAATAATAAAAGGTGTCGTTATTAAAATTAAAGAATTTGAAATGAGTCAAATTTTATAGTTACGTTATTTTAAAATTAAATTGTAATGCTTAAAACTAATCTGTTAAACATTACATTTAATTTTAAAATAACGTAATTATAACGTTATAACATAATAAAATATAATATTTTTCTGTTTCATAACGAAATAACGTACCGAAAAAATAAATATACTGTTATAAAAACGAAACGCATAACGTTACGATTTTTTTTTTCGTTTTGCAACACTGATTAATTTATGTCATCAAAAGAAAACAAATAATAAATTTGTTATTTATTGATAAAGAAATGTTTTCGTGAATAAAGAAAACAAATAATAAATTTGTTATTTTTTTTGATGAAGAAATGTTTTCGCGAATAATGAAAATAAATGATATATTTATTTTTTCTTTGAGTCAGAAGCAATTTTGCAAAGAATGAAAACAATTCTTGTTTTCTGTTGGAATGATGATGTTAGGATGATGATGTATGAAATGAGAAAAACACGGATGTAAGTATCGGATATATATGAGGTAATTTTAGAATTAAAAGATATTGTTAATCAAGAGTTAACTTGAATGGAGTGTTCCGATATGGAACAAAGAATTTAAAAGAAATATAATATTATTCAAAAAAGTTTAAAGGAAGTGTCTTGATTTATTGTGTGGAAATAGAGATCGAAAGGTCCAACTAGCCTAAGATCTGGAACGACCCATCCTGGTGATCCTTTCTATTCACACCATCTCCCTCTATAGAAGTGGATCTACGAGAGGTTCTACATTAGCAGTTTACCCTAAATAAACTTCGCAATTTTACACGTATTGGTCATATGATATGCAAATGGGATTTTGTGTATAATACGAGGAAAGGACCGATCCAATGCCATCGATGTTTTATGTTTGGCCACTATTAATTACTGCAATATGAAACCAAAGTGCGCATTTTGCTCAGTAAATCATGGTGATGATGAATGTCCTGTCAAAGAAATAACTTTCAAACATAAATGTATAAACTGTTCCAAAGATCATCCTGTAAATTCCCCAAAATGTGAATATAAACATGAATATATTAAGATGAGAACTTTTGCCAACTCGAAGTTTTTAACTCGAAAAGCACAGGCCAGGGAGTACATGTTTCAACATTAGGGTTTTCCGGAACTAACCAGATCAACATTGAACAAGCAGGCTTTCAACCAAAATACAAATGCCTTTAAAGCAACGTTCTCTAGCTACTTGCAACAAAATTTTTCAACAAGTCAGGGTAATAATAATTTATATAACTTTAATGAACTTTTTTCTATATTTTCGGAAATTGTTAGTAAACTAACGCAGTGTACTACTAAAGATGAGCAAATTCAAGCCATCGCAGAAATTACCATAAACTATGTCGCCGGTCCATAGAAATGCCAACCTTAAAATTTCCACATGGAATTCCAATAGCTATTGAAATAAGAAACACGAACTAATTAAATTTCTAGTTGATAATGATATAGACGTAATGCTTCTTACGGAAACTTCACTTAAACCAAATATCTCAATGCATATTCTGGACTATAAAATGTATAGAAACGATAGACTGTACCAACGTAGAGGAGGTGTTGCCATCATAGTCAAATGTTCTATAAAACATGCTCTTACCAGTTTTTAATTTTGAAGCCATTGAAAACCTTGGCATCCTAATTCATGATTTAAACAACATTACAATAAAACTGTTTATAGCTTATTGTCCTAGATCTAACAATGTTTACTTTCGTACTGAAATAACTAACCGATCTGAGGCGTTCATTTTAGTTGGAGATATAAACTGTCGTCATCAATCATATTTATGGAATTGTCTCAGAAGCAACACTGGAAGTAGAACTCTATAACTATCTTTCTATGTCAAGCAACTCCATTATAGCACCAGATGAACACACTCATTATAGTGAAAGAGGACTTCCAAGTACTCTCGACTTTTTTCTAACTAACTGTTCAGAGGCCATCGTAACAGTGGAAACTGAGGAAGTGCTAAATTCATATCACTTTCCAGTTACTATCACAACTAATTTTCAGTCACAAACTTCCAATTTTGTCCATAAAACTTATAATTATTTTCAAGCCGACTGGCTCCTTTACCGTGAATTTATTAAGGAATCTTCCAAATTAAAAGATAATGACAACCTCTGTTCTTCAACTTAACAAGTTGACGAACTGATAACTGATTTATCATCTACTATTATTGAAGCCAGAAACGTGTCCATTCTGTTTGTACCTGTTACAAAACCTGATAAGCCAGTACTCACCGGCAATATTACTGTATTGATTCGCCTACGTAACACTACCAAACGACTGGCTCAGATCTAGGAATCCAAATTACAAATCCATAGTCTGTTGTCTAAACTCCGAAATTAGGATCGAAATATTCAAGCTAGTAAATGTCAAATGGCAAAACAGGCTTCAAAATCTTACTAAAAATTCAAAACAGTATTGGAAGACCATTAAAAACCTGAAAAACAAATACACTTCGATTCCACCTCTCCAAAATCCCGATAATACTCAACCTAGACTTTTTTTAACTAGCGGAAAACTGGAGTTTTTTTTAAAAACATTTTCGGAAACACACTCATCATCTACGAATTCCACACAAGATCACGTAGTACAATCCACAATAACATACATTGATAGTGCTATTCACAGCATGGATAACCGAGATTTAACAATAAACTATGAAATTCGCAGCATTATAAGTAAAGGCCGACCATTTAAAGCTCCTGGATATGACGAAATAAACAACATTTTAGTACCCAATAATCCACAGGAATGGTTCTACTAGATTTAAAAAATGCTTTCGACTCGATATGGATTGATGGCTTAATACATAAGCTACTATGTGCAAAATTCCCCTTGTATCTCATACAAATTTTAAAATGTTTCCTTTATGAAAGGTTTCTGTACTGTTCCATATTGGGAACATCTTCCTTGACATTTCCAATAAAATCTGGAGTACCACAAGGGTCAGTTTTAAGTCCGTTACTCTTTAATGTCTATACTTGGATGACATTTACAAATCCACAAACTATGAGATTTCCCTTTTTGCCGACGATGCTGCCATATATATCTCGGATGAACTAGCTGAACCCATAATACTAAAACTTGAATCTTACCTTAATCTAGTCTTACATTATCTAGATTTGTGGAAGCTAAAAGTAAACCTAACTAAATGTGAAGCTATATATTTCACAAGATGTAGAGCAGCAAGAAAACTTCCTCAAAGAAGCATTACGATTAGCGGCAATACATTAAATTGGAAAACCATGTCAATTACCAGGGTATCTTTATGGACCGTCGTCTTACTCTAAAACATCACATAAATCATGTTGTTTCTAAGTGTGATAAACTGTTTAAGTCAGTTTATCCGGTGCTAAATAAAAAAGTCCAATGAATTTCCCCTCTTAGTTTATAAATCGATGATACTAACTACAATACTTTATGCAGCCCCGATTTGGTGGGATAAGCGTTTACGAGTAGTACAAAACAAATTCCTTAAATTAATTCTTAAAAATAAATGTTGGATATAGAACAGTAGCCTTGCATGAAAGAACCAATATAAAACTTGTCTGTCAATATGCAAGTGAAGCTCGGACGAGATATTTAACTAAACTACCTACTATTAGTAATAGTCTAATAAGCCAACTGACCTAATTTATAATGTACAATCTTTTTATCTGTTTATTTGTTTATTTTAAAGTTAGATTAATTTAGTTAATTAAATTTAGATTATAGTTTGTCTAGAATTAGGGCAAGTTTGTACTCTATCCATAAAACTTATAAATATTAATATAAAAACTTAGTTATTAAATACGCAATCTGTTGTAAAGTTAAGCTCGAAACTGATCTCAGATTTATTTATTGTAATTGTTACCTAATATGTACAACCAGAACTATGTATGCCAATAAAACTATTATTATTATTGGTATAAGTTCGTCATAAAAAAGAGGATGTGATAGAGTTTACTGGAATGTTGGTCAGTATGGAAGTGGTTGATTCATATAGCGCACGCCAATAGTCTTTGCATATTTTATGGAGAAAGAAGCGTTCACCGAAAGTATTTAAAGTTAAGAAACTAGAATAGCGATAATCCGGTAATAATACCAAGACGACGTTCTATGTAACAGTCGCGTATAAAATGCAATGTATTATGTAAGGCGCTACAGAAAAATTAAATAATTTATCTAGGTTCTTAAAGTCTAACCATTATAACCAAAGTCTAAGCCAATCCAAAGAAGCATTGAATTTTTTCAATGGAATATAGTCTATACCTATTTATTTGGAGAGAGCATTGTTGTCAAGTTTAGAGCCCTCTACCTATTGTAGTAAGAAGTTTGTTTGGTGGTTCGTGAAGGTACACCAGTTGGCCGTTGCACGCAAAATACACCCTGCCGCTAGCTCGAGTTGCTCTGGGGTTCTATTGAACAACCTCATTCCCAAGATAATTTAAAATAACAAAAATATAACGCGTGCCTCAAACACCACCCAGGTTCAGTGAGAGGTCGCACTGCCTTGCCACAATCTCCCTACTGAACTACGTTAACAATTCATTTCAATTTTGATACAAAATAATCCCATCCACAGAAGAAAATTAATTTTTAACGTAATAATATAAACAGTATTACCTACAACTACCTACCTACGTATTACCTTAAATGTTGCATAACTCCCAATCCAGAACGTTGAACACAAAATAACTAATACGGTATGCTCCAGATTAAAAATGCTTCTTCTATATAGAGAAATTGGACGATATATGCCACTTTACCAGGTACGAATACTGATGAACTTCTCGATCCATATGAGATAAAAAATAACAAAATCATGCTTCATTTTTATTTCTTTACGTTACGCTGAAATTAGTATTACTACATTTTTCTTAAATTATGTTTTCCTTACTACATTCAATCAAATATAATTCGTTTTCTTTTAAATTTTCTTAACTCATGAGATCGGTATCAAATTAGACTATTAATTGTTCGAAATTAATATGAAATTTTAAATTTTTTTAACCAATTTTACACTATACACTAGAATTGGCAGCATAAATTCTTTCGTACTAAATTATACGGCCTCCCAGAAGTGCCATACATATTTCAGAAATATTTTAAATAATTGTGCTCTTACACACAAGTGGGTTGAAAAGTTTATTGAATTCGAAGATCTCTATAGTATATTAGATCTCTATAGTATAGGTAAAGTGGACGGAAAATGCAAGCACAACTGACATAGAGTATCTTGCCCATTACACTGTTTCCATCCTAGAGTCTCTTCAAAATCGTGCTATCCGAAAGGTTGGGTGATCGAAACATCAAATCTCGATCCTCTCTAACACTTTAGCACTCTAGCTGATCTCGTTTTTATAATAATCCTTACAAACAGTGCTCTGAGTGATGAAAACGTCCTTCATGTCTAAAATATATCCTTTTTCCCCGTTTTAAATTTATAATTATACACAACCATGATACACAACCAAGAATGCTGCACTGACCGTAGCAACTGTACGTCGTCTAATGAAATACCAGGATCACCTTTATTCTGAGACCGAAACTCTACCAGTTAAAGTCTACTTGCCAATACCTACTTAGTTGCCACAAGAAATGAGTGTCCATCAAAGTGGAGAAACATAGTCTTTGACGACCAGTCACCACCGATAGACCCGTTAGAAAAGTTATTACGAATATTAGCAAGGATAATCTTATCCTAACGTCTGCCCGATAGGTTTAAGAACAACTTAAAAACAGCATCATCGATGCCTGCTTTATTTGTAACAATGGACCACGCAACACAAGACATCTTTTTAAATGCCAGAATAAGCACAAATTTAGATGCAAGATCGTTATGGAAAAAACCCAGCTTTAATACAATAGATGATTAACGCCTTACAACTGTATGCCACCTTTCTCAATTTTAGTTTTGTATCTTGTATGAATCGATTTTGTTAAGACTTCCATTCTACTATGCAATTGAATAATTCTAGGTTATGCATCGTGTACATCCCCTACTTCTTCATTGAGGTATAGCCGACCCTAGATACCCGTCGTCAGAGCAACAACGGGTTATGGGAAACGGGGTTTCAACACATTTTTAGGTCATTTGTTGGTTTCAACAAGCATGATATGGGGACATTAACATCAAAGGTTGGCACACATGGCTAGAAGTGATATTAAATGGTAAAATTGTGACAAAGAGTCACATTTTACAAATGCAGCATAAATGTAAATCCCGAAAGATTGTCGTTGAATGAGTGAGGTTAATAAAAAGGACTCATTTGTGTAGCAATCGGATACTTGGTATCATTAAAAAATGCAGACTAATTCAGTCCTATAAGGAAAAATATAAGCAGAATATCTACCGTATGAACACTTAAAAGTCGTCTAGAGAAGATGATGAAGAACGAGTTAGTGATGAAAAGATTTATGGTTAATGTTAAACAATGTTAATGTTTGGAGTTTGGATCAATTTGGATCAATTTTCGTTTATTTGTAATTTTGTTATTTGTCACGGGTGTGACAACCCCACGAATTGACATATGAGTTGACGTGAAATATCACATAGTGATATCACCGGTGGCAATAGTAGTAAGATATCACTAGCCGGAACGGTAAGCAGAAAAGTGCTAGACCTTGGCTTTCTGAGACATAGTTAGACCAACACCGTCCACCGACTATCCATCGATTCCATAGAAGCACTCTCCCGAAACTCCCTTTGTTTGTTATATGTTTTAGTTAAAGTAGTTTTTGTTGATTCTATTTTGTTGTCGTTAGGAATCAACTCGAGTATTCTGCTGCCACCTATCGAAATGTTTTTCTCGTTTCAACCTATAGTTATTTTTTTGTATTTTTTGGGGTTTTTTTGATTTAACCTTATATTTGTTTTATTTTGATTAAAGTAATTTTTTTTGTTTGGCCCGGCTAGCTCAGTCGGTGGAGCCTAAGAGTCTTTATCTCGGGTTGCGTTCTAGCCCGAATTACATTTCGTGTTTTTTATGATTCTCAGAACCAGCCAGAGCTCCTCCTTTCGTCCTGTCCTGTAATAGTCAGTTGTACTGCGTCTTCTTTACAGATAGTAATATAGCTGTATAGCTGTATGTATACATTCTGAAACACTTCTCAACCCACTTGTGCGCAAAACCACACTTATTTATTGGTCGGAAGACCAATTCATTATATTATATTCATTTTATTTTCCATTTATTTTCGCATAATTATGTGAAAATAAAAAGAATCAAAGAAATATGAACCGAATAATTTGATGGGAATACCAGACTTGAAAACGCTCCTTATATCACTCCTTTACTCCGTTCTTTCAAAGCGGGTAGCTTAAAAAAATTGAAGTGCGCAATCTTTGCTTATTACACATATTGTAAATTATATTATCAAGAAATGGTACTCTAAATTCCGATATGACATATTTATTTTATATTTAATCTTTTTAGTAATACCTGCCACAGTAGCCAAAGAAATTTAATTCAACCGTGTGCAAATGTTACACGCACTCATTTTTTTATTTAACAAAACAAATTTAATAAACACAAATATTTTTATTCAAAAATAAACTGTAAAAAAACGGCATATAAAATACTCATACTCATAGAAAATTATATACGACCACCTCGTCATCTATAGCACTATAATATAACTCAAACTATCCAAACAGATTAAGTTGTTTTGATTAAATCGCCTAAAATACATAAAAATACGGGTTTTTCTAATTTTCTGAAAATGGCAATTTTCACATCATAAAAAATTATGGGACCCTCTCGAAATTAACCCAAATAGAATACGATTTCAATCATCCAAATCGAATCTGTAGTTCGAAACCCACAATGAAACACAGAACCTCCTCTTTTTTTAAGTCGGTTAAAAAACTATAATTCAAAATATAAATTTAAAAAATAACGAAACTCAAAATCGACACATCCAACTCATATAACATTTAGTACGAGACTGAATAAAAAATATAATAACAATAACAAATGAATGACAATTAACACACACATAATGCCGAACATAATATTCGTTTGCCTTTTTACTTCATTGGTGTTTGAATTTCTTCTTTATTTTATTTATTTTTTTTTTTTTTCAAAATGTTACTTCCGATCAAAAAAGAATTGATTTAATTGTCATATCGCGCCTAGAGTTTTACTTCAACAACACTCCTTATAATACAGCAGTGCAAATAATAAAATATCGTTCGCACTCTTGAATTCAAATAAACATTTTCTTTCAAATACTCGCACATTTAGTTTTTGCTTCAAAATTGATGCTTTACAACGTAAAAAATAAATAATGTTTGTGAATGTTTTGTTCAATTTGGAAGTTTGTTATAAAAATATATAAATAAGAACGAAAATGTACTATTTTTCTTTTTTGTACATGAAATGAAAGAAAATAAAAATAAAATAAGACTCCAAAGGAGTGAAATCGAAAAACTAAAAGTTTTACTCTTAGAAGAAGAACGATATTGAATTGAAATTATAAACATTTTAATTTATGAATACTATTTTGAGAAGTGAAATGAGTGCTCGAATAAAATAAAATTGTAAGCTTTTAACTTTGGGTAAAACCAAAAATGATGGTAATCTTTTCTGGAGTTTTATGTTGGGCAGCGGAATGATTTGTAGATTTTGAAATTTTGTGTTGGACGGTCAGGAGCTAATTTTTTTTTATACTAAGGCGTTGGATTTTGAAAGTTGAAGCGGTCGATGGATTTTAGTCAATGAAAGATTGGTGTGAAATATAAGATTTTGTTCAGTTTTTATAACAAAATCAAAATAAAATTTTGGGCAGCTTTAAAACAAAGTAAAAATGTTAAACATGTTATTGTTAGTATGGTTCAATAGTGTAATAGCATGTTAAAATTGGTTGAATCAGAAATTTGAACCAATTAAAAATTATAATCCAAAGCATATATAATTGAGAGTGTTTTATCGTTCGACTCCTCATTACATCTATAGGACGGTTAAGTAACATATGGAAAGATGGAGAACTCGGTCTGCACCTGCCAAAAAAATAAATAATTAGGTTAAGGAAGGTAAGGAAATTGAATTTATTTTTTTTTTGGTAATTGTAGGTTTTTTGTTGTAGATATTCTTTTGGTTTTTCTTTGTTTGCAAGTCATGAAAATGAAGAGTAAGCTTAGTTATTTAGGGAGGGTTGTGCTACGGCACCACGGCAGTACACCCTCTCATCGAACCTGGGTGGTCTTTTAGGCACACAATTTTTATTAAAGTATCAATTTTCTTGTTAATGAGTTTGGTCAACAGATCTCTCGCTCAGAAGAGCTAGCGGCAGGATGAGGTAACTTGCAAATAACCAACTGATGGACATTCGAGATTCCCAAGTACTCTTACTACACGATCTTTAGTGTTTAAGACCATACTCTGTCTCTGTCTCTCTCTCTCTCT